>QNTS01001654.1:155259-294600 GCA_003317085.1 Hucho hucho
TGACCAAATACTTATTTTCCACCATAATTTGCAAATAAATTCATTAAAAATCCTACAATTTGATTTTCTGGATTTTTTTTCCTCATTTTGTCTGTCATAGTTGAAGTGTACCTATGATGAAAATTACAGGCCTCTCTCATCTTTTTAAGTGAGAGAACTTGCACAATTGGTGGCTGACTAAATACTTTTTTTCCCCACTGTATATGTTTTTATTTATCACACTTTTCTTTAACCATTTATGTTCTTTAATACAGGGCCGACATACAAGTTCCTTACTTTTTTCCCCTTCTACTTGCCTATTCCATTTTTGTGGTAATGCTGCAATTAGTTGGTTGTAATTTTGGGTAGAGCAGACATTTCCATATGTCTGTGTGAGCTGCATGTGTGACATAACTCCACCAGTCCTATTTATGATATCATTCACTAAAATAATACATTTTCTAAAAATCTCTTCGAAAAATACGTTTTTTAAAAATCAATTAGTATATTTGAGTTTAACCACAATATTCTTGAACATAGGATGACATTCCTACCAATTTACTAGAGAACCAGTTTGGATTTAAGTATAACTTTCGAATGACTGATGCCTTTATTGAGAGGTCTAATGCTTTAATATTTAATAATTTCTGACCTCCGAATTCATATTCGTTATATAAATAGGCCTTTTTAATTTTGTCTGGCTTGCCATTCCAAATAAAATTGAATATTTTTTGTTCATATAATTTAAAAAGCAGGTCACTACGTATAGGCAAAACCATAAGAAAATTGGTAAGCTGTGATATGAATAAAGAGTTAATCAGGGTGATTTTTCCACAAATAGACAGGTATTTTCCTTTCCATGGTAGCAAGATCTTATCTATTTTTGCTAACTTTCTATAAAAATGTATTGGAGTGAGATAATTTCTTTCTTTTGGGATTTGTATACCGAGTATGTCCACATCTCCGTCAGACCATTTAATAGGTAAACTACACGGTAATGTAAAATGTGCATTTTTTTATATATCTTTTTTTGATATTAGTGATCCAATATGTAATATAGTACACTTATCATAATTTGGTTTTAATCCAGAGAGGATAGCAAAAGTATCTAGATCCTCTATGAGACCGAAGAGAGATTCTTATTGTAGTTTTAAAAGAAAACATGAATCATCAGCGTACAATGACACCTTAGTTTTTAAGCCACGGATTTCGAATCCCTTAATATTATTGTTTAATCTAATTTTAACAGCTAACATTTCGATGGCAATAATAAATAGATATGCCGATAGTGGACAACCTTGTTTTACTCCTCTAGATAGTTAACTTTCTGAGATGTAGCCATTATTTACTATTTTACACCTAGGGTTACTATACATAACTTTAACCCATTTTATAAGAGATTCCCCAAAATTGAAATATTCTAGACATTTATATATAAACTCCAGTCGTACTTTATCAAAAGCCTTTTCAAAATCAGCTATGAAAACCAGGCCTGGTGTCCCCGATATTTCATAGTATTCTATTGTTTCCAGTACTTGTCTTATATTATCTCCAATGTATCGTCCATGTAAAAAACCTGTCTGATTAGGATGAATAATATCTGACAATACTTTTTTAATTCTATGCGCCAAGCATTTTGCTAGGATTTTTGCATCACAACACTTAAGTGTAAAAGGTCTCCAATTTCTTTAATGGACTGGATCTTTATATATACCACTTGGGTCCTGTTTCAGTAATAATGATATCAGACCTCCTTGTTGCGTGTCTGATAATCTACCTTTTATATTGGAGTGGTTTAAACATGTTAATAATGCTCCTCTGAGTATATCAAAAAAAGTTTAGTATACTTCCACTGGTATGCCATCCAGCCCTGGAGTTTTCCCAGCCTTAAAGGCTTTAATGGCATCAAGAAGTTCCTCCTCTGTAATTTGGCCTTCACATGAGTCTTTCTGTACAGATGTTAATTTTACATTATTATTATTAGGAAACAAAAATCCATACAATTAGTTTCAGTTAGTGGAGATGGAGGAGACTGAAACGAAAACAAATTCTTAAAGTACTTTACTTCCTCTTTCAAAATATCATTCGGTGAATCATGCGTGACTCCATCATTTGTAACAAGTTTCAATGTATATTTTTTGGTAGCATTTCTGTATTGAAGATTGAGATAGAATTTAGTGAATTTTCTCCCATATTCCATCCAGTTCGCTTTATTTTATAATATATTACACTGGATCTTTCTTGAATAAGTTCCTCCATTTCTTTTTGTTTTTCCTCTAACTTATTCTGTGCTTCAGTGGTACAGTTTTTATTGTTATCTAACTGTATTGATAGTCCTTCAATTTCCTTTGTTAATATGGACTCTTTTGATCTACATTTCTTTTGTTTTATAGATGAGTACTGACTTGCATGGCCTCTAAAGGCACATTTAAAAGTGTCCCATACAATAAGGGGATCTGCTGTACCTACTATGTTATGTCTGAAAAAGTCAGTTATAAATTCTTCTGTCCTAGTTCTAAACAATTTATCATCTAGTAGGCTTTGATTAAATTTCCAATATCCTCGCCCATGTGGAAATTCTGTAAGAGAAATATATATGCCAATTATGTGATGATCTGACTGCATTCTGTCCCCTATCAACACTTTTTAAACTTTTGGTGGCAGAGAGAATGGCATAAGAAAGTATTCCAGACGACTAGCTTGATTAATACACTATACTTTGATGTAGTTGCAAATGTGCCAGTTGAGTATTGATGTAGGCATACCAAGTTATCAGAAGTTCAATTAAGGCTCTGAATTTATTTGCCTACTCAAATAGTTAGAGATCTTCCTCCAAACTGCTCTTTGCAATGTTTGTCATCACCCATGTCATGTTTTTTTTTAATACTGTTTTTAAATGCGGTTTCAAGAAAGAACGGGCTTCCTTAACTTCAAAGACATAATTATAGTGGCAATGAGAAGATACTTTGCTGCCAGGTTAGAAAGAGGTAATAACTTACACACCTTGACATGTTTCAAATGGTTATGAGCAAAACGTGAAGTGCTACAGAAACCAGAAATCTGTTATGAACTGTATAAGAATGAATGTTGCTCAACCCTGTTTGTTCAAAGAGCTTGTTCAAATTAAATCAAATCAAACTTTATTTGTCACGTGCTGAATACAACAGGTGTAGACCTTACCGTGAAATGCTTACTTACCAACAATGCAGTTCAAGAAAGTTATGAAAATATTTACCAAATAAACTAAAGTAAAAAAGAATAAAAAGTAACACAATAAAATAACAATAATGAGGCTATATAGAGGGGGTACTGGTACTGAGTCAATATGCGGGGCCACAGGTTAGTCGAGGTAATTTGTACATGTAGGTAAGGGTAAAGTGACTATGCATAGATAATAAACAGTGAGTAGCAGCACTGTAAAAACAAATGGGGGGGTCAATGTAAATAGTCCGGGTGGCCATTTGATTAATTGTTCAGCAGTCTTATGGCTTGAGGGTAGAAGCTGTTAAGGAGCCTTTTGGTCCTAGACTTGGTGCTCCGGTACCGCTTGCCGTGTGGTAGCAGAGAGAACAGCCTATGACTTGGGTGACAGGAGTCTTTGACTATTTTTTGGGCTTTCCTCTGACACCGCCTAGTATATAGGCCCTGGATGACAGGAAGCTTGGCCCCAGTGATGTACTGGGCCGTACGCACTACCCTCTGTAGCGTCTTACATTCAGATGCCGAGCAGTTGCCATACCAGGCCGTGATGCAACCGGTCAGGATTCTCTCGATGGTGCAGCTGTGGAACTTTTTGAGGATCTGGGAACCCATGCCAAGTCTTTTCAGTCTCCTGAGGGGGAAAAGGTGTTGTCGTGCCCTCTTCACAACGGTCTTGGTGTGTTTGGACCATGATAGTACGTTGGTGATGTGAACATCAAGGAACTTGAAACTCTCGACCCGCCCCACTACAGCCCCATTGATGTTTATGGGGGCCTGTTCGGCCCGCCATTTCCTGTAGTGTCATGGTTGCACCAGAGGGCGGCAGAGACCATCCTGGAGACAATTATGACACTCAGGTGTGTTCTATTAGTTATTATGATTTCCACTTTAAAAGAGGTGTGTTTTTGGTTTCTCTTTGCAGAAGAATTGTTTACCGTGTGCGTTCGTTTCCTGAGTGAGTTTTCGAGACTTAGTGTTTGTTGTTTTTTCAAATGTACTGTGTTGACCTGTTTAAAGGTCTTGCTCACATCGGCTTCCGAGAGCGTTATCACACAGTCGTGCGGAACAGCTGGTGCTCTCATGCATGCTTCAGTGTTGCTTGCCTCGAAGCGTGCATAAAAGGCATTTAGCTCGTCTGGTAGGCTCGCGTCACTGGGCAGCTCGCGTCTGGGTTTCCCTTTGTAGTCCGTAATAGTTTTCAAGCCCTGCCACATCCGACAAGCGCCAGAGCCGGTGTAGTAGGATTCAATCTTAATCCGATATTGACGCTTTGCCTGTTTGATGGTTCGTCTGAGGGCGTAGCGGGATTTCTTATAAGCGTCCGGATTAGTGTCCCACTCCTTGAAAGCGGCAGCTCTAGCCTTTAGCTCAATGAGGATGTTGCCTGTTATCCATGGCTTCTGGTTGGGATATGTACGTATGGTCACTGTGGGGACGACATCGTCGATGCACTTATTGACAAAGCCGATGACTGAGGTGGTATACTTCTCAATGCCATTGGATGAATCCCGGAACATATTCCAGTCTGTGCTAGCAAAACAGTCCTGTAGCATAGCATCCGCGTCATCTGACCACGTCCGTATTGAGCGAGTCAATGGTACTTCCTGCTTTAGTTTTTGCTTGTAAGCAGGAATCAGGAGGATAGAATTATGTTCAGATTTGCCAAATGGAGGGCAAGGGAGAGCTTTGTATGCGTCTCTGTGTGTGGAGTAAAGGTGGTCTAGAGTTTTTTTCCCTCTGGTTGCACATGTGACATGCTGGTAGAAATTAGGTAAATCGGATTTAAGTTTGCCTGCGTTATTAAAGTCCCAGGCCTCTAGGAGCGCCGCTTCTGGATGAGCATTTTTCTTGTTTGCTTATGGCCTTATACAGCTGGTTGAGTGCGGTCTATAATATAGATGAGAACTCTATTGGTAGAAAGTGTGGTCTACAGCTTATCATAAGATACTCTACCTCAGGCGAACAATACCTCAAGACTTCTTTAATATTAGACATCGCTCACCAGTTCGACAGAGCCATCCTCCTCTCATGTTTCCTAAAAAGTCTATGACTCTGTCATACAGTACACACTTTTAGTTTTTGTTGTCCTAGCCTACCTGGCTAAAATGCTTGCTCGCTATCCTAACTTCCTTTCATGGGCAACGAGGCGACTAGCCAACCAGTTAACATTAGCCTACTACATCCATCTAGTTGAACTTCCATCCTCTCAGGCCAAGGGCACAATGTATGCATTTAAGGTTGGATCAGAATCGCTGTTATAATCATTGGCCAGTACCAAGAATTAAGTTAAACCACCAGCACAAATCCCTATCTCCATCCATGGCTAATTTTGGAAAGGGAGGATTTTTTGCTAGCTAGCTAGCCACCGTAGGACGTTTGGCTTCTGATGTGATTGGTGTGAAACCAAATCAAAACTGGCTTCCCTTCCCTTTTTTTTTAAATAAAAAATGTATTATGACAATTACATAAGTATTCAGACCCTTTACTCAGTACTTAGTTGAAGCACATTTGGTGTTCTTCTCTGCTGATCCTCTCAAGCTCTGTCAGGTTGGATGGGGAGCATTGCTGCACAGCTATTTACAGGTCTCTCCAGATGTTCTATTGGCTGGACCACTCAAGGACATTCAGAGACTTGTCCCGAAGCCACTCCTGCGTTGTCTTGGCTGTGTGCTTAGGGTGGTTGTCCAGTTGGAAGGTGAACCTTCACCCCAGTGTGAGGTCCTGAGCACTCTGGACCAGGTTTTCATCAAGGATCTCTCTACTTTGCTCTGTTGAGCTTTAACTCGACCCTGACTAGTCTCCCAGTCCTTGCCGCTGAAAAACATCCCCACAGCATGATGCTGCCACCACCATGCTTCCCTGTAGGGATGGTGCCAGGTTTCCTCCAGATGTGACGCTTGACATTCAGACCATAGAGTCATGGTCTGAGAGTTTTTAGGTTCCTTTTGGCAAACTCCAAGCAGGCTGTCATTCTGCTTTTACTGAGGAGTGGCTTCCGTCTGGCCACTCTACCATAAAGGCCTGATTGGTGGAGTGCTGCAGAGATGGTTGTCCTTTTGGAAGGTTCTCCCATCTCCACAGAGGAACTCTAGAGCTCTGTCAGAGTGACCATTGTGTTCTTGGTCAACTCTCTGACTAAGGCCTTTCTCCCACGATTGCTCAGTTTGGCCGGGCAGCCAGCTCTAGGAAGAGTCTAGGTGGTTCCAAACTTCTTCCATTTAAGAATGATGGAGGCCACTGTGTTCTTGGGAACCTTTAATGCTGCAGAAATGTTTTGGTACCCTTCCCCAAATCTATGCCTCGACACAATCCTGTCTTGGAGCTCTGCGGTCAAATCCTTCGACCTCATGGCTTGGTTTTTGCTCTGACATGCACTGTTAACTGTGGGACCTTACATAGACAGGTGTCTGCATTTACAAATCATGTCCAATCAATTGAAGTTACCACAGGTGGACTCCAATCAAGTTGTAGAAACATCTCAAGGATGATCAATGGAAACAGGATGCACCTGAGCTCAATTTCCTAGGAAAGGGTCTGACTACTTATGTAGATAAGGTATTTCAGGTTTTTTAAATTGTATAGATTTACAAAAATTTCTAAAACCTGTTTTCACTTTGTCATTATGAGGTATTGTGTGTAGATTGATGAGGATGTTTATTTACTTATCCCTTTTAGAATAAGGCTGTAACGTAACAAAATGCGCAAAAACTCAAGGAGTCTGAATACTTTCCGAATGCACTGTATTTTCAGTACCAGTCAAAAGTTTGGACACTGCTACTCATTCAAGGGTTTTTCTTTATTCTTACTATTTTCTACATTGTAGAATAACAGTGGCGACATCAAAACAATGAAATAACACATATGGAATCATGTACTAACAAAAAAGTGTTAAAAAAATCTATTTTATATTTGAGATTCTTCAAAGTAGCCACCCTTTGCCTTGATGACAGCTTTGCCCACTCTTGGCATTCTCTCAACTAGCTTCATGAGGTAGTCACCTGGAATGCATTTCAGTTAACAGGTGTGCCTTGTTAAAAGTTAATTTGTGGAATTTCTTTCCGTCTTAATGTTTTTGAGCCAATCAGCTGTGTTGTGATAAGGTAGGGGTGGTATACAGAAGATAGCCCTATTTGGTAAAAGACCAAGTCCATATTATGACATGAACAGCTCAAATAAGCAAAGAGAAACGACAGTCCATCATTACTTTAAGACATGAAGGTCAGTCGATACGGAAAATTTCAAGAACTTAGAAAGTTTCTTCAAGTGTAATCCCAAAAACCATAAAGCACTATGATGAAACTGGCTCTCCTAAGGACCGCCACAGGAAAGGAAGACCTAGAGTTCCCTCTGCTGCAGAGGATAAGTTCATTAGTTACCAGCCTTAGAAATTGTAGCCCAAATATATGCTTCACGGAGTTCAAGTAACAGACACATCAGAATGCCAATTAACCATCAACTGTTTAGAGGAGACTGCGTGAATCAGGGCTTTATGGTCAAATCTCTGCAAAGAAACCACTACTAAAGGACACCAATAATAAGAAGAGACTTGCTTGAGCCAAGACACACGAGCAATAGACATTAGACCGGTGGAAATCTGTCCTTTGGTCTGATGAGTACAAATTTGCGATTTTTAGTTCCAACCGTCGTGTCTTTGTGAGACGCAGATTAGGTGAACGGATGATCTCCGCATGTGTGGTTCCCACCATGAAGCATGGAGAAGGAGGTGTGATGGTGTGGGGGTGCTTTGCTGGTGACACTGTCTGTTATTTATTTAGAATTCAAGGCATGCTTAACCAGCATGGCTACCACAGAATTCTGCAGCGATACGCCATCTGGTTAGGGCTTAGTGGGACCATCATTTGTTTTTCAACAGGACAATGACCCAACACACCTCCAGACTGTGTAAGGGCTATTTGACCAAGAAGGAGAGTGATGGAGTGTTGCATCAGATGACCTGGCCTCCACAATCACCCAACCTCAACCCAATTGAGATGGTTTGGGATGAGTCTGACAATTTACCACCTGTGGTAAATTCAATTGATTGGGCATGATTTGGAAAGACACACACCTGTCTATATAAGGTCCCACAGTTGACAGTGCAGGTCAGATCAAAAACCAAGCCATGAGGTCGAAGGAATTGTCCGTAGATCTCCAAGACAGGATTGTGTCGAGGCACAGATCTGGGGAAGGGTACCAAAAGCAGCATTAATGGTCCCCAAAAACACAGTAGCCTCCATCATTCTTAAATGGAGGAAGTTTGGAACCACCAAGACTCTTGACGCCCGGCAGAACTGAGCAATCGGGGGAGAAGGGCCTTGGTCAGGGAGGTGACCAAGAACACGATGGTCACTCTGACAGAGCTCTAATCACTCTGACAGAGCTCTAGAGTTCCTCTGTGGAGATGGGAGAATCTTCCAGAAGGACAACCATATCTTCAGCACTCCACCAATCAGGCCTTTATGGTAGAGTGACCAGACGGAAGCCACTCCTCAGAAAAAGGCACAACAGCCTGCTTTGCCAAAAGGCACCTAAAGGACTCTCAGATCATGAGAAACAAGATTCTCTGGTCTGATGAAACCAAGATTGAACTCTTTGGCCTGAATGCCAAGTGTCAGGTCTGGAGGAAACCTGCCACCATCCCTACGGTGAAGCATGGTGGTGGCAGCATGATGCTTTGGGGATGTTTTTAAGCATCAGGGACTGGGAGACTAGTCAGGATCAAGGCAAAGATGAACTGAGCAAAGTACAGAGATCCATGATGAAAACCTGGTCCAGAGTGCTCAGGACCTCAAACTGGGGCGAAGATTCACCTTCCAACAGGACAACGACCCTAAGCACACAGCCAAGACAACACAGGAGTAGACAAGTCTCTGAATGTCCTTGAGTGGCCCAGCTAGAGCCCAGACTTGAACCCGATCGAACATCTTTGGAGAGACCTGAAAATAGCTGTGCAGCAACGCTCCCCATCCAACCTGACAGAGCTTGAGAGTATCTGCAGAGAAGAATGCGAGAAACTCCCCAAATACAGGTGTGCCAAGCTTGTATCGTCATACCCAAGAAGACTCAAGGTTGTAATCGCTGCCAAAGGTGCTTCAACAAAGTACTGGGTGAAGGGTCTGAATACTTATGTAAATGTGATATTTCATTTATATTTTTTATAAATTAGCAAACTTTTCTAAAAACCTGTTTTAAGCTGTAACCTAACAAAATGTGGAAAAGGTAAATGGGTGTGAATATAAACATTTTCCTTTAGGTATCACAGCCTGCTTGGAGTTTCATTTTTTTTAGGTATTAATGCTACCGTCCCCACTACAAAAAGAAAATGTTTATTAAGTACATGCAATTTTGTCCTTGAAATATTTAATTAAAATACTGTACATATTCAGGGAGGACTGCTCCTTTTGAGGAGTACTAATTTGGCCAACTGGTGACTTCAAAGCCTCTTATTGGCCAATACATAGCATCAGCAATCGAGTGTTTATATACACCATTGGCATTTACCTGTTGGCGGCTCCTTCGTCTCATCATGACTCTGGTCATGCAGATTAGTCTCCATGCTTATTTAACACACAGGCTCCCGGCATGCCCACTGCAAATCCCCTGTGAAGATGAGTTTGGAAATTGCTGTCATTAGAGAAAGTGCTAGTGATGCCGCAGACAGCCTTGTGGATTCAAAGTGAGATCTTTGATGGGCTCACCATTCCCGGCCCAATGATGTCATGTTTTCGTGAAAATTCATTTGAGTTGAACCGTGCACGCATAGCTTGTAAGTGGTTCGACCTCTAAGGTTCAGATATGCAATATTACATTACTGCCCAATAATGTCATTGTTTTGTGTGGAAAGAAAAACATGTAGCTATGAATAGTCCATAGATTTCTGCAGTGCAAAATAGCAGGTTTAGCCAAATATTGTACTACTGCAGTATCATCCTCTAGGTCAGTGGTTCCCAAACTTTTTATAGTCCCGTACCCCTTCAAACATTCAACCTCCAGCTGCATACCGCCTCTAGCACCAGGGTCAGCGCACTCTCAAATGTTGTTTTTTGCCATAATTGTAAGCCTGCCACACACACTATACAATACATTTATTGAACATAAGAATGAGTGTGTTTTTGTCACAACCCGGCTCGTGGGAAGTGACAAAGAGCTCTTATAGGACCAGGGCACAAATAATAATATAATCAATAAGTTTGCTCTTTATTTAGCCATCTTACATATAAAACCTTATTTGTTAATCAGAAATTGTGAATAACCACAGGTTAATGAGAAGGGTGTGCTTGAAAGGATGCACATAACTCTGCAATGTTGGGTTGTATTGGAGAGAATCTCAGTCCTAAATCCTTTTCCACACACAGTGTGCCTGTATTTAGTTTTCATGCTAATGAGTGCCGAGAATCCACTCTCACATAGGTACGTGGTTGCAAAGGGAATCAGTGTCTTAACAGCGCGTTTTGCCAAGGCAAGTTACTCTGAGCGCAGCGCTATCTAGAAATCTGGCAGTGGCTTCTGATTAAATTCAATTTTCACAGAACCGCTTGTTGCAATTTCGACGAGGCTCTCTTGTTCAGATATCGGTAAGTGGACTGGAGGCAGGGCATGAAAGGGATAACGAATCCAGTTGTTTCTGTTGTCTGTTTCAGGAAAGTACCTGCGTAATTGCGCACCCAGCTCACTCAGGTGCTTCGCTTTATCACATTTGACATTGTCCATAAGCTTGAGTTCATTTGCACAAAAAAATCATACAATGATAGAAAGACCTGTGTGTTGTCCTTGTTAATGCAGACAGCGAAGAACTCCAACTTCTTAATCATAGCCTCAATTTTGTCCCTCACATTGAATATAGTTGCAGAGAGTCCCTGTAATCCTAGATTCAGATCATTCATCATTGGCCAGTTTTGTGAGAATCTCGTCATCATGCAAGCTGTAGACAAGTGAAAATTATGGTCAGTAAAGAAAACTTTAAGCTTGTCTCTCAATTCAAAAAAACGTGTCAATACTTTGCCCCTTGATAACCAGCTCACCTCTGTATGTTGTAAAAGCGTTACATGGTCGCTGCCCATATCATTGCATAATGCAGAAAATACCCGAAAGTTCAGGGGCCTTGCTTTAACAAAGTTAACCATTTTCACTGTAGTGTCCAAAACGTCTTTTAAGCTGTCAGGCATTCCCTTGGCAGTAAGAGCCTCTCGGTGGATGCTGCAGTGTACTCAAGTGGCGTCGGGAGCAACTGCTTGCACGCGCGTTACCACTCTACTATGTCTCCCTGTCATGGCTTTTGCGCCATCAGTACAGATACCAACACATCTTGACCACCAAAGTCCATTTGATGTCACAAAGCTGTCCAGTACGTTAAAAATATATTCTCCTGTTGTCCTGGTTTCCAGTGGTTTGCAGAAGAGGATGTCTTCCTTAATTGGCCCCCCCATAAACACAACAGACATATACCAGGAACTGTGCCAGGTCTGCCACACCTGTTGACTCATCCAGCTGTAACGCATAGAATTCACTGGATTGTATGCGAAGCAGTAATTGTTTCAAAACATCTCCTGCCATGCCGCTGATGCGTCGTGAAAGTGTTTGATGAAGGCGTTGTCTGTATAGTTTTTTTGGCCTTTTCCCCCAGCATTGTCCCAGCCATATCCGCAGCAGCAGGAAGAATTAAGTCCTCCACAATAGTATGAGGCTTGCGTGTCCTAGCCAGTCGGTAGCTCACCATATAAGACGCTTCTTGCCCCTTCTTCTTAAAGGTATCTGTTGCTTTTATACGTCTTACTACTCGAAAGTCGTCTTAATTCTCGCTCAAACTCCCGTGGCTTATTTTTCTAATTGGTATGTTTCGTTTCTTAATGTCTGCGCAAGAGTGAAGCTTTCTTGCGAGAGATTAACGGTTAACGTGATTGGATGTTCATTATTTGACTAGGCTACCTGTATGTGACATTGTGTTGTTATTTCGCTGAACACTAGATGGTTGAATTTTATTTTTAGCAGTGAAACAAAGCTACCCAAATGTATAGCCCCGTTGGAAAATCTAAATGAACCGTCGACAGCATTGTGCATACACAAAGCAGAACATCAAGCATGATCTAGTTTTTATTAAACCCCTATCATACGAGAGCCTGAAAACCACCTCCTTCATGTGGGTTTAGAATTACCTTGGTTCAGAGGCCTTGTGGCTGTGCTGTGGTTGGGACCCCTATCTTTCTGTTGTGATGGATGGAGGGCCAGGGTGAAGCCTATCACCCAATAGCCCATGGGCTGGGTGGTGGTGGTGCCTCTGACTGCTGGGTAAAGGGGAAGATGAACCCTGGTCTGTTTCTCATGCAAGGCTCCAGTGTAGGAGGCAGCCAGTTTACTGCAGGCCAGGGCCAGGCTGACTCAGGGCTCAGTTTCCACCTGCTCAGCCAGTTTTAGGAAGGGAACTTCTCAGAGGTGGACTCTCTGCTCTGTATGTGTGCGCGTAGGAATGCATGCATGAATATGAGTGTGTATATGTGTGTGTGTTTTATATTGGAGCCATTTGCATGTGGTTGTAAATGCAAGTGTTTGTTCCTGTATTATGATAAAAATAGTATCTATTTTATTTTTAGTGCCCGTCTATTGTGTGTGTGTGTGTTGGAGGTGACCCATGCAGGAAGGAGGGGGGAGTGCCTATTTACATTGGCAGCAACACAAGGGGGAAATTAACTGACTTCAAAGCGAGAGTGGAGCGGAATTGTGAAGAGAGTGTGCGCTCCATGCATGAGCTACCAGACAGACTCTCATAACACAGACAGATATTCCAAGAGCTGCTCAGAATGGCCTGTTAGAAACATACTGGAGCTATATCAGCCCTACAGTAGGCCAGCTAGGAGATTATATGTGTGTGTACACTCTACCCCCTCAAAATATTACACCTTTTGAAGTTTGCACTGTTGCAGTGGTGAAACAACAAATGAGAGCTTAGGAGTGTTTACTTTTGAGGATAACTGTAAAGGTACATTAATACAATTCTTTGTAATCCTGTATTTTATAGAATTGGCTCCATGTTAGCTGACATCCACTACAGGCCATAGGCTATATCTTATTTAATTGAACGTTATGCTTTTGAATTCTAACTCGGGTGTTCCACTTCAATTCATTGTAAGAGTTTTGTTTCACAGTGACAGCATATAAACCTTTTTTAGAGGGCAATCTGCTCAATCACTGTCTGTATCTTTGTGACACAGGGGTGCTGCAGAGACGGCCCACCAAAATTGATTACTAATCCCTTCAAATGCAGTCACTGTAAACATATGTTTGTTTTTTATGCAATTTTTGTATTCTACCTATTTACACTAAACAAAAATAGAAATGCATCATGCAACAATTTCAAAGATTTTACTGGGTCACAGTTCATATAAAGAAATCAGTCAATTGAAATAAATAAATTAGGCCCTAATCTATGGATTTCGCATGACTGGGAATACAGATAAGCATCTGTTGGTCACAGATACCTTAAAAAAAGGTAGGAGCGTGGATCAGATAACAAGTCAGTATTTGGTGTGAAAACCATTTGCCTCATGCAGCGCGACACATCTCTTTCACATAGAGTTGATCAGGCTGTTGATTGTGCCCTGTGGAATGTTTTCCCACTCCTCTTCAATGGCTGTGCGAAGTTGCTGGATATTGGCGGGAACTGGAACATGCTGTCGTACACGTTGATCCAAGTCATCCCAAACATGCTCAATGGGTGACATGTCTGGTGAATATGCAGGCCTTGGAAGAACTGGGACATTTTCAGCTTCCAGGAATTGTGTACAGATCCTCGCAGCATGGGGCCGTGCGTTATCATGCTGAACCATGAAGTGATGGTGGCGGATGAATGGCACGACAATGGGCCTCAGGATCTCGTCATGGTATCTCTCTGCATTCAAATTGCCATCGATAAAATACAATTGTGTTCATTGTCCGTAGCTTATGCCAGCCCATACCCTAACCCCACCACCATTCAAAGGGCCCTGCTGTCAGCCATCTGCCCGGTACAGTTGATACCGGGATTCATCCGTGATGAGCACACTTTTCCAGCGTGCCAATGGCCATCGAAGGTGAGCATTTGCCCACTGAAGTTGGTTACGACGCCAAATTGCAGTCAGGTCAAGAACCTGGTGAGGACGAAGAGCACGCAGTTTTGCTTCCCTGAGACAGTTTCTGACAGTTTGTGCGGAAATTCTTCAGTTTGGCAAACCCACAGTTTCATCAGTTGTCCGGGTGGCTGGTCTCAAACAATCCCACAGGTGAAGAAGCCGGATGTGGAGGTCCTGGACTGGCGTGGTTACACGTGGTCTGCGGTTTTGTGGCCAGTTGGATGTACTGCCAAATTCTCTAAAAGGACGTTGGAGGCGACTTATGGTAGAGAAATTAACATTCAATTCTCTGGCAATAGCTCTGGTGGACATTCCTGCAGTCAGCATACCAATTGCACACTCCCTCAAAACTTGAGAAATGTGGGGCATTGTATTGTGTGACAAAACTTCACATTTTAGAGTGTCCTTTTATGGTCCCCAGCACAAGGTGCACTTATGTAATGATCATGGTGTTTAATCAGTTTATTGATATGCCACATCTGTCAGATGGATGGATTATCTTGGCAAAAGAGAAATGCTCACTAACAGGGATGTAAACAAATTTGTGCACAAAATTTGAGAGAAATAAGCTTTTTCTGCATATGGAACATTTCTGGGATATTTTATTTCAGCTCATGAAACATATGACCAAGACTTTACATGTTGTGTTTATATTTTTGTTCAGTTTAGTATTTAGTGATTTTGGTCAATCAAAAGTTCTACGTGGTTCATGAAAGCTTTTGCAGATCTGTGCATATACCACATGTAATATACCATACTGTCTTTCACAAATGTTTGTCATTGATACATATCAATTATGGAAAGCACTAAAAGTACATTCTCTTATTCAGAATATTGCATCATTGCGCAATATAATCTTCAGCACTTTGAGAATGTAAGTTTGAAGCATCTGTTCCAATGTCCATATAAATAAATAAGTTGGAAGTATGTAGACATTATTTTTATTTGTAAAATCTGCCCATAGATTTAGGGAAGAGAAAATACTCATATCTGGTACAACAATGTGTGAGCGTTGAATATAATTTTCTGAAAAAGTATGAGCAGTTCATTGTTATTTTCTGTTCAGATCAGAGGGAACAAATACAACACCTGCTATTCCTGTCATTATGCCAGTGTTTTGACTTTTAAAGGCAAATCTGCTCCCTCTGTTTTGTCAGCGTTTTCCTGTTATGGAGAGATGGGTGGATGGAGGGGAGGTTATGGGCAGAGAAGGAAGGATAGAGTGACTCTTAGGTGTTGTGAATCAGATATTTGAGGGACTTCTGTTTAATTCACACAGAGCAACACCCAGACTGTGACGACTAGCTAAATCAAGTATTACCAGCTGTTGCATCTGTTTCAACAGATTCTGACTGTAATTACTAGGGGCTGAGGCTGCAGCTGCTCACCATACAATGTCCTTTTTATTTGTTTTTGTTTAACTTATATTTAACTAGGTAAGTCAGTTAAGAACAAATTGTTATTTTTTTACAATGACGGCCTACCCCGGCCAAACCCTCCCTTAACCCCGACGATGCTGGGCCAATTGTGCGCTGCCCTATGGAACTCCTAGTCACAGCTGGTTGTGATACAGCCCGGGATCGAACCAGGGTCTGTAGTGGTCCCTTAGACCGCTGCACTACTCGGGAGCCTTACTTGCCTAGCACTGATATCAGACCTGGGGCATCACCCGGCGAGGTGGGACTTACTTCAGATGGTTAATCAAGGTGTGAACATGCGAGCAGGGAGCGAGCTAGGTAGCTGTAACCACATGTAGACCTACTGTACATCGCACAGAGCCATGAATAAAGTCCTAAATATGAAATCACTAATGGAAGCTTTATTTTCATTACTTGTATGTATCTTGTTTTGAACTAAATCCAATCATATTATTTTGGGAGAAGTGATATCTTGAGTTTCAGAAAGAGACCCTACTGTATATTAAAATTAATGTAGTATGTGTGATGAAGTGATGATTGCAGGTTGTCTGTTGTCATTGGTGTAGGATTTAAGATGGGCCATTTCAGTGCTTTTCACTAGAGATATTTGAACAACAATCAAAATCGCATAGTTTGTCTTGTTGAAGTGGTTTAGTTACAAATATGGACAATTATACCAAATTAAAGTTAATTGTGGAAGTGTATAAAAATTATGCACAACCACCAATACTGCAACTGAAAAAAACAGGCATATTTGTCACTAGTCATTCATGTCTACGTTACAAAAATATTGACCTATTTTCTATTTTACAAGATCTACAACCAATTTGATATCACACACAAACATTCCTCATTGTTCTTCAGGATCGGTGGGTCCCCTGTGGGACAGTTGAGCTAACGTAGGCTAATGTGATTAGCATAAGGTTGTAAGGAATAAGAACATTTCCCAGGACATAGACATATCTAATATTGGCAGAAAGCTTAAATTCTATCTAACTGCACTGTCCAATTTACAGTAGCTATTACAGTGAAAGAATACCATGCTATTGTTTGAGGAAAGTGAACATGAAAAGTTATTTTTGAACATGAAAAGTTATTAATAAACATATTAGGCACATTTGGGCAGTCTTGATACAATATTTTGAACAGAAATGCAATGGTTCATTGGATCAGTCTAAAACTGTGCAGATACAGTGCTGCCATCTAGTGGCCAAAATCTAAATTGCACCTGGGCTGGAATAATACATTATGGCCTTTCTCTGCATTTAAAAAATGATGGTCCAAAAAAAATAACAAAAAAACAGTTGATTTTGTCTTTGTATTATCTTTTACCAGATCTAATGTGTTATATTCTCCTACATTCCTTTCACATTTCCACAAACTCCAAAGTGTTTCCTTTCAAAAAAGGAAAATTGAAAAAAAAAGGGTCCGATCCTTAAGAGGATCGTATTGTTCAGTATTATCTAGACTGTCTTCAATGTGCACCAGAAATCACAGACGTCCGTTTTGACGTACTTCTCTTAGGCCCTTTAAGGAGACGTTGCCAGTTATTAAGACACACCAATAGTCACACTGCCAGATCTGTGATACTCTTGCTGCTAGTCACCTACATAAGTAGATGTAAGACATTCTTAAGACATCAGAAACAAAGGGGATGCCTTCTATTTACTTTGTACCAGTCAACAGTCATTTTGTCATCATTTGAACTTCATTATATCAGCCTCTGGCCCGGCAACCTCGCATTGTGCATATATTTCTTTTCAGTCTCTGCTCTTGTGCTTTATTTTGCCGTGAAGTGCTTTTGTTTGCATTTATTTACATAGTCGCTTCAGATGCGTGACGGAAGGCCGTGGGTCACAAGCCACTTGAAAGAGATTGTGTGCCACACACTTTTTTGAAATTGGTGTGTGGGCTAGTGTAATCTGAAACGGGATCTTTCTGGACTGTTTTCCGGTCCAGGGTGGTTCAAGGGTGGAACGCGAGCCAACTAAATCCATGTCATCCTGGAAAAAGAAAGAGCGGAGAAAAGCACACACGGTCATTAGTAATCTATCTACCTAACATAGGCCAGGCAGGGACCGAGTCAGTTAAAACAATATCCCTTCTCACAACATCAGAAAGCTTGGCTAGGATTGCGGCCTAGTCCTATCTTTGCCTCCAGTTTCCATGGACACCACTGTCCCTGCCGATCAAAGGGTGTGCAACAGTTGTGGTAAAATAAGTGTGTGTGTGTTTGAACTAGGCTGTTAGGACACAGAATGTTTTCTCTGTCCTGACGCCTCTGTGTTGTAACTTTCTACTTGACTGTTTTGCTGGGACTTCTCATTCCCACTCACTGGATTCCATCAGTTCAGGCAGTCTGCTCTGGCTCTGAAGCTCCATTTGGCAGATACACTGAAGCTTTTTCCATAAATAAAGTGTATCTATTTTAAATGGACAACCATTTCTTATCGGTTCCATTTCATATTAATCCGGTGGGAACCTGCTATGCAGAAGAATTCTAAATAGTTTTTGAGGGGAAGGAGAAGCAGTGATGTTTCTTTACAGCACATTCCTTTCATGGCATACTTTACCTAAGGCCATTAGTTTCCTGAGCTTAGTAGTGTTTGCACTTGCATACTTTCCTCTTTTCTTAACACAGTGAAGAATAGTATGTTACTGTGTTTTTTAATCGCTCATTGACTTGGCTCATGTATAATTACTGGGAAAGCTTACCCTACAGTAAGTGAGCATCTGAAGTATGTTATATACCAAGCATCGCTCAATTTCAAACTGTATGTACACAGAGGACCATTCTGTCTGTGTCTGCATTCAAGGTCATACAGTACAGCAAGACACCACTGACCTTTCAGTGAAGATGGCTGCTGCTTTGGAAGGAGGACCTCTGTCAGGGCACCAGTCTTCTCTTGGCTCTGTTCAGTTGGCTTCTCCTGTGTGTCCTCACTTAACCTGCACCCCTCTTCCTCTTTCTCCTCGCCCTCCTCACCCTCCACATCGCACCTCTCTGTGGGTTCTGGGTTGCAGCGGGGCGGTCCCAAGCTCTCGGCACAGTCGGGGTTCTGCATGAGTGGCCATGTCTCACCAGCCTCTCTGGAGATGCAGGGCTCTGGATGGGCTTTCAGATAGGCCAGGACGTTCTCCTCACAGGGGTTCATGCTGCATCTGTAGGGGAAAATGGAGGCCGTGTCAGCAGCATAAAGCTCTCCCATTCCCGGCAATAATGATCCAACCACAGTCCCAGGGAGGCACTTCTCTGACAGTAATCTCGAAAACAGACCCAACGTTAACACCATTACAAGACTGTTGTTGGCCTTGTCTGTGTTTCTCTTCCTCTTCCTGTTCTGAAGAGGTGTGTAAAGGAATGTTGTTGGGTTTTGCAAACATTATCCACCACAGCAAAGGTTGTCTGCCTGTCTGTCTGTCTACACTTCTAGGTCTTTCTGGGATTGCAGGAGACATGATGTAAAACAATATCAGTTGCTGTGCTTGTAACTGGTTCTTCTGACTGTCATATCTGGGCATCCATGTACTAAAATAGATGGTGATTGTTGTTGATGAATTATGGTGTATGGTGTTGAACAATGTTAAGTGATGTTGATTGGTGGTTAATTAATGTTGGTTGATGGTTTTGAGTGGAGGTGAGTGGTGTTGTGTCATGGTCCTCACCCCTCGTTGAGGCTGATCTGGGACTGGAAGGGGCTGGTGTCTCTGCTCCGGCCCAGACTGCAGATTTCATCACAGCACAGGGAGGGGATCAGGTGCACTGGGCCTGGAAATCACACAGGAAAAACCGTGTGATCGACCGCCAACCATTAGAACGCATGGATGACGTGGCCAAGAAGCCTCAGTGTACAGTAATGCCAGTACCATAGTGATAAAGTCAAAGACTCCATACCACTTGACAGAGTGACCGGCTTGAGAACCAAGGGTCATAAAGAGTGATGTGAATGCAGAAGCCCACCAGTAATAGGACCTACCACAGGTGTGGCCTGGCCTGTGGTGACACTGGCAGCATGGGCGCTGAGGGAAGTCATGGAGCTTCCGTCGGTCCAGGCACGACAACTCTGCTCCACTGTATGGACCATCCTGGGACCTAAGAGATGCTGAGGCAAAAATACACTTTCATAATGGAGACCCCAAACAAGTGCAAGATAGCAGCTGCTATATTTCAATAGCAAAGCCACCTCTTGGTCCCAATGCTGTACTGAGATTTCCAAACCATTGTAATGACTTCTTTCAAGTTCAAATTGGTCACTCACCGCTGGGCTTCTTCTCCAGCAGCTGTCTCTTGAAGTAGATGACACAGAGGATGAGCAGGGCCAGCAGCACGGTGGCCAGAGCGCTACAGATGACTGCTGCCAGGGCCATGTCCCGAGGGCTGGTCACCACCGGGGGGATGGGGACCAGGTTCACCCGCCCGCTGCCTGCAGGGGCAGAGATAGAGATGGGGAGAGAGAGACGGTCTATATGAGCATCAAACGTCACCACTGCAGTTCTTCTGACATAATAACATCGGAATTTACAGAAGTTGTTAAAAGTTAAATAAAATAAAACATTTCAACCGTATAGTTTGAGAGCGACTATATTTTAGAGTTGACTGTGTCATGTCTTTGTCTGACCTTGGTAGTACAATCAGGCCATATTGAAAACAAGTATTTTTCTACACCTGAATTGTGTCCATTCTAGGTTTATGTTTATTACTGGAATGTCCTCCAAGGAGACAGGGTCAAAGGATAATGTCTGGAGTATACCCCCCCCCCCCCCCCCCNATTTAGTCTCAAATAAATAATGAAACATGTTCAATTTGGTTTAAATAATGCAAAAACACAGTGTTGGAGAAGAAAGTAAAAGTGCAATATGTGCCATGTAAAAAAGCTAACGTTTAAGTTCCTTGCTCAGAACATGAGAACATATGAAAGCTGGTGGTTCCTTTTAACATGAGTCTTCAATATTCCCAGTTAAGAAGTTTTAGGTTGTAGTTATTATAGGAATTATAGGACTATTTCTCTCTATACCATTTGTATTTCATATACCTTTGACTATTGGATGTTCTTATAGGCACTATAGTATTGCCAGCCTAATCTCGGGAGTTGATAGGCTTGAAGTCATAAACAGCGCTGTGCTTCAAGCATTGTGAAGAGCTGCTGGCAAATGCAGGAAAGTGCTGTTTGAATGAATGCTTACGAGCCTGCTGCTGCCTACCAACGCTCAGTCAGACTGCTCTATCAAATATCAAATCATAGACTTAATTATAATATAATAAACACACAGAAATACGAGCCTTTGGTTATTAATATGGTCAAATCCGGAAACTATCATTTTGAAAATAAAAAGCTTATTCTTTCAGTGAAATACGGAATCGTTCCGTATTTTATTGAACGGGTGGCAACCATAAGTCTAAATATTGCTGTTACATTGCACAACCTTCAATGTTATGTCATAATTATGTAAAATTCTGACAAATTAATTACGGTCTTTGTTAGAAAGAAATGGTCTTCACACAGTTTGCAACGAGCCAGGCGGCCCAAACTGCTGCATATACCCTGACTCTGCTTGCTGTCACGACTTCAGCCGAAGTTGGTCCCTCTCCTTCTTCAGGCGGCTTTCGGCGGTCGACGTCGCCGGTTTTCTAGCTGCCGCCGATCTACTTTTCATTTTCTATGTTTTTTTGTCTTCATTATACACACCTGGTTTCAATCACTAATTACATGTTCATTATTTAAACCTCTGTTCCCCCCATGTCTTTGTGATTGATTGTTTGTATGTAGACGGTCCTTTGTTTGAGGGCTCGCTATTTAGAGTTTTATTGTTTTTTCGTGAATATTTGAGTAAATACGTTTTTTGCTCAATTCTGCTGTCCTGCGCCTGACTCCTCTTCACCAGCTTCACACAGGATTTATTACAGAATCAATCACCTCATATGGAGTCAGCAGGAGCAGTTACCACAATGCCAGATGTTGAGGAGCGCGTCCGGCAGCATGAGGAGATACTGCAACATCTCGGCACTGCCATGGATCACATCCTCCAGAATATAGAGCGCTTGGAGAGAAGAGGAGTTCTTTCAGCATCTCTACCAGCAACATCAAGGACACCGCTGATCACCCCTCCTTCACCCGGTCCCAGCGGGATTCAGCTCGCGCTCCCAAGGGAGTATGATGGGACGGCTGCCGGATGCCAAGGTTTCCTACTAGAGCTGGAACTCTACCTGGCGACCGTCCACCCTGCTCCTTCGGGACGTGAGAGCGTGTCCGCCCTCGTCTCCTGCCTCTCAGGCAAAGCACTGGAATGGGCCAACGCCGTATGGAGTGAGGGAGACGCGGCGTTGGATCATTACGCAGAGTTCACCCGCCGCTTTCGGGCAGTTTTTGACACTCGCCTGAAGGTCGAGCGGCGGGTGAACGTCTGTTCCATCTGAGGCAGGGGACGAGGAGCGCACAGGACTTCTCTTTGGACTTTCGGACACTGGCCGCCAGTACGGGATAAAACGACAGGGCCCTGATCGATCATTTCCGGTGTAGTCTGCGCGAGGGCGTCCGTCGGGAGTTGGCCTGCAGAGACACCACCCTCACACTGGACCAGCTGGTGGACATGTCCATCCGGCTGGACAACCTGCTGGCCACCCGCGGACGTCCAGATCGGGACCTGTCAGTTCCATCCCCCAGCACCTCCGATCCGACGCCTATGGAGTTGGGAGGTGCTGCACGTAGGGCGACTGGAGGAGGGGCCATTTCCTGCACCATCTGTGGCCGTAGAGGGCACACTGCTGGTCGGTGCTGGAGAGGTTCCTCAGGGAGTCGGGGCGGCAGGCAGGGCACTATCGTGTCATCCCAGGTGAGTAGGCACCAGACTCGCCCAGAGCCCCCTGTTGCCCTCATGTTTTTGTTTATAGCTTTTCCTGAGTTTTCCCCTTGTTCCCAGCATAAGGCGCTCGTTGATTCAGGCGCAGCTGGGAACTTTATTGACCGTTCATTGGCCCGTAGTTTAGGGATTCCTATTGTCTGTTGATATGCCCTTCCCTGTACACGCCCTAGATAGTCGACCATTGGGGTCAGGGCTGATTAGGGAGGTTACAGCTCCACTGAATATGGTGACGCAGGGGGGTCATGAGAAGATTAGTCTCTACCTCATTGATTCTCCTGCGTTTCCCGTGTTGCTGGGTCTACCCTGGTTGGCCTATCATGACCCCACTATTTCGTGGCAACAGAGGGCTCTAAAGGGATGGTCACGAAAGTGCTCGGGGAGGTGTGTAGGTGTTTCCATCTGTGCAACTACGGTGGAGAGTCCAGACCAGGTATCCACCGTGCACATCCCCTCAGAATATGCCGATTTGGCTCTCGCCTTCTGTAAAAAGAAGGCGACTCAATTACCACCCCATCGACGGGGGGATTGTGCGATAAATCTCCTGGTAGACACGGCACTTCCCAGGAGTCACGTGTATCCTCTGTCACAGGAGGAGACGGCAGCTATGGAGACATATGTTGCCAAATCTCTGGGACAGGGATACATTCGGCCCTCCACTTCACCTGCCTCAAGTTTCTTTTTTGTGAAGAAGAAGGATGGAGGTCTGCGCCCGTGTATTGACTATCGGGGTATTAATCAGATCACTGTGAGGTACAGCTACCCACTGCCTCTCATAGCCAGTGCGATCGAGTCAATGCATGGAGCGCGCTTCTTCACCAAATTGGATCTCAGGAGTGCCTACAATCTGGTGCGTATCCGGGAGGGGGACGAGTGGAAGACAGCATTTAGTACCACCTCAGGGCACTACGAGTACCTCATCATGCCGTACGGGTTGATGAACGCTCCGTCAGTCTTCCAGGCATTTGTAGACAAGATTTTCCGGGACCTGCACGGGCAGGGTGTAGTGGTGTATATCGATGACATTCTGATATACTTCGCTACACGCGCCGAGCATGTGTCTCTGGTACGCAAGGTGCTGGGAAGACTGTTGGAGCATGACCTGTACGTCAAGGCTGA
This sequence comes from Hucho hucho, assembly GCA_003317085.1. Classification (NCBI taxonomy): domain Eukaryota; kingdom Metazoa; phylum Chordata; class Actinopteri; order Salmoniformes; family Salmonidae; genus Hucho; species Hucho hucho. Next base: position 178,937 of record QNTS01001654.1, read on the forward strand.
GAAATGTCTGTTCTTCCAGCAGTCCGTCTCTTTCCTAGGGTACTGCATTTCCACGTCAGGGGTGGAGATGGAGAATGACCGCATTTCAGCCGTGTGTAATTGGCCGACTCCAACCACGGTAAAGGAGGTGCAGCGGTTTTTAGGGTTTGCTTAACTACTACTGGAGGTTTCTCCGGGGCTTTGGTCAGGTAGCGGCTCCTATTACTTCTCTGCTGAAGGGGGAACCTGTGCGACTGCAGTGGTCAGCTGAGGCGGACAGGGCTTTTAGTCATCTGTTTACCTCGGCTCCCGTGCTGGCTCATCCGGATCCCTCTTTGGCCTTCATAGTTGAGGTGGACGCGTCCGAGGCTGGGATAGGAGCTGTGCTGTCTCAGCGCTCGGGTACGCCACCAAAACTCCGCCCCTGTGCATTCTTTTCGAAGAAGCTCAGCTCGGCGGAGCGAAACTATGATGTGGGGGACCGGGAGTTGTTAGCTGTCGTAAAAGCTCTAAAGGCATGGAGACACTGGCTTGAGGGGGCTAAACACCCTTTTCTCATCTGGACTGATCACCGTAATCTGGAGTACATCCGGGCGGCGAGGAGACTGAACCCTCGCCAGGCAAGGTGGGCCATGTTTTTCACCTGTTTTGTGTTCACCCTTTCCTACAGACCAGGTTCCCAGAACGCTAAGGCAGACGAACTGTCCCGGATGTATGACACAGAGGAGCGGGCCATAGATACTTCCGGCCTCTTGCCTGGTGGCACCGGTGGTGTGGGAGCTGGATGCGGACATTGAGCAGGTGTTACGTACAGAGCCCACTCCCAGTCAGTGTCTAGCTGGACGTCTGTACGTTCCGTCTGCTGTCCGCGACCGTCTAATCTATTGGGCCCACACGTCACCCTCCTCTGGTCATCCTGGCATCGGTCGGACAGTGCGTTGCCTTAGTGGGAAGTACTGGTGGCCCACCTTAGCTAAGGATGTGAGGGTTTATGTTTCCTCCTGTTCGGTGTGCGCCCAGTGCAAGGCGTCTAGGCACCTGCCCAGAGGGAAACACCACGATCCTGGTCGTTGTGGATCGGTTTTCTAAGTCCTGCCGCCTCCTTCCTTTGCCCGGTCTCCCTACGGCCCTACAGACTGCGGAGGCCCTGTTCATCCACGTCTTCCGGCACTACGGGGTGCCTGAGGACATCGTTTCTGATCGGGGTCCCCAGTTCACGTCCAGGGTTTGGAGGGCGTTTATGGAACGTCTGGGGGTCTCGGTCAGCCTTACCTCAGGTTTTCACCCCGAGAGTAACGGGCAGGTGGAAAGAGTCAACCAGGATGTGGGTAGGTTTCTGCGGTCTTATTTCCAGGACCGGCCGGGGGAGTGGGCGAGTTTCATCCCCTGGGCAGAGATGGCCCAGAACTCACTCCGCCATTCTTCTACTAACCTCTCCCCCTTCCAGTGTGTACTAGGGTACCAGCCGGTTCTGGCACCGTGGCTTCAGAGCCAGATCGAGGCTCCTGCGGTGGATGAATGGTTTAGGCGCTCAGAGGAGACCTGGGAGGCCACCCATGTGCACCTACAACAAGCCGTGAGGCGGCAGAAGGCGAGCGCCGACCGCCACCGCAGTGAGGCCCCGGTGTTCGCACCAGGGGACAGGGTCTGGCTCTCGACCCAAAACCTGCCCCTCCGCCTGCCCTGCCGGAAGCTGGGCCCGCGGTTTGTAGGGCCCTTTAAAGTCCTGAGGAGATTGAACGAGGTATGTTATAAGTTACAGCTCCCCCCAGATTACTGTATTAACTCCTCGTTCCATGTGTCTCTCCTCAGGCCGGTGGTAGCTGGTCCACTCCAGGAATCTGAGGTGTGGGAGGTCCCCCCTCCCCCTCTGGACATCGAAGGGGCCCCGGGGTATGCTGTCCAAGCCATCATGGACTCAAGGCGCCGGGCGAGGGGCCTCCAAGTCCCCCGTGGAGTGGGAGGGGTACGGCCCGGAGGAGAGATGTTGGGTGCCGGTGGAGGATATCCTGGACCCGTTGTTACTGCTGGAGTTTTACCGTCTCCAACCGGATCGCCCTGCGCCTCATCCTCCGGGTCGTCCCCGAGGGCGGTGTCGGCACGTTGCTGGAGCTGCGCGTCAAGGGGGGTGTACTGTCACGATTTCAGCCGAAGATGGTCCCTCTCCTTGTTCGGGCGGCTTTCGGCGGTCGACGTCGCCGGTTTTCTAGCTGCCGCCGATCTACTTTAAATTTTCTATGTTTTTTTGTCTTCATTATACACACCTGGTTTCGATCACTAATTACATGTTCATTATTTAAACCTCTGTTCCCCCCCATGTCTTTGTGATTGATTGTTTGTATGTAGACGGTCCTTTGTTTGAGGGCTTGCTATTTAGAGTTGTATAGTTTTTTCGTGAATATTTGAGTAAATGCGTTTTTTGCTCAATTCTGCTGTCCTGCGCCTGACTCCTCTTCACCAGCTTCACACAGGACTTATTACACTTGCACTGAACGCAAGAGAAGTGACACAATTTCCCTAGTTAATATTGCCTGCTAACATGAATTTCTTTTAACTAAATATTCAGGTTAAAAACAATATACTTGTGTATTGATTTTAAGAAAGGCATTGATGTTCATGGTTAGGTACATTGGTGCAACGACAGTGCTTTTTTCGCGAATGCGCTTGATAAATCATCACCTGTTTGGCGAAGTAGGCTGTGATTCGATAATAAATTAACAGGCACCACATTGATTATATGCAACGCAGAACAAGCTAGTTAAACTAGTAATATCATCAACCATGTGTAGTTAACTAGTGATTATGTTAAGATTGATTGTTTTTTTATAAGATAAGTTTAATGCTAGCTAGCAACTTACCTTAGCTCCTTGCTGCACTCGCGTAACAGGTGGTCAGCCTGCCACGCAGTCTCCTCGTGGAGTGCAATGTAATCGGCCATAATCGGCGAACAAACTTTGTTGAGGAATAATTTGGTACATGACGGATGTCTAGTCACAAGGTAAACATGTGCAAGAAGGCCACTGATATTATTTCAAAAAGCAACAGAAGTATGATTGTATTATCTGTGATTAAAATTTTAGGTCAAAATTACTCTCCCTCATCACAATTACATTCTTATAGAATTTAAAGTGAGTCAAGAGCTGTGCATAGTTGATGTGTCGGTTTACATAGAGAGCAAACAAAATACCTTAAGTAATACTACACCTACTCTGACAAAGTGACTGGCTACCCACCCCCCATAGAGAAAATAGTGATTGTGTGAGATCTGTTTAATATCTTTTTTGTTTGAAAAATATTTTTCAATAGGCCCCTTCAATCGCTGTTTGCTTTTTAGTACATTAATCATAAAACAAAGTGGGTTTGGTCTTTTGAAATTCAAGAGCCCTTTGTTATGCAATGTAAACATTACTTTAGCCTTGGCAAAAGGTTTTATATTCCATCAGGATAGAGGATAGGGGATAAGGGTATTTGTACATTCCATCTGAGGAAGAAGAAAATCCCAAACTGCCGGTGAAGCTTAAAATTTCCGTTTGACCCGGTGGCAAAATAAATAAGCATTTAAATATACATTGTAAACAAACAGGTGATAATGGCTTATTAAAACAATATTAGGACGTTTCAGGGGAGATAGGTCTTCAAAACTGTTATGACAGAAACCAAGTGCCATTTTCTAACAGTTTTGACAGGAGTGCACTGCTCAGATCAAGGCAAATACATAAATTACACTAGACAGTTTATATAGCGGAATATAACTTGATATATGTTGAGATGATTTTGTGAGGATACAGTAACATTCTCCACTAAATCAAACAACTTCAAAGAAAATCTTTGAATGTGCTTCCTATCCATCTTTTGGAAAGTCCTCTATCAAAGTAATCCAAAATGACTTGCTGAAAGATTTGACTAAACACCTACACCCATGCTTACACAAGTAAGGCACATCATTTTCTCACCATGGTGCAGAAAACCTCTCAGACTTTTTCTTCCACTGTACAGTTGTTGAAACCCCATGTCATGGCCGTCCCGCTTCTTATCCAGCCAGCCCTCCCCACTCCCCTCCGCAGCCAGCTGTCTCCCCCACACCCCCAGCCCAGTGGCAGCCCTTATCACTCCCAGACAGCTGTCTCCCCCACACCCCCAGCCCAGTGGCAGCCCTTATCACTCCCAGACAGCTGCAGCAAACACAGATTAAGGCTGGCCCATTGAGGAGACCTCACCTGCCGATCGTATCAACCCACCGCACTCTCCCAATAAACTGCTTGTTTTGATACATGCTCTCCTCTTTCCCTGTTGACTTTTGGGAATGCCAAACTTAAAGCCATGGCCTTGTGTTTGACAGGCCACAAAGAGACAGGGAACCACCAACCCACTGGCGCACACGTCTAGTTCAACGTATAGTTTTGATTTACATTTGGTTGAGTAGTCAACTAATGTGAATTCAATGTGAAATCAACAAAAATTCACCTTGTCATTAGATTTAGGTTAAGAAATCAGAAATTCTCTTATGTTGATAACTTTTTTTAAATCCTACCAGTTTTCCATGTTGATTCAATGTCATCATGTGAATTATTTTGGTTGAAATGATGTGGAAACAACATTGATTCAACCAGTTTTTGCCCAGTTGGAAGTATGAATGGCCCCTTCTGAAAACTAATGGTGACCCCATCTGCATTCATCACCTGTGAAACTGGAATGACTTCCCATTGCCAAAGAGGTATGAGCCCTCCACAACCAAGAGTTTTTATTTTCGACTAAACAGACTTTCCTATCATAAATACAGCCAACACCCATTTTAGTGTTGCAAGAAAAACAAACTAGCATTGCCATGTGGTTGTGGGTTTATACATTTACATGGATACTAGATTACGGCAGTGGTGAGGTGCTTTGCTGCTCTGAGCGTAAACACTTTACTCATGTCAATTCTTTAAAACATTTGTATTTATTTAACCTTTAACTAGGCAAGTCAGTTAAGAACAAATTCTTATTTACAATGACGGCCTACCCCTGACAAACCCAGACGACGCTGGGCCAATTGTGCGCCGCCCTATGGGACTCCCAATCACGGCCGAATGTGATACAGCCTGGATTCAAACCAGGGACTGTAATGACGCCTATTGCACCGAGAGGCGTCATTACAGCTGAAGCAATGATTATTGGTTTGGTAATAGAAAAAACGGACTAAATTCCCATATGACCTTGGCGTAAATCTGTTTGGAATGAGTAAAATGGCGAAACGGTTCTGGAACTGGGTATTGGGGGGTGCTACGGTCGGCCGTGACACAGAAGAAACTCCATCAGATGAAATACATTAAAGCGACTGAAGGAATCCATAAAACACAATCTCATTTTTACTCTGCCCCAGAAACTGTCCGGGAGACTGAAGTGCGTTAAGATTTACGGCCTCCAAAAGCAGCCTCCCTGCACAGCTGCAGCTTCGCCCCGGGCCAGTGTAGCCTATTATAATGATCTGCCCTTTAAGTTTTCACCACCCTCCACAAGATAACACTAGAGGAAGAGAGATCAAGACTTTCAAACATTTGGAAGACTCCCTGTAATAACTACCAGCTTTGCTCTCTCTGGGACACAATGACCATTTTGATTCATGGGCTTCTGCAATCAAAACGGCAAGCAAGCCAGACAGCCAGCCAAACATACAGACATGCATAGCTTAGATGTCCCAAGGCCCATGTTCAGGGTGATTTAATATGGTTTAGTCATATGTAGACTCTGTCTAGACAAATACTGCATGCTTTACAGTTATTGCTTGAAAATAAATATTTATTGTCCTATCCAAAAATGGTAGTAGTAAAACAAGCTCATATTGAGGGTGTGACACAGATTTTTTTCCATCTCCAGAAAGAGCAAATGTAAACTCAGTTCGTGAGTTCAAGTTGTCTGATATTTTGGAGACGTCTTCATTTATCTAACAGAGGGGTGCTAGACCTAGCTGGATACACACACGCTGCCAAACCTTCTCAAGGAACAGCTGCGGCCTCCACAAGCATCAGGAAGTCACACTCATTTACCAAAGGTACAAGTTAGCTAGCCAACTCTCTCTGTGTGAGTGCCGAAAATCATAAGGTTATACTTAATCACTGGTAATGGCCGGAAAAAGGTGGCTAATGAGATGTAGTAGTGGCCTACTGGAATTGAATCCGAAGCTTTGTGAACAAAAAACCCTTTAAGAAATGCTTAATAGACCTCCGTGGTACATGCTAGCAAACTACACTACAAAATTTAAGAATTGTACTGTACATCATGTGACACTTCACTCTCTTATTTCATTGAAGACCTAACTAAAGAAGCATGATGTGACGCAATCATTTCCACACTATTATTTTGAAACATTGCAGCTCCTTTTTGTCTTGAAATATGTGGATGGAGGCTTTAACTTAAGATAAGAGTTTTTTTGCAGTCCCTGAGAATGGAGCGATGATAGTGGGTCTTATTGTCCCAGCTAAAGTAATCCAGCTCTGGCAAGACCGACTATTATGCTAGCAGTATCCATTTCAACATTTATGGGCCTGCTTGTAAAACTAAGCATTTATTTGGGCATAAAACATAGTTGGCTGGCTCAATGAGAATTTACTGAATGAACAATGATTTTCTCCACCCATTGGGGTTGTGGTTCTGATTACTCAAAGGGCCTTGTGCTGGCATGTTTTAGATGAAGGTATGTGCTTTGTGCTTTGTTACACATTATGGCCTGACATGTTTTTGGGGTCTAGGCTGTACTTTTAGCCTGGAGTTCAATAGTTTTAATTAATGATGTTCTCAACTTCTCATTCAAGCTATGGATATTCCTTATTTTGCCTATAATTTCACTGGCTACATTCCTTGGCCTGATGTGAATGGTTCAAGTTAATGAGAACTTTTCCTCAGAGGCTCTTCTGATGTTACACAACTTCTAGTAAAGGAAGATAAAGTAAGTCCTCACAGTGTGGTTCATATGGAGGTGGAGGGTCCCCACATGGTATGCACTCCATATCTTGGAATCCGCTCAGCTTAGTTTTCCTGTAAAACCTGTTAAACACCACATAGCATTGGATTATTATGAAATCTGTTTAATTGATTGTGTGCAGTAACGAACCAATACTTTGACCATTTATCTGTAGTAACAGAGTAGTAGTACACTGGTAGTAGAAGTAGAGTAGTTGTTGTAAGTGATTAAGCTCTTCCCTCACCCAGGCAGACAGCCTCCGCACACAGCATTTCTGGTGGTGGAACAGTTGCCCTTCTGGAAGCGGTTGTTCAGACCACAGTCCAGGCAGGGCTTGCACTTCTGCAGGCTCCTATCCTCTTTGAAGCGGCTGCTTCTGCAGGGCACACACCGGGCATCCTCTCCGTAACCAAAGCCACATTCCTGGAGGGATTAACAGGAGAAATCCCCTAGGTGAGAGGTGGGGCTGGGGGCAGCTGGAAAAAGGCTCTGAATGTGGACTTAATTTATATGTGTGCTTTGGGGACCTTTAACAGAATGTGGCTGGCAGAACGGGTGTTGTATGTGGAGGATGACCAGGGTGTCTAGAATTAAAGAATGATCTTGGCTTCCAAGATCATAAGGTAACATCTTACACTGGCAATAATCTCCCTGACTCTCAGAATCAATGCGTGACCTTCCACAGCAGGACCCAGAATGGCCGGGTATTTCAATGATAAAGGCCCTCGGGGACAACCACTGTTGCAAGTTTATTGCTGGGTTTAGTATGTATGACTGGTTCTTTCTGGAACAACTCAGTGAGTGGCCTGGTGATTGAGAGGCCAGTGTATGTAGGCAACGCTTCAGTTAGCTACAGGGCAGGGATTATGGAGAGGTGCACAAGCGTAATAAATTGAATACCTCTCCTGGTCTCTACAATGGGTACTGCACTTAAAAAGCACAGCATCTATTTCTGAATGAGTGATCTAATATGGAATCAGCTCAGTTGTCAGGCTTAAACCTCTATAGCGAATCTAAGATGGAAAATATTACTGGACCCATATTGGAAATACAGTATTATCACCCTGTATGTATTATCTATATAACATGAGTATATCTGTTTACTATTGGATTAATGGGTACACCTCATCAAATGAGGACAAGAGAATATAGCCTATTCTGTTTTGTCAAAAAATATATAATGGGGTCTATGTAGTAGGTCTAATGTTAATGTGATTCCTATTCAATACTATATAGTATTGATTTGACACACAGAGGCTGGCAACCTTGTTTTCCTATGGTCATAGGAACATTTACATTCCTGCTGATCATCGCATCCCACGCCAAGTAAAAGGACCGTGCTGGAATGACATCAGTCATTGTGTTATCAGCAGCAGCTGCCCCCGTCCACTGTTAAACCACTGTTGCCACACTGCATTCCCAGACCAGGCTGATTGAAGAAAAAAAACGCGCCAAAGATGGGATCCGTGATGGCCCCACAGAGTCGGGGCAGAAGATAGAGGAATTTGGCCATTTCAGCTAAACACATATGAGACGACATTGGACCTTGGCTCTGGCCGGAGGAGGGCTATGACAGGGCTGCAGCTGTTGTTGTGTGCTCTCCATATAAGGACCTTCACACCAGTAGAGCAGGGAACAGTGGAAAGATGAGAGACAGAGCGAGAGAGAAAGAGGGAAGGGAGATGATGACAAAGGAGAGGAGGAGATAGAGTTACAATTTTGATTCATGGAGGATGGTGAACCCGGGAGCCTGGGTTTCTCCTAGTGCATGCCATGGAAGGCTAGCTGCTGCAAAGCAGTCAGAGCAGAGCTGTTTAGGGTGGTTTTGGACGGAGGAGCATCGTCCGACTTCCAGATGAAGGGGCCTTGAGAGGATTGATCCCCACAAAGCTGGGCGCTGGCACACTCTGTCCATGTGGCACTGCATGGCAGTAGAGGGGCTGCCATGTACACAGGCCAGGGCACAGAACAAAAGGAGCACTCAGCCGACTTGTCCCCTCTCCACCCAGGCAGAGCTGTAATATCCAAGAATTATCTAATTCAGTCCTTTGTCTCTGGTAATTGGATGGAAACACCTTTTTTTTACAATAAAGATGCTGTCAAGGTATCCCATCTTTGGATGCATCCAGGAATCACATAATGCTACTGTCTCATTTAAATGGAGCTAATTGGGTATAGGCAAATTAGCTTTCAAGTGCGTATTTACTTCCATGGGTTTAGGATGATCTAGCCTAAAACTGAGCACAAAAGCCAGTGCTTACAAGTCTAATTTTAGTCCTATCTCCAGATCTAGTTTTTTGGTGAGAATGCCAAGCAAAACAGCACAGAGGTAGAGCTGTGTAGAGGGAAGAGAGAGAGAGCTGGCCGGCTGGGGTTAAAGCATGTTCAGACGGGGAGATAGTTCAGAGATCAGGAGGGAATCACAAGAGTCTCCAGGGGGGCCAGTCATCTGATCCAGTAATGAATGAGTTCGTAAAACAATATGAGTTTGTTAACGGAGTGTGCCATCTAATGTTCTCCACACACTGCCACACTCTTTCAATGTCTAGTGTCTACAAATCAAAGACATGTTGCCTCTTTGCCAGTTGCTTAATGCAAAATTCCCAGCTTGCATGCACTATATGTGGGGCAGTCACTCCTGTGTGTACTGTANACTGTATGTACTGTGTGTATTGTATGTACTGTATGTATATATTGTTTGGAATCGTAGATTTGCTCAAATGTGAAGAAATGCTGGAAGAAAGATAAGGCGAAAACTTCTGTAATTTTCGAGGATTTAATAGAAAGAAACCTGTGCACAAGTGAGAGTTGTGTGATACTCAGAAGAGCTCGCAACAATCTGACCCTCAAGGCCAGGAAGCTTGTTAAATACCATCCTCTGTTCATTCTCCAAGTTCCAGGGCCCTGGTCAAAACATTAATCAAGATTGTTGTCGAGACCACTTGGGTCAGAGTGAATCGTATATTAGATATCTCTGTCATTTGAAACCACTGGTGGCTGAATTTACAGCCTGGGGGGGTTTACCTACTTTATGGTGACTCCAAAGGGAATGAGTTCAGATTTAACTTGGGGGGCAGGAATGTAGTTCTTGACAGTATGTAAGTTTGATATGAGGACAAAAAACAAAGCAACCCTTGCTAGCTAATAAGTTATTGATGAAAATGACAAACATCAGATCATTTTAATAAAGGACTTCCCTGATGCTTTGGTGGTTCACTGAACGAAGAGCTAATTAATGTTTGTGATGTTGCTTTGCAACAATACAGGCAGACATCCAGAAGATGGTATAATCACATTCCATATATCTCTATGGCAGCCACACAGCCTTATTTGAGCCTCCCTCCACTGTGAGATGGCTTCCCGCTACCACTTAGAATGAATGAGGCAGCCAATTATTAACCAGGACCCCCAGGATGTCTAGCATTCATGATTGTTGAACTGGCAGAGGAACATGGGGCCCACTGAAGCGTATCACCACTGACTGCATGTCTGTGTGTACCAAGATAAAAGGCAACCTGGTAGAAATGTATGTGTGCAACAGATGTTACGAGAGGGCAATTTAGTATAAGATGGAAGGTTTTTTACCTGTGCTTAGCTGAGCACATGTTGAAGTGGTAGGAGAAAAAGCATTGCTAAACTAACTTTGCTCATGGCCTTCCAACCCATTTCTACACAGCCCACACAGAGCACCATGTCTTTGGCAAGAATCGTGATAAAAGGCATTCCCCTCTCACTGTACAGCAAGTTTATGCATGGTTTCCTTCAAACAATGGAGACAATAACTTGGACAGGGAACTTGGGGAAAAACAATGGAATCCATTCAGCAACAGAGAGTCGAAGTATGGGTGTGACTGATTAAAGAGCGGTCGGTGTTCTACAAAAGCCATTTGGCCCTTTTCTCCATGAAACAGAGGAAGTCATAAATAACCTCAGTCCCCTGGATAATATTCACTATTCTAAACACTGGAATCCATTCTATTGATAAACGCAGGTCTTTCATGAAAAAATGCTGTGTGTTTTTTTTTACCAAGTGTATATCTTCTCCAGAGGTTATTCAGGTTTATAAAGTTCCAACATGATTTAAGTGATCTATTTGTATCCAGTTTTATCATGGTTTTACTCTCTTTCATTTTTATAGAACAAGTTTCATCTGGACTACATTTACATTTTTTAAGTCTGTATGTAAAGTGCAGTACATTTAAGGGCACTCTTAAGGAGAACATAATTTGTTGATGTCTAAGTTTTACTGTCTATATAGTGTACATTACTAGGCTTCAAACCTTTGATAGCTCCTGTCCCGCGTCGCACTGCTTGCAGGGTTTACAGTTCCCAAGCTGATCCTTGTACTCCTGTTCCCTGCATTCTCTGGTCTCCTCCTCCGCCGTTACAGGAACCTGAGAGGGAATAATAATTTGATACTGAGCAGCTAGGGATTCCTGTGTTTCATCACGCCTTTCATCAGTAAGAGATAATGTGAACCGAGTCCAGAGCCGGCGTAACCCCCCTACAATAGTGCCACTATTTCACCCACTGGCTTTTACTCCTCAAACTATGTAGACTACTATATCTGTCCGTCCACACATTGATGTCCTGCCAGATCTGACAACAATAACTTAGAATGGAGACTGTTACAAAGTCTATTATACGTGGACATTTCAGATCACAGATCAGACTCTAAATGGCCTGTCAAAAGTTCAATGCAGAACACTTACCAGAGACGAGTATATTACATGAAACGTCAGTAGAAGTAACCAGGTGTGCCCAAACATCCAGGCCATTTTGAGGGGCTAGTGTGGAATGAGTCTGGAAATGAGAGATATAGAATGAAGATGTGAATTTCTACTCTGTTCAACAACAAAAAAAACATAAAGGAATATTGTGGAACCTTGGATTGGTGTCAAAAAGCCCAATGTATGGCCAGTGAAAATTAGCACAATAATCATGAGTAGCTAAATATTTGTTCTCAGCCACTTTCCTCCAAACTGGTTGACATAGTGACCAATCACAACATAAACACAACATACCGGTTTTGTAACAACTATGTTGTAACATTGTAACAATGTTTTTGATGAGATAGTTGATATATTCAGCGAGGACAATGATGCATCATCATGCCTCAAACCAGCCAGGGCTATGACAGAATTATCTTATCAAAAGTCAAAACATCTATGTTAATAGTTTCAGTTTGTTGAATGTCTCAAAATCATATAGGCTACAAAATAACTGCAGCCCTCTATCCGTTTTACCTGGTATGTGCTGCTGTAGTCTGATCGGTTCTTTAGTTGTCCTTTCCCTGGCTGAATGAGTGTAGTTTAAGACAGATATCCACTCCTACGCGTTCTGCATAGGGCTCCAGACCATACCAGCCATGCGATGTGCTCTCTGCCCGGCTGCGCTGCTCCAGTCCAGAGGAATCCCCGGATTGAAGACAAAATCAGCGTGGAGATCAAAGGCAGGGGATGGCTGCGATTTAAAGCATGTAATCTGATCTCTGATCGGCCTCTAGGCCTACATCAAAGCGCAACCACAGGGCGGACACTAGCGCTACAAACAGGTCATTATGATCGCATGACAATAACCTCACAATTCGATACAATTGCATGCAAGACAGAGGGATCATTAAAGTGGAAATGCAAAGAGTTTGCAAAGTGCAAGGCGTCGAGATCTGGTTGTGTTGTTATTCCGCTTCCAGGGCCGCCTCCCTCTGTGCGATCCCCGGTCTGTTTGTTTGGTTTATCTGAGGGCTCGCTGTTTGATGCCAAGTTTGGGTTTGAAGTTGAGCACAGCCCTCAACATTCCCTTTCATCTCAATGAGCTGCAGATGCCATGACGTCACTCTCCTGGTCTGGGATTGGTCGGGCCGACTGTCTGCAGCTTTTAGAGAGGAAACCAGTGCCAAAAATTTAACAATCTGAAAGAGGCTGAGAGCAAGCAAACTGTCTCTACTTTATGGTGGTTCGTTTGGATAAGATAGGCTGCAGTAGCTACCCTTTAGAGTTTATAAAGGGTTTATAACCAGCTCATAAAGAGTTTATAAGATGCTTATAGACGTTTGTAAATTGTTACAATAGGTCAAATCATTAATGTTGTGGCTTAAGCCTAAATTGTTAGGGCAACAACATTGACCTGACCAATAATACCATATAAACATTTACAATTGACATGTAAATATTGTATGCAATTATTAATAACCCTTACAATATAATACATGAAGGCCTAATGCCTAATTTTAACATAACTTCTCACATAGGCCTAGCCTTCAGTGTATCCCAAAAATCATAATTCTACTCCTGCCCTAACTAGGCTTACTAACATTTCTGTTTTCAAAGTTATTTAAATAGGAAGAACTCAAACACAGTGAGAGAAAGAGTGGGAGAGAGAGAGAGAGAGAGAGAGAGAGAGAGAGAGAGAGAGAGAGCGAGAGAAAGAGAGAGAGAGGAAAGTACAATTTTGCAGTCAAACAGAGTAGCCAATTAGTAGACATGTTAGGGCATGTTGTAAATAAATTCTAGAGATTTGTGTCATGATTGTACAAACTTGAGGTAGACCTTCTGCATGTTTTCATTATATTTCCCCACATTTCAAATAATGGAACTACAGTATTTCTACAGCAGAATGTTGCTCCGCTTACTATTTCTCTAATAATGCATCAGGTAAATATCTCTAGTTTGAATACATTACAATAAATAATAAGTTAGTTATTTGAAAAGCCCAAAATGCCTACACATTTTTTTATTTGTTGTATATCTTTTGTGTACTAAAAGATTGCTGTCCTTGACTTTTTAATGAATGGCACACATATATAATTGTGCCATTCACAAATAGAAAAACAACACTCCTCTGCATAAGACCTGCTTCCAATACACAAGTATAGCAACCAACTGTAGGTGCTTTCATCTCTACAAGTATGTGTTCATCTCAGCCTGGTGGACACACTGCTATGGGGCTGTAGTTATAAAACGATCCATCTTAGTTGTTTCAATGCATCGTTCAATATGTTTTAATATAATCTCTTTGTGGGACTGTTGACTGGGGTTTATACATTGTCTCCATCTAGTGCATATATAGTGTCATGATATTTTCATGCATGAGAATTCCTCAGTAGTAGGATAGTTTATTTTAGCGCACCATTCTCTTCTTCATAACCTAAAGAGGTTTGCACCTTAAAATCATATTTTCTAAAAAGCTCCCTAAAGTGAATACATGCAAGTATATGCCTGGTCCTCAAGTGCAAGTGCTGGTTAAATGTTTGGGTGAGGAGTCGTGGTGAGGGGGAGGATTATTTAAGATACTGTTTGAAGAGGTAAGGTTTGAGATGTTTTCGGAAGATGGGCAGAGCTATGCCGTCCTCAGGGGGAAGCTGGTTCCACCATTGGGGTGCCAGGACAGAGAAGAGCTTGGACTGGGCTTAGCGGGAGCTGCCCTCCCATAGGGGTGGGTGGGCCAAGAGACCCGAGGTGGCAGAACGGAGTGCTCGGGTTGGGGTGTAGGGTTTGTGCATAGCCTGAAGGTATGGAGGGGCAGTTCCTTGTGCTGTTCCGTAGGTAAGCACCATGGTCTTGTAGTGGATGCAAGCTTCAACTGGAAGCCAGGTGAGTGTGCGGAGGAGCGGGGTGACATGAGAGTATTTTGGGGGGGGAGAATTTTATTTGGATCCCCATTAGCTGTTGCAAGAGCCCTGTGGGACACTAGTAGTGAGAGTACGTGGTGAAGACACAGATCCTCCCCAACGGACTCGGGAGAGGCAAAGGTCGAGAGCCATGTGTCCTCTGAAACATGACCTGCCAAGCCGCAATGCTTCTTGACACACTGTTGGAGGAAACACCGTCCAACTGACGACCGCAGTCAGCTTGCAGGCGCCCAGCCCGCCACAAGGAGTCACTAGAGCACGATGAGGCAAGGAAATCCCCCCGGCCAGATCCTCCGCAACCCGGACGACGCTGCGCCAATTGTGCGCCGTCCCATATCTAACCCGAGGCTGTAGTGGTGCCTTAGACCGCTGCGCCACTTGGGAGGCTATTGAGAGCATCTTGACTGGCTGCATCAGCGCTTGCTAGAGCAACTGCAAGGCACCTGAACACAAGGTGCTACAGAGGGTGATGAGTACGGCCCAGTACATCACTGGGGCCGAGCTCCCTGCCATCCAGGTCTTCTATACAAGGCGGTATGAGAGGAAGGCCCAAAAAAATGGTCAAAGACTCCAGCAACCCAAGCCATAGTCTCTTGTCTCTGCTATTGCAATGCAAGCGGTACCAGTGTACCTAGTCTGGATCCAACAGGGCCCTGAACAGCTTCTACACCCAGGACATAAGACTGCTAAACAAGACAGCTAAATAGCTAATTAAATGCATTGACCCTTTTTTGCACTAACTCTCTTGCACTGACTCTATGCATACACACACTGGACTCTACCCACACATGCACACATACTTACACTGACACCCCAACGCACATTTACATACACTTTTTAGCACTAACTCTCCTGCACTGACTCTATGCACCAACGGTGGACTCTACCTACCTACACACACACATATTACATATGCCCACACACACATAATACGCACACACATGCATACTGATGCCACACACACACACACACACATACAAACTCACACTCTTTCACACTCACCACACATGCTGTCTATTATCTATCCTGTTGCCTAGTCACTTTACCCCAGGATGATGTCAAAGCAAAAACTGGTTAAAAAATACCAAGAGTGTGCAAAGCTGTCATCAAGGCAAAATGTGGCTACTTTGAAGAATCTCAAACATAAAATATATTTTGATTTGTTTAGTTTGGTTACTACATGATTCCATGTGTGTTATTTCATAGTTTTAGTTTACAATGTAGAAAATAGTAAAAATAAGGAAACACCCTTGAATGAGTAGTTGTGTCCAAAGTTTTGACTGGTACTATATATGTTTATATATTTATCTCTGCATTGTTGGGAAATGTCTCATAAATAAGCATTTCACTGTTAGTCTGCACTTGTTATTTACGGAGCATGAGACAAATACAAGTAGATTGTATTTTGATTTGGTTTGCAGTCGGGTCGGTCACCCATTCATACTGTAGCTTTAAGAAATGCATGCACGAGTTCTGCAGTACTGAACTTGTTCAGAGATGTTTGGACGAGACCATTCGATATAGGATTATGTATCACATTTACAGTTTCTCGGAATATTTCTGTTGGAAAGTGGATACTTGATAGTCCTATACATTCATCTGATCACCCCAGTACAGGTATCTCTTTTTAGAGACAGTCGAGCAGATACGTGCGCACTACAGGGGTGTGAGAGGGTGGAGAGGACAGGGCAGATGCCGCACAATGCGTGAGTCTGATGCTTCTGGTGGAATCTTGCTCCGATGTAAGTATCCATGTTCGTATGGGCTACTGCGGCATCATATTCTTCATACACATATTCTGAAAATTGCCAACTGGGTGATGCTGTTCTTTCCCCGTGTCATTAATATGTTATTGTTTGTTTACGAGTAGGGCAGCCAAATAGGCCTAACAATGTGCCCTTTGTTTGTTGCACACAACAGTGTCAGTCTTTCATAGATCAGATTTTCATAGATCATATCTTTCATAGATCATATTTTTTATGTTAAGCAACGCGTGGAGATGGATCGTTTAAAGTGCTGAAAGTCCTTGATTAAGGTTGGATGATGTCATTTTTCTACATTGCATTGGATACTGGTGTCAATTGCACTGCACCAAAATCATAAATATTATCGAAACATTTTCAGAGATGATTACTTTATGATTACTTGAATTATACAACTATTTCATTCTAAAGACTATAACATAGATGAGAAACTGTGAAATTGATTTACTACAGACATAGAAAGTGTAACATATAACCTAATGCATTACCTGCTAAATATTCTTATAGCTTATTTTGCAACCCAAAATAATATGGGTTTATATGAGTAAGTAGCTAGATGGACGCAACTTGAGAGGGACTGCAATGTGTTTCTAATCATTATTACTGTCGTGACTACAACTACCAGAGTTCATTAGCTTCCCACCAGCAGTCCAGCCAACCCGCAACAGACGCAGTTATCACATGCACTGATAATATATTATTAGAAACAGCGCCTTTGAAGGAATTACCATGTAGGAAGTAACCTCACAATTTTGCTCGCTTACGGCTTTCATTTCTATAATTTTCAGAAACATAGATTCTATTGAAAAGATACAGCTGGATTACAAGATCATGAAACGAATGTCTTGGCGGTATACAAGTGAGTAGCGGTTTTACTGAATAGCTGATAACTGAGCACCGCAGTGATACATTGTAGCCTTAGCGTAGGACCCATTGAGCGGGAATGGCTAAATTAAGCTTCTTACAACCGCAACATATTGGCTAACTGTACGTAACCTATGGAATGTAAACGAATAACAATAAACCTACAGTAGATAAGTGGCTCGAGTGAAAACGTTGTGAGGTGTATTGTGAGAAAATAACGGTCCTGTTTGTTTGTATGACAGACTTTTTCCTGGTGGAGTTTCCCAACGCCCAGTGCAGAAGATAGAAAGAAGTCCAATGAATGTGTACGCGGGGACATAGCACGAAAAAGGCTTAGAAGTGATGGCAAACTGTCGAGACCCATGGTAAATTCGATTTTTACACATTTCAGATTTAAAAATGGGGGCTGAAGTAGGCCTATTCATCAAGATCCCCAATCAAACGTTATGTCAACTGCTGTTAAACGATGTTAAGAAATAACTCACCATTATTCTCTCTATCACCAGTTAGTTATACATTGTAGTATTCAGCACCTGTCTTGACACCCTGGAATGAGATGTCACAATCACCTGCAAATTATAGGCCTAATGTAATTTCTGAAGTGTCTATAGAAGACGCATTATAGTGAACCTTTGTCTAGATCATGTTGTGTTCCATCCATCCCCTGTTGAATGCCCCACCCATTTTTTGTAGAACTATGGACATTGCAGAGATGGCAGCTTGAGTCAAGTGGTTTGCAGAATAGGCAAGGCTATTACCCTTTATTGCTGCCTGCACAATCAATATTTGTTGCATAAGTAAATATATGCATACAGATCTTTGTATTTAGTGACTCAGACAGAGCCTAAATAGTGTTATAAACAGTGTTATGACTACACTAGAAGGTGTTATTGTCAGGATCTAGCTATTCTCTTTCGGGAAAGTGCTGATATTTGTACTTGAGTGCGAGTGGCCTATGTCCAAATGGCCAATAACCATCTTGAACCTTTTGAGATTGGTGGTAATTTTTCTGACAGTATTTCTCAGATGCAGAGGAGAAAACACAAGAAACACAAGCAATATAGAAACGTTAGATAACAAATGGATGTGACTTAGGTTATATACTCAGGTTTCTCTTTAATCAATACAAACTGCAAGCAAGCATTGCTGACCCCATTGTTCCCTAAGTGCTACCAGTATTCTGTGCTCTTTACATATCAATAGAAGAGCCATCTGGTCTTGTGAACTCAGGATGACCAAGTAAACATGTACATTTCAATTATACACATTTCAGTTTGTGATGGAATCAGATGGAATCAGTGCACTGCCAGAATAATATCTTCCCTGAACATAACCATGTAAGCTTGGCGTTGCTCTGTGCCTGTGACCTACCAAATGAAGAATGCCATCTATGATTCACTGTGTCATTCTTTCCAGGACAAAGAAATAACTAATACATGGATTTTTTGTGTGTATTTTCTAGGTTGCCATGGGTGACAGTCCGTCATGAGTATATTGGCCAGAGGGCCTACCAGGTCCCTCATTCTGCAGCTGTTAGGGACCTCAAGCAACTCATCTATGAAGAAACCGACCTGCCTGTCATTGAGCAGCAGCTGGTTCACAATGGGAAAGTGGTAGGTAAAAAAAATATTTTACAAATTCTAGCTATTTTCATTGCTGAAATGACAGAAAATGTACAAATGTAGTTTGGCATAGTTTGACTACAGTAGATCAAATGCTTGACATGAGAGCACAATGGTAAAATTCATTGACAAGAGACAATCCCTTGTCTGTGCATAATTCCTGTGTGAGACACTATTGTTTAATCTCGTCTGCTTCTCATACTCCTCCAGTGTTTATTGTTTTGTGATGTATTAAAAAGGTCTTTAATAGAGTAAGTTAAAGTGCTCCATCCTGAGGGTGCGTTCGTAAATTCCCTCTGGCTATCTACTCCGATTTCAGAGCATTCTCGTCTGGGTCTACCAGAACGCAGAATAATTGATTCATTTACGAATGCTCAACACCCGTTGAATATGACCGGTGTCAGTAAACGTCGGCAACAAAACGTAATTCAATTGTTGCCAGCAGAACAGTTACATGCTAACCAGACCGCTCAACCATCGCACGTATGTTGATTTTGTCCACCCACACCAGACACGATCAGGACACGCAAGTATAAATATCAAAACGAACTCTGAACCAACTATATTCATTTGAGGACAGGTCGAAAAGCATTAAACATATATGGCAATTTAGCTAGCTAGCTTGCTGTTGCTAGCTAATTCGTCCTGGGATATAAACATTGGGTTGTTATTTTACCTTAAATGCACAAGGTCCTCTACTCCGACAATTACTCCACAGATAATAGAGTAAACTGTGTTCGTTTCTAGTAATCTCTCCTCCTTCAGGCTTCTTCTTCTTTGGACTTTATATGGCGATTGGCAACCAACTTTAAGGTGCATTACCACCATCAACTGGTCTGGAGTGTGGACCTCAGTTCATCTTTCAATCACCCACGTGGGTATATGATCCTAAAAACCAATGAGGAGATTGGAGAAGTGGGACTTGCAGTGCGACAAGCGTCACAAATATAACCAAGTTCTATTTTAGCGCCTGGCTATGCAGACGCTCGCGAGCAGTGTGGGTGCAATGATTAAATAACATGTATGTGTCAATTATTTTGCAAATGCTCACACACTCGACGCGAGCAGTGTGGTCAGCATGTTACAGTCACCAACGTTCTAGATAACATGAAAATAGTTTAACCAGCTCTGCTAGGGCAAGTAAAATGGTCAGAGGGAGGTGTTCTCTCATTTATGTCTGGAATGAGCTAGCATGCTAGCTAACTTTAGCCAGTTAGCTTGGGTGCTTGACTGCCGTTGTGAGAGTGAGGTCAGAATGCTCGGATCAACCATATTCCTTGGACAGAGCATCCAGTGTGCGGTCTGAATGCTCAGAGAGCAAAAAGCTTACAAATGGACAATCTGACAACGCTCTGAAATTATGAAAGCCCAGAGAGCACTCTGTGCGCACTCCTGCACTCCATAGTGAATTTACGAACACACCCGATGTCATCATAGGCTACATCAGTGCTGGTTAGATTGTCAGAAAATATGTGTTCTACAAGTAAGCAACATTGGCCACTTTGTTTGACTACATAACAACAAAAACATCCAGAAATGTAGGGATTTAGGGATTGTATCACAGCCAGTGCTGCTGATTAAATACCCATTGTGTTTCCAGGGCAGGATTAGAACTCATGACATTCCATGTTTGTTTTTAGTGTCGATATCTTTGTACAGTCAAGCCTGTCTCTTTCCAACATGTCCTTATTCAATATAACGTGTATTGCTAAATAGCTAATCAAATGCGTTGACCCTTTTTTGCAACATGTCCTTATTCAATATATGTTAATACCATCTTCATTACTTCACATTCTGTGCATTGACCTGGTCAAATTTCTCCTTACTATAGTGGCTGAGGGAATAACATGATGTATTTCCTTGATTAATATTTTCCCCAACAGATACATTTCCGAAGTATTTAATGGCTCTCCATTGCCACAACAACATTACAATGACGTAATCTTCAAGATTAACAATTTCATCATTGAGAGGACCACATTTAATTTGTTTATCACCAGTCTGATAGGACAGTGTATTGATTCAATAGTCTCAAGGCCCTTTGGTTTTTATCTCTTGATAGAATTCCAGTCAAGGTGATCAAGAGTGCCTATGATTACAGACACAGTTATTTTTCATGTATTGCAAAAGTAGGCTCTATGTGATGTAGCCTGTGATGTATTCTCTAATATGAGATTAAGGCTAACTAATATATTCAGATATGTACATTTACATTCATTATCAGTGATGCTTGATGACAGGTCTCACCTATTGCTAAACTAGGCAACTATACTGAACAAGAATTTTAACGCAACATGTAAAGTGTTGGTCCCATGTTTCATGAGCTGAAATAAAATATCCCAGAAATGGTTTATACGCACAAAAAGCTTTTTTCTCTAAAATGTTGTGCACAAATTTGTTTACATCCCTGTTAGGGAGCATTTCTCCTTTGCCAAGATAATCCATCCACCTGATAGGTGTGGCATATCAAGAAGCTGATTAAACAGCATGTTCATTACACAGGTGTACCTTGTGCTGGGGACAAGGCCACTCTAAAATGTGCAGTTTTGTCTCACAACACAATACCACAGATGTCTCAAGTTTTGAGGGAGAGTGCAATTGGCATGTTGACTGCAGGAATGTCCACCAGAGCTGTTTCTCTACCATAAGCATAGTGGTTTTAGAGAATTTGGCAGTACGTCCAATCAGCCTCACAACCGCAGACCTCGTGTAACCACGCCAGCCCAGGACCTACACATCCGGGCTTCTTTACCTGTGGGATTGTTCGGGGCAGAGTATGTTAGCAGAGTTGAACGGTCGGAACTACGTCCTTTTCAACCGCTCTACTGAAAACCCCTCAGTGCTCACAGGAAAATAAACTGCTGCTTCAAATTCGCTCCATTCATTAAAATCTGAATTTAACCAGCACCCATCTATTTTTGTGACTACCTGAACATATAATTTGGCTTTGAAGTAGCCTGTTTAAATCAAACCATATGATTTGAATGAAAAGTATTATAATAAACATGAAAAGGTGAATGTAAGAAGCACTTATCACTTCAATAGGGTACATGTCATATTAAACAGCATATAAACACTTTAAATAGTTCAGGAACCAGACAGGGAGTCTAAGAAGGAACAACATTTTATTATTTAGGCTATATTATTTATATTATTTAAAGGCTATAGCTTACAAAGAAATACATTGTGAAGCATTTGCGATTGCAACACAAAAGCTAGTAGAGTCATAAAGCGCTAAGCACTTAAACAACATTTTGTTGTATTAAATCATTAGGCTATATATAGTCTATAAATTGTGCATATAGGCTGTGACTTAGCCATATTAGGCTCAGTCTACAGTGCATTTTAATACATTTTTAGAAACACGAGTTAGGCAAGTCTGGGGCTTCAGGCTCATGCAATGGTTTCTGGAGAGCAGGCCGGCAGTGGAGAATATCCTCTTCCCGCTTTCAGAGCCACTGGGCTAAACACCCTTTTGGCCACTCTTGCCAGGCTGGACAGAGATGCAGAGTTGTTGTTTTTAAATTTTTCCATATGTAGGCCTAAACGTTTTTAGGCAAAATAACCCAGTCAAAACTAAAAGCTCCTGGAAAGGGGGAATATGCCAGGCCTATTGGGCCAAAATCAATTATGGCCTATTGTTTATGGCCTATAAAACAAACATTTAAGATATCAGATTTTTTGTTTATAAATACTTTGCTACAATGACACAATTATCTACCCACCTCGTTCCTTTCTTTTAGCATGAGCACGTAGTAAGTACACCATCATGCTTTCGGGATATGTGTCTTTTCAGATTCCACAATGATTCTTTAGTTGTGGACACTACATCACTGCACTACCTCTCTTGCGCTTGGTCCTCATCTTTGTAAGTCACTTTGATTTTGCACCTGTGTGTTTTATCAGTTTCTTTCTGAAAATATTTAGCGAACTCCATGACAGTAGCTAAAGCAAGGGGCTATAGCAGCACACAAGTAGACTACAGATGCATGCTGGGCTCGTGAAGTGAGCACTACTTGAGCAAAATTGGAGCGTAGGCGAGAAGGCCTATGCTCTAGTCTTTGGGAATCTCGCTTCGCGCTCCAGTCAAATTGGGCACACTCCGCTCTGCTCACGTATAAAGCCCTTTTGTGGGGAAAACCCATTGTGATTGGCTGGGCCTGACTCCCCAGTGGGTGGGCTTATGCCCTCCCAGGCCCACCAATGGCTGCATCCTTGTCCAGTCATGTGAAATCCATAGATTAGGGCCTAATTAAGTTATTTCAATTGACTGATTTCCTAATATGAACTGTAACTCAGTGAAATCTATGAAATTGTTGCATGTTGCGTTTATGTTTTTGTTCAGTAAGTCCTAGGCCTACTGGTAGGCCTACTGCTAAGAGCAGGTGTCAAGAATCATTTCAGGTATTCACACTCCATGAGACCACCACAGCTCAGGATTAAGGTTTGGGATTAGACAACTGAGTGTTTGCTGCTACAGATTGTTCACCATGCTCTGGTCTCGGTGGCTATGTGCAGTATGGGATAGAGTTTTATCTCCCGTTCTTTCATGGAAAGCCCTCCTGTGTGCCTGGCTCATATTATAGGAAGCATGACTGTGTAGACAACTTTCTTTGTCACTTATGCTCTTTATCATGTTACACATTTCATTTTGTAGCTATTCATAACTTTGATCAACGTTTACATGATCTGTATTAGGTACATGTTGACAGTTTATCAGCATTGTATTCTATGTTGTGTCGCAAAACGTGGGTTGTTATGTATGCCATGATTAACATGATTGCAAGACCCACTGTTTAGCTGAGCCTTTACTGACTGAGGGAAAGGAGCAGGTGGATCACTGCCGTCAGCCCCTCTGATGTCACCCTCAGAAATTAGCCACAGTCCACGCCCACAAACTATCCTGCATCAGCTGCATTGCCCACAGGGAGCCCTCCCTCTGCCCAGTCCAACAGAGTTGAGAAGGGTTTCTGACTGACTTTTATGCAAGTTGAGATCTAATTTATTTGATTTGATTATGAACACAGCTATCTATCTGAAGGGTTGGCTCTGTCCCAGCGTCCGTACTTAGCTTGGGAATGTCTTACTTAAAGGGTGTAACAAGTTTAGACTTAGTCTCCATACTCCCCTAACATATTCTTCAGTGTCAGCTGATTCTGCAAAAACCATTAACTAAGATGGTTAAGTAACCATCTGAAGGGAAAAAAACACTTTGAATGTAAACTGTAAACTGAAAACATTCCAGTTCTTTGGAGAATTTTGGGGCTTTGAAGCTTTTCAAGCTCAGAAGTAGGACATTGCACCACTACCAGTATCGTATTAGTAGGCCTATTATGGTCAGTCAAAATATACTACGATTCATGCCTGCCTAAATCAGATTGAAAGCCCTGCCTTCTCTTTAAACCTTTTACACCATTTTGTGCTATTATTATACACATCTCATTGGCTCAACAACGGGGCATTCATTGGCAGGTTAAGACCAACAACCTTAATGAACTCTCACTCACAAGGTTACATGGAAAGTTAATTTAGGCCTGGCCTAGTACCTGACCTGTGTTGAATTTAGTCGCCTGAGTTCTTGTGATTGCACATGATCAAATCAAATCAAATTGTATTTGTCACATGTGCCAAATACAACAGGTGTAGACCTTACTGTGAAATGCTTACTTACAAGCGCTTAAAGCCTTAACCAACAATGCAGTTTTAAGAAAAATAAGAAAAATATAAAAGAGCAACAATAAAATAACAATAACGAGGTTATATATAGGGGGTACCGGTACAGAGTCAATGTGCCGGGTACAGGTTAGTTGAGGTAATTGAGGTAATATGTACATGTAGGGAGGGTAAAGTGACTATGCATAGATAATTAACAGCGAGTAGCAGCAGCGTAAAAAAAAGAGCTTTGAGGGCACTATGGTGTTGAACGCTGAGCTGTAGTCAATGAACAGCATTCTCACATAGGCGTTCATTTTGTCCAGGTGGGAAAGGGCAGTGTTGAGTGCAATGGAGATTGCATCATCTGTGGATCTGTTGGGGCGGTATGCAAATTGGAGTGGGTCTAGGGTTTCTGTGATGATGGTGTTGATGTGAGCCATGACCAGCCTTTCATAGCACTTCATGGCTACAGACATGAGAGCTACGGGTCAGTAGTCATTTAGGCAGGTTACCTTGGTGTTCTTGGGCACAGGGACTATGGTGGTCTGCTTGAAACATGTAGGTATTACAGACTCGGCCACGAACAGGTTGAAAATGTCAGTGAAGGCACTTGCCAGTTGGTCAGTGCATTCTCTGAGCACACGTCTGGATAATCTGTCTGGCCCTGAGGCCTTGTGAATGTTGACCTGTTTAAAGGTCTTACTCACATCGGCTACGGCGAGCGTGATCACACAGTCGTCCGGAACAGCTGGTGCTCTCATGCATGCTTCAGTGTTGCTTGCCTCGAAGCACGCATAGAAGTCGTTTAGCTCGACTGGTAGGCTTGTGTCACTGGGCAGCGTGTGGCTTGGCTTTGTAGTTCGTAATAGTTTACACGCCCTGCCACATCCGACGAGTGTCGAAGCTGGTGTAGTAGGATTCAATCTCAGTCCTGTATTTACGCTTTGTTTGACTCTGTTTGATGGTTCGTCTGAGGGCATAGCGGGATTTCTTATAAGTGTCCGGGTTAGAGTCCCGCTTCTTGAAAGCGGCAGATCTACCCTTTAGCTCAGTGCGGATGTTGCCTGCAATCCATGGCTTCTGATTGGGGTATGTACGTACGGTCACTGTGGGGACAACATCATTGATGCACTTATTGATGAAGCCGGTGACTGATGTGGTATACTCCTCAATGCCATCGGATGAGTCCCGGAACATATTCCAGTCTGTGCTAGCAAAATGATCCTGCAGCTTAGCATCTGCTTCATCTGACCACTTTCGTATTGAGCGAGTTACTGGTACTTCCTGCTTTAGTTTTTGTTTGTAAACAGGAATCAGGAGGATAGAATTATGGTCAGATTTGCCAAATGGAGGGCGAGAGAGAGCTTTGTATGCGTCTCTGTGTATGTAGTAATGGTGGTCTAGAGTTTTTTCCCCTCTGGTTGCACATGTAACATGCTGGTAGAAATGAGGTAAAAAGGATTTAAGTTTCCCTGAATTAAAGTCCCCGGTCACTAGGAGCGCCGCCTCTGGATGAGGATTTTCTTGTTTGCTTATGGCTTTATACAGCTCATTGAGTGCGGTCTTAGTGCCAGCATCGGTTTGTGGTGGTAAATAGACAGCTAAATATAGATGAAAACTCTCTTGGTAAATAGTGTGGTCTACAGCTTATCATGAGATACTCT
This sequence comes from Hucho hucho, assembly GCA_003317085.1. NCBI lineage: Eukaryota > Metazoa > Chordata > Actinopteri > Salmoniformes > Salmonidae > Hucho > Hucho hucho. Next base: position 205,054 of record QNTS01001654.1, read on the forward strand.
ACCTCAGGTAAGGGAAGACCCCCATGAAATGTTTTAATTACATTTTAAAACCTTTTTTTGTCAATTATACATATGTAATAACCGTATGGACATACATTTGTCTTATTTTATTGAGTTTGTCCATCAGGCCTATGTTTTGTCCATTTGCAATATATGATCATAGGAAGTCGGCTTCCGAACCCAAAAGTCAGTGAACCATGTCCAATTGGCATAAGAAATGTCCAAATGGCATATATACTGACCAAATTATATATATCACTATGTTAAGCCCTGAATCAACCTAGAAGGTCTATTTGTCATGTTTGATCATAGGAAGTCATAGGAAATAAGAATTTCTCATTGATGTTGATTCAGCATGTCCATTTCGTAATTGTCACGTCCAGGCCTGAGAAGACAGGCTGGCGTGTTTAGTTTTGTTTTGGTGTAGGGTTTTTTCTGTTCTAGGTTCTCTATTTCTATGTTGGGGTATTGGTTCCCAATTAGAGGCAGCTGAGTGTCGTTACCTCTAATTGGGAACCATATGTTTGTAGTTTGCACTAGGGGTTGGTGGGTTATTCTGTGACGATCTCCTGAAGGGACAGACCAAGGCTCAGCGAGGTATCCATTATACATGCTTTATTTAGAACGTAACTGGGACAAAACAACAAAACGAACGAAAACGAAGATCGTAACAATAACATAGACTGCCACACAAAGCTATGCTCAAACAATAACCCACAAACCCCTAGTGCAAACTACAAACATATATATGGTTCCCAATTAGAGGTAATGACACTCAGCTGCCTCTAATTGGGAACCATTACTCCAACATAGAAATAGAGAACCTAGAACAGAAAAAACCCTACACCAAAACAAAACTAAACACGCCAGCCTGTCTTCTCAGGCCTGGACGTGACAGTAATGGGAAGTCCATATGGATATACATTGGCAATGGACACTGTCAACTTGCAGAAGAGCATGTTCACACTGACAGTATAGCATGTGTGATGGACACTGTCCAATCGCTCGTTGGTGTTGATTTCAGCCTGTCCATTTGGTGATGGAAAATCCCTCATTAAATACATTGGAAATGGACAAATGTAAATTGTCCATTTGCAATGTCTTACAATGGGCATTTACCATCACAAATTGGACATGGTCTAATATACTGCAGAAATGCCCAATTCACTGGCTAGTTGAACTCGGGATGGACGAGCAGTGATAGTGGTTCCTCTAAATCGCTCGTTGGTGCAATGAGAGACAAGTGGGACTGTCGTTTTATTTTTATTTTATTTTTTAAAGCATCCAAAATAACCAAGGGGCCCCCTGTTGGTTGGACCCGGGTGGGGGGGGGGGGTGCTCCCAACCCGGTCATGGACCCCTAGCACCCTCCTGAAGGAATTTAGAGCCATCCACAAATACGCACCTGGTAACCCATTCAATCACCAGGTGCACGGCTCTACCATTGACATACATTGGGTTCCCAGGTGCTGGTGGTTGAAAACGTCCAAAATGACCAGGGGTGCCCCCTGTTGGTTGGACCCGGGTGGGGGATGCTCCCTACCCGGCCATGAACCCCTATCACCCCCCTGAAGCTATTTAGAGCCATTTTAAAAATACGCTCCTGGTAACCCATTCAATTACCAGGTGCACGGCTGTCCATTTGCAATGTCTTACAATGGGCATTTACCATCACGAATTGGACATGCTCTAATATACTGCAGAAATGCCCAATTGACTGGCTCGTTGAACTCAGGATGGCCGAGCAGTGATAGTGGTTCCTCTCCATCGCTCGTTGGTGTTGATTTCAGCCTGTCCATTTGGTGATGGAAAATCCCTCATTAAATACAATGGAAATGGACAAATGTAAACTGTCCATTTGAAATGTCTTACAATGGGCGTTTACCAATTACGAATTGGACATGCTCTAATATACTGCATTGGGTTCCCTGGTGCTGGTGGTTGAAAACGTCCAAAATGACCAGGGGCGCCCCTGTTGGTTGGACCCGGTTGGGGGGGTGCTCCCTACCCGGCCATGGGTCAGCCATCAAGTCAGCGTCCATCAGTCAATAAAATATAATTCTGACACCAAACCCACTTTGTCCAACTCGTTTAGAAGCTAACTATCACATATTTCAGACGGCCCACAATTCATAGCGCCTTCTGTTAAAACCGTAAAAAACCTTAATGAACATAGTTACATTCGAGCTGCGGGTCCAGTTCTGACATTATGTTTCGGGTCGATAGGTCATTCGGAGACCGAACAGCGACCTTAATTAGTGCTGAAAATTAACTTTTTCCGGGCGTTGCTACGGGGTCCCTGAAAGAGCTATCGGAACATAAACTTTAGGGTATGTCTCTATGGGCAGAGGCGGTTTCAATGCACCTAGACTTGTGATTCTGTGACTTTTCTAAATGTCGTCATTTTCACGATGTTCAAAATGAATTGAAGTTATTACAAATGGACAAGGCTGTTTCTCGGCCTGAGAACCTTCTAGAGCCACATAACTCACTGTGCACTACTGACTTAAGCTCTAGAACAGGTTTATAAAGTTTCAGAGCTCTAGGTCTGACAGTTCTTTGATGGTGCGAACGCTATTGCAGGCTCTGTGTGTTAGTAAGCCCCACACTGTGTCACTCCATCCTGGCTGTGTGTGTGAGTTTTTTCTTGGACATCTAATGGAAATAATTACTGATTTACAGTTCATGAGGGTTGCCTAATCACACATATGACATTTTGGAAAGATGTGACCTTTTTAACCCTTCAAAACAGCCCCTATGACCCCGATTTAAGACACTTCCGGTTGTCACAGGAAGCTGAAAGTAAACACATATCCTCATTGGGGCAGGCTTTTACAGAATGAGTTTCGAGTCTTTATGTTAAGAACTGACTGTTTTTCACTAACTGCAGGTTATGAAATCAAAACTACTTTTAGGGTCAATTTAACATTTTCCGGTTGCTCCAGGAAGCTTAGAATCAACAGAGGTAATCCTCATAGTGGCCTGATGGATTGTCTCTCCTATGGGGAGAGATGTCATTGTAAACTGTTAGAAGAAAACACCCTGTTTTCACATTTAAGGGTTAATTCCACATGGTCAATGTTAGGCTTGCGCAGATCGGGAGGACTTTAGGAACGTTCCTGTTGTTGAATTGTGTTTCTAGCCTCAACGGTTCTGCCGCTGTCACCCAAAAGCACCTTAACTTTAGGTCAGGCTTCATTTTGGGCCTACTTTTTTGCACGGTCGCTGCGAGCTACGGTCAAGTGGGGCATCTCGTTGAACTCGGCACGGCCTAGAGACTATGGTGATGCCATTTGTTTCCCTTTCTGTGATGATTTTAGCCTCCCCATTTTGGGATTTCAGCCCTATTTGATGGTAAAGTTCATATTTCCCCTTTAGGATATGAAGGGGACCATTCAATCTTGTTACGTTGATATCTGTAGAGGTACAGGTGACCCTGAACATGTGGCACAAGGAATTTTAAAAATGGCCTGCACAGAAGCAGAGTTAGAGCATAACCTGTAAACCCATTTAATCCTAAGGGAGAAACTTGCATGTGTCAGACTACATGAACCGGCAAGTGCAGCTAGAATAACTCTGTGGCTTATCCAACCCAACCTCCCCCCAATGAGCCCATCGAAAACGGCGTGTCTCTGTGTGACCCAGAGGCCGTAATATGTCAAAAGCCTGTGTAAACAACTACTAGTCAGGTTTCATTCCGGGCCTACTTTTTGCACGGTCACTGCGGACAGACCGAGCGAGCTACGGTCAAGTGGGGCACCTCGTTGAACTCTGCACGACCTAGAGACTACAGAGATGCCATTTGCCAACAGTTTCAGTATTGATTTCAGCCTGTCCATTTGGTGATGGTTCATCACTGTTTAAACTTATTGGAGACGGACAAAAGTCAGCCATCAAGTCAGCGTCCATCATTCAATAAGATATCATTCTGACACCAAACCCACTTTGTCAAACTCGTTTAGAAGCCAACTATCACATATTTCAGAGCCGGCCCAAAATTCACAGCGCCTTCTGTTAAAACCATTAAAAAAAATTTAAACACGTAGTTACGTTCTAGCTGCGGGTCCAGTTCTGACATTATGTGTAGGCCTAGCTGAGGCGACCCCGAATCCCGAGTTTTGGCTCAATAGGTCATTCAGAGCCCGAGCAGCGACCTTAATTAGTGCTGAAAATTCACTTTGTCCGGGCATTGTTACAGGGTCCCTGAAGAGCTATCGGACCGAAACGTTAGGGTCCGTCTCTATGGGCCGAGGCGGTTTCAATGCACCTAGTCTTGTGATTCTGGGATTTTTCTAAGTGTCGTTGTATGATTTCTCGTAAATTACGATAGATAAATGGTTGGTTCTTTTTTTCCTTACACCGTAGGTTTGTGTACTTTGCCGTGAAGCGGTCAAATTAGCGCTGTATTACAGTTTTTGACCTTTAATCCCAGAAAATGGGCATTAATGGGCCAAACCTGTGCTCACCGAGTTTCATCTTCGAAGTCTTTTCCATTTACGAGAAACGGCCATGTCCGTTTGGTGATGTTTTGTCCATTTGCAATAAGCAGCCAGTCGCCATCTGGTGGAATTTTCCCGTACAGGGGAAAAATGACCAAAAATGTAACATTTTATAACGCGGAAACCAAATGTCAGAGAGACTTTATTTGATGACTTCCCGGAAGACCGGGCCCTGGGGGACAACCTGAGGCTGTCGGCCTATTTTAATAACACCCGCGGACGTCTAGTAAGGGACCGTACATTTGCAATATGGAGATCCTCATCAACCATACGGGAAATGCCACTCACGTCCCTTATGTAGTCGAGCAAAACCTTGAGACTTCCTTAATATTTGCTTTCGCGCACCAGCTGTTATTGACAAATAGACACAGACCGCGGATCAGCAAGACAGAACAGATGCCTCCGGTAAGACGAGGGGTTGCGGGTCTCTGTCTCGTTAACGAAAAAAATCTTTGTTTGAGGTGAGTAAACGCTGTTCTGATATCCAGAAACTGTTTTTGGTCATAAAAGACGGTGACAAAAACATTATGTACAAAATAAGTTACAACAACAAGAAAAAACACACAAAATAGCACAATTGTTTAGGAGCCTGTTAAACGGAAGCCATTTCCTCCGGTGCCATTCTCATTCATTTCAACTATTAGACTAAATGTTTACATATCAGTAACAATATTGTACAAACCATGGCCAGCAAGAAAAAAGTGACAATCAGCCTCTGTGATGAGAGGTTTGGTTTGCAGAGCAGGGCTTGTCGTGCAGGACTGCTTGTTCATGTGCCAGAAGTGCTGAGCGAAGCAAGTGACGCTGCAGATGAGGGTTTTCACCTTGGAGAGCGAGAGATAATGGTCTTACTGTAAGCCTGCCTGCCTGCTGCTGGTGCACGTCCAGCCTGCTCTGCTCAGTATCGATCCTGTTAGGTGCACAGGGGGATTGTGTATCACACTGACACCTGTGCAATAACGCCACCCCAAGATTTTACCTGGTTGACAGTCAAATGTACTTTATTTTGCTTTGAAGGTTGTTCAATTTAATGGTCTTGCATTATGATCATAGGCTGCCAATATGGCAGCGAATAAATTAATAAATAAATGTGATCTGATGTGCAATTCAAGATATTTGTCAGGTTATTCATTGTTTGAAGCATTCATATTTAGGGTTTTGCATACAAGACGTTAATTACAGTTCCAGTGCAGTTACTAAAGCTTAAGGACAAGCGTATTGTATAGTACTCATGGTGTGTTCTGTCTCCCCTAACTTCAGCTGGATGATAAAGTACAGATTGGGACCCTGGTGCCCACGGGAAGCCTTGAAGTATGCATGACACTGGAGGGAAGGGGCCTGAAAGGGGGAGGTAAGATAATAGATTACTGGAAATAGTTCTGGGATGAATCCATTCTTACTTTTCACATAGGTGTTCATAATCCTTTAGTTTAATTCTACATGAGTAGTATATATTGGGGAGGCAGGTAGCCTAGTGTTTAGAGCGTTGGACTAGTAACCGTAAAGGTTGCAAGATCGAATCCCAGAGCTGACGAGGTAAAAATCTATCATTCTGCCCCTGAACAAGGCAGTTAACCCACTGTTCCCAGGCCGTCATTGAAAATAAGAATTTGTTCTTAACTGACTTGCCTAGGTAGATAAAGGTAAAAAATTAAATATGTTTCACATTACATTCTATTTCACTGCTATTTTTACAGGGAGATTTGGACAGACGACACCACCATTGGTCGAGTTTTTGAAAGATATTCTAAGAAGGTATCCTGAAGGTGGACAGATTCTGAAAGTAAGTACAATGTATTAATGTTGTCTGACTTTAATGTACTGTACCCTGTAAGAGTCAATAGTAGCCAAACACGTGGACTCATTGATGGTGATGATGAACAACCATGCCTAGTAGTATTACATCCAGGCAAAGGTGATTATACTCTTGAGAGGAAAACACATTGGGTTTGGATCAGAAAATAGGCCTGACTCTCGCTGTTAAGACAATGGAAGCTCATTACCTAGCGACTTTCCACTCATTTCACACTGCCCTGGAAGATGCAATACCTCTGGGGGAAGGAAATGCTCCTAAAGGTTGAACCTTACCGTGAAGATGATGATTCAGAAGCTCTGTGACTATGTAATAGTGTGATAATGCACTGATATCGACATGCACAATACCCTGTATGAACATAACATCTTTCTTTATATCAGTATGTATAGTATGTATGTATGTACAGTATATGTACTGTATGTATGTATGTTAATGTTACAAAACAAAGCCCTGAACCTTTATGTTGTTTTACCCTGGGGCGGCAGGGTAGCCTAGTGACAAGAGCGTTGGACTAGTAACCGACAGGGTGCAAGTTCAAATCCCCATGTTGACAAGGTACAAATCTGTCGTTCTGCCCCTGAACAGGCAGTTAACCTACTGTTCCTAGGCCGTCATTGAAAATAAGAATTTGTTCTTAACTGACTTGCCTAGTAAAAAAAAAGAGGTCAATGTTTTTCTCTGCAGGAGCTGATACAGAATGCTGAGGATGCTGGAGCCACGGAGGTTAAGTTTATGTACGATGAGACAGAGTATGGAGTGGAGTCACTTTGGTCACATGACATGGCTCAGTATCAAGGTAGGTTTTTATTAATTCTCACAGATTATTCAGTTGACCAGATATAGGGACATTTTTGTTTTCAGTAAGAAAAGTCGCAGAGTAGTGAGAAATGGTTTTGTTGGTTTTACCATAGCAGCAGCAAACATCTAAAAACTGTCATCAAGATGATGATCTTATTTGGATGATCTTATTTCTTGTTTTGGTTCTAGGAACGGCCTTGTATGTGTACAATGATGCAGTGTTCACGGCTGAAGATTGGAATGGAATTCAGGAGATAGCAAGGAGCAGAAAGAGAGAGGATCCTTTGAAAGTTGGAAGATTTGGTATTGGGTTCAACTCTGTGTACCACATAACAGGTGAGGCTTTTATTGAAATATTATTTTACCTGCATATGACTGGTGATTATTCAGTATTATGTTTGATATATCCTTCAATGTGCAAGTTTTTTAAGTTACCTTTATTTAATAAATAAATCAATATTGTGTGAATGTTTCAGATGTCCCCAGTATATTTAGTGGAGAACAGATTGGCATGCTGGACCCTCACCAGACGCTGTTTGGTGCCCATGAGTCTGGGCAGTGTTGGAACCTGAAGACAGATATGAAGGAGATCACAGAGCTCGCCGACCAGTTTGCGCCCTACATCGGCTTATTTGGAAACTCCGGTAAACCCATCGAGGACGGCAGTTTTTCTGGAACTATGTTCCGCTTCCCCCTCCGCATTAAGCCCTCCCAGCTGAGCGCCAACATCTACAACAAAGAGAAGGTGCTGGAGCTTTTCGAGTCTTTCAAAGCCGATGCTGACACGGTGCTTCTCTTCCTCAAGAGCGTTCAGAAGGTCTCCCTGCATGTGCGTGAGTCAGACGGTACAGAGCGCATGCTTTTCCAGGTGACAGCAGGAGAGAACCCAGAAGACAAGCTAGAGCGTCCTAACTCTCTAAAGACCCTGGGACTGGCCACAGACAGCTACAGCAACGGAGTGCCCAGCGGTACTGTCACGTGCGCCACCTACCAGGTCAACATCGAGACCCAGGACGAGACAGCCAAGGAGATCCAGAGGACCACCTGGCTCGTGTGTAATGGAGTGGGGGGCCGGGGCTTGTGCAGTGACCTGGACTCCCTGGCAGATGATCTGAAGTTCATCCCCACCATCGGCATCGCCCTGCCTCTCACCCGCATCGACGAGGACAAGGGTGCCACGTCTGGTTTCTCGGGGCGAGCCTTCTGCTTCCTGCCTCTCCCCCCTGGAGAGGAGAGCCTGACGGGGCTCCCGGTCCATGTCAGCGGGTTCTTTGGCCTCACAGACAATCGCAGAAGCATCAAATGGCGGGAGGTGGACCAGTGGAGGGACCCTGCAGCGCTCTGGAATGAACTCCTCATCGTCACCATCATCCCCAGGGCCTACTTCACCCTCATCATGGAGGCCATCAAGAGGATCCAAACCAAGAAGGACCAAGACTTCCCCCTCTTCCCTAGAGGTACTTACGGGGCCTGGCCAGACCTCAACCGGATCAAGCCTCGCTGGAAGCCCATACTGGAGCCTCTGTTTCATGACTTGCTACAGCAGCAGGTAATCTACTCTCTCACTAACAGCTGGATCCAGGTGGACGAGGCTGTGTTTTCAGAGCTGGACACGGACGTGGACATCACAGAGACAGTGATCAGCTACCTCCAAAGCTCAGGGATGCAGGTGGCCAGGGTGCCTGCCGCTGTAGACGCGGTCCTGGACACATACGTACTGGGGCCTGCCTCTGTGAAGAAGGTGACCCCTCCGCTGGTACGGCAGGTGATCAGGAAGGCCAAACATAAAGGGTCCTCTCAGGAGAAGCTGCTTCTGCTGGAGTTTGTCCTCAGCGACAAAGGTTACAGCGACCTCATTGGACTAGAGCTGCTGCCTTTGCAAGATGAGACATTTGCAGCGTTCTCCTCCTCTGTCAGTGATAAGGATGCAGTTTACATTGCTTCGGAAGAATACCCCAGGTACAGGATTAAAGTCCTCAGACTTTCTCTCTAACACATATTTGAATGCAAGTATTGTTGACTGTCAGCGATATGCTAGATTGCAGCCTGTGAGCTAATAAATAAAAGTGTGTACTCTCTCTGTTTGCTTTGTATTAAGGTCTCTTTACCCTGGACTGGAGGGACGATTCATACTGGAGGGCATTAAACCATCAGTTATGAGCAGCTTGAAGGATGCAGCCAAAAGCAGAGGTAAACCCCCCACTCACATGTCTGGGGTGTGTCAGTCATCGGAAGAGCCACCTTAATCCTAATATTAGATTTGGACACCAACATAACTTCTAGGAAATAAAATCGATGAATCTAGAAGATATGCAGTCTAAACTGTAGCTCAACATACAGTAGATTAAAATTGCTACACGGTAGCTTCACTGCCCTAACTGCCTAGTTCAGCCTGTGAGGGATGTGTAAGGTTCGTAGCCAGCTGGTAATAACTCCTGGTCAACCCATTCCCCTGCTGCCCCCGGGGGACATTAAACCTGGTGCACTGCTGATAGATAATTTATGACTGCTGAGTGTGTGAGCTGGCAGATGGGGGAGTCAGTTTGGTGACTCACATTCCACTCACTGCTATCAGATCCTGGACATGCTTGCTCCCATACCCAACCAGGAGTGTGCCAAAAGGGCCTGGAGCCAGTCGGGGAAAATGCAGATTTGTCAATTAAAGCCCTTTGCTGCACGGTCCAGAGAACACGTGTCCACATCCTGACCTCCACATAACAAATCAAATTAGAATCAAACATCGTTTTCACAGTGTGTGTAATCTGGGCATAATATAGCATTGAAGGCTTCTTCATGTTGAGCTAGAAGTTCTCTGTGAAACAGTAGAAAGGTCTAGCCAGGGCAGAGAGGTACACTCCATCATTCTGACTGCTAGTGGTAGCTAGATTGAAGGAGTGAGGCAATAATATGCTGCTCTAACTGTATCCAGTATATTTCTGTAAATAGACATTATGGATTAATTTGGAATATTGCCTTTCAGAAAAATATTGCAATCCTGAATAATATTTATCGTTTTAATTTTACGAGTTGACAGAATTCCAACTTTCTACTTTACTCAAAGCCTAAGTAATTTTCCTTACACCTCTCTGGCTCTCTGCTGGTATGTCATTGCCACCTCATAGCTAGGACACCGCCTTGGGTGCTGCTACATGCGTCAGAGATTGAATTATCCCCATAACACTTCATTAAGCGGGTCACAAAGAAGGTAGTCTCACACAATAGACCCTTCACACATAGCAACGCAGAACGACATCTGTATGATCCTCAGCCAGAGACAGTAGAATTCCCCTACCTATATATATAGGTAGGGGAATTCTACCTTATATGATCGCTGCCCTACAGTGGCTGTTGCTGCAGGCATTGACTGTCTGCTACTGTAGCCACCCATGAGGGATCTGGGGACTCATCATCAGAATCGCCCCCTCGTCATCACAGTCTCTTGGCAGATTGATTGTATCCTCTGCTATCAATGTAAACAAGTATATCAAAGTAAAATCCATTACAGTTACATTTTAGAATAACATTTATACAACTATAATGACATCATTTAATTTTTGGGAATTGGAGGATCTAGTTACATTTAAATGGAAATAGTTATCAACATGCTAACCTAAATGTCTAAAACATGTAATTTAAATGTAATTGCAGTGCAACAATTTCTTTGGGGGTGTTCAGGTAGGTACTTTGACATGTGGTGTTGTGTCCCGGAATCATTTTTGACATTAACCCAAACCAATACATTGTTTTAATGGGCACTATGAAAACTCTAATCTGTATCATACATTTAATGTGAACAGTAGCTAACATTGCCTCAACATTGATAAAGACTGAATAGAATACCTTTGTGGAAGTGGGAGCATTTGAAATATTATGTTCCCTTCCATCTGATTTGAAAACGACACATTTCATAGTGCCCATAATGTTTTTGTATTTGTTAAGCTGTGTGAGTTCCCAGAAAAGTGTGTCTCTCTGGCAGTGTGAATTCTAACATGTCACTGGAACGCACTTTGTCTTTGCTCATTGCAGGAATTTGCACAATCTTTATGTGTATCAGTCATTTAGTTAGAACTCATTGTAGAATTTGATGGCAGTCTTGTGATGTGACATTGAGTCTATTAAATATTAGCTTGTTAAGTGTGTGTTATGCTTGCCATGCTGTGCATGGTAACTTAATATAATTGTTATGTTTTGCTGTGCTTTGGATTTTTTGACTGTTGTAGTTAATCAAATTCTATTAACTAGAAATATTTGTAATGAAATGCTTGTTGTTTGCCTAATTGAGCCCATATGGTCTTGATGCAAATGATCATATTTGATTCAACTTGATTTTCTAATGCCCTGTCGATCCCTACTACGTTGCAGGTCCAAAATGCAAATATATCTTGTTGATACATGTGGTGTTGATGGGAATGAACCTGGGGCTGTGTAGTAAAGCTAATAAATCACCTAGAATACCTGCAGGACCAACATTGTTAAATGAAACTTTGGGCTATATATGTAGTTCCTATAAATTGTCATTGAGAAAGTCATCATTAAGGTTATATTAACTTTTTTTTGTTTTTGAATCTTCTACAGGAAGACCCTGCACTCAGGTACAAGTGCTAACACCTGAACGGTCAGCTCGACTCATAAAGGAGATCCTCTCAACAGTCTGGCCTACCAGAGACTTCACAGTCCAGTGGGACCATGGCAACCGAGAGAAGAAGCATCCTACACACTCTTGGCTAAAGATGGTTTGGAAGCATCTGTATATTAAATTTGCTGATGACCTTAGTACCTTTGAAGACATGCCATTGATCCCAAATGTGCCCCTTGAAGAAAGTGTGGACTCAATTGAGCTCCATCGTCTCAAAACTCCATCCCCTATTATCATTGTGGATGAGCAGGAGGCCCCAATTTCTGAAAGCCTTCTTGAAATCATGAAAAAACTTGGAGTAGTAGTGATGAGAAAGTTGGACCTGTGTTTGCAGCATCCTCTGTTGAAGAACTACATCCACCCTTCATCTCCCAGTATGCTACTGCAAATCATGGACAGGTCGTCAACCCAGAGAGTGGCAAGCCTGGTCTCATCCTTCTCTAGCAAACAGAAAGTGGCACTGAGGGACTTCCTGGCAGGGCTGTCTGACATCACAGAGAAAGAAAAGCGTATCCTCTTGGAGCTGACCATATTTGAGAAAGTAGGGCCATGTTCAGAGAAAGGCATCGCGACATATACCTCACTGAGAGGAGCCAGGGCTTTACATCATACCGCAAAGTATCCACCAGATGTCAAACTATCCATCAATGTTGTGGGCTGCAGTGATGAGGCATCCATTCGCCTCATTAAGATTCTGAACGTGGAACAGGTGAAAACCACTGACTGCTTGAAGTTGGTTGTTCAAGACATGGAGAAAGGGTTTTACTCAAAAGAGGATATCACTAAGATCATGCTCTGGGCCCTTAAGCATCTGTCATTCCTAAAGAATGAAAACAAAGCTGTGATTGGATGGCTTTCGGCTCTAAAGTTCATTCATACATCTGCAGGGAAAACTGTTGCAGCTACAGACCTTTTTGATCCTGAGCTGGAGATTTTACAGAATCTTTTCTACATGGAGGAAAAGAATAGGTTTCCCACAAGTACATATACGTCATCTCCTGATATGCTACATTCACTGAGACAACTTGGACTGAAAAACGAAGTACAACTCAGCGAAAAAGATGTACTTCAGGTGGCACAGAAGATTGAGGAATTACATGGTGGCAATGAGCCAGAATGGGAACCAGTTATACAGAAAGCGAAAACACTGCTGCAAATACTGAATAGACAAACCAAGCTGGTAAAGTCTTCAGAAGCTCAGATTTCCTTGAAAAAACTGAAATGGGTGCCAGTTTGCAAGGACAGACCTGTAAATTACCCAAAGTCCCTTGCCTGGATGGGAGACACCCATAACATCTGCTCATTCTCAGAAATGTGCGATATATCCCATGCAGTGCTAGTAGGTTCTTCAGTTGCACTTGTGGAGCGCACTTCTGCCGGCATGAAGAAGGCGCTGAAGTTATCTTTAGAGCCACAGATTGATCAAGTGTTACAGCATTTAAAGGCAGTGAATGACTGGCACAGATCTCAAGCATTTACCACAGAAGACTGGTATCAATTCCAACAGATCCTTATTGAGATTTATGACTTCATGCAAGCACACCTTGAAGATGCAAGAGAGGCAATGAAGTCACTGCCATTTGATTGGGTGTGGACTGGCAAGACATTTTCATCACCTAGCCACACAGTTCTAAAACCCATTTCTGACCTCGATTTGCAACCGTACCTGTACTCTTTGCCAAAAACCATTGCAAAGTTTCACAAACTTTTCAAATTCTGTGGTTCGGTTGAAGAGGTTGTCCCAAGCCATGTGTTCGATGTGATCAAAACAGTAAGGCAAAGGTGTGATGAAGAAATTACTAAAGAGGAAAGTAAGCATGATCTCCTCCTCCTGATAAATATTCTGAGATGGCTGTATAACAGTCAAGTTTCTGTGGACATTGACATGCATGTACCAATCCTTTGCTACAAGGATCCAAGCAAACTGGCCATGAAACCCATTCATGAATGCACCTACTGCGACATTAAAGTGGAGGATCTACATGACTTGCTTGATGATACATCAGAGCCCATTATCTTAGTCCATGATGACATCCCCATGAAAACAGCAGAATGGCTGAATGTGCCTTGTTTGAGTACGAGACTGATAAACCCAGAAAACCTTGGCTTTGAACAATCAGGCCAACGGGAGCCTCTGACAGTGAGAATAAAGAACATTCTAGAAGAATATCCATCTGTCGCAGATATTTTCAAAGAACTTCTTCAGAATGCTGATGATGCGAGTGCTACAGAGTGTAGCTTCCTGATAGACATGCGGAAGAATATTGACATTCGAGAGAACCTGCTTGACCCTGGCATGCTTATATGCCATGGCCCCTCCTTGTGGTCATTCAACAACTCAACATTCTCTGACACTGACTTTCTGAACATAACAAGGTTAGGTGGGTCAATGAAGAGATGTGAGGCAGACAAAGTTGGCAAATTTGGCCTAGGTTTCAACTCAGTTTATCACATCACTGACATCCCAATCATAATGAGCAGAGAGTTCATGATCATGTTTGATCCAAACATCAACCACATCAGCAAGCACATTAAAGACAGGTCAAACCCAGGAATTAAGATCAACTGGAGCAAACAACAGAAACGGCTGAGAAAGTTCCCCAATCAATTCAAACCCTTCATCAATGTCTTCAATTGCCAACTTCCTCTTGCACAAGAGTCTCCATACAAGTACGATGGAACACTGTTCAGACTCCCATTCAGGACTGAGCAAGAAGCATCAGTGAGTGAAATCAGCAGTGTCTACTACAACACCCCAGACATCTACTCCCTTGTTGATGAGTTCAGCATATGTGGCCACCGGCTCATTCTCTTCACTCAGCATGTTGGCTCCATGGTACTGAAGTACCTGAAATATGAAGAGCCCAATCCAGCAGCAGCACAGGATGTTGTTACTATCAACAAAAGTGTATGGTCATCCAAAGCTGCATATGGACCTCTGAGCATCCTGAAATCTGCAGCAAAAGTCATGAAAAAGGTGGCATCCACCAACAGGGTACCAGCTGACACTCCCAAGTCAGGCTGTATCATACGCATTGTAGTGGAGGAGTTTCACAATGTGTTCAAGCGCATAGTTGATCTCCAGTCACCCCTTTTCAGAGGTTCAGAGGAGGATCCTTCCTCATACTTTGAAATGGCTGCCAAAGACGGAAAAAACAGACGCCTCACAGACGAAATGCCCCAAAAGGCAGTTGATCTCACAAACTGGCTCATTTGTTCATGTATGGATGTCACCGAAGCTCTAAAATTTTCACTCGGTGAGAACGGAAAACGACTTGGACTAGTGCCTTGTGGGGGTGTAGCTGTTCTGCTCTCAGAGGAGGAGAATCGAAAATGGACTGTGAAGGATAACACCAACCACATCAACCCGATAGGAGAAGTGTTTTGCTATTTACCTCTCAGAATCAAAACAGGTTTGCCAGTCCACATAAACGGCTGTTTTGCTGTGACATCTAACCGCAAAGAGATCTGGAAGACAGACACCAAAGGACACTGGAACTCAGTGTTCATGAGACACGTGATTGTCCAGGCATACCTAGCAGCACTCAATATGCTGCGTTCAATGGCAGAAAGTGGAGAACTGCTTGACTACAGTTACTATGTAGTATGGCCTGATCCAAGTGTAGTACACGATGACTTCACAGTGATCAGCCAAGGAGTCTACCAAGAGATCGCCAAAGGCGGTGACGGGGGCCATGCACAAGTTTTCTCAGATGGCAAAACCTGGGTATCAATCAAGTACGTCAGATTCCTAGATGACTCCTTGCTCTGTAGACCAGACATTGGTCCTGCTGCCTTCAAGATATTCCTAAAATACCTCAAGAAGAGCAGCTCGCAAGACCTCTGTGCTGTTGAGCTGCCTGACTGGGTCAAGGAAGGTTTTGATGATGCTGGATGCAAAGGGAAGCTGATAGAGAACACCCTGACTGAAAATCAGTTCTTCTTAGATGTATTTTTCCCCCATATCCAAGACATCGACAAAGAACTTCGTGACCCACTAATGCATTATGTCTTGAATGGCAAACTGGACGAATTTGCATCAATTCTTAGAGAGACTCCATGCATCCCATGCTCTGGCCCCAATCACCAATTAGTCATACCATCCAGACTAATCCATCCAGAAGGAAGAGTTGCAAAACTGTACAACGCTGATGATGGAAGATTTCCAGAAGGAACCTCAAAAGACTACATGAATCCAGTATGCTTGGTCAAGCTAGTACAGCTGGGAATGGTCAAAGATGACCTTTCTTGGGAGGATTTGATTGAACGTGCTGAATCTGTGTTCGATCTAAATGAAAATGATCACACTGCTGCATGTCTTCGGAGCAGCATTATTCTCAGTCTCATTGATGAGAAGCTGAAAATGTTAGACTCGGGAGCAGGTAAACTACTGGAGAAGCTACAGGACATAAAGTTCCTTCCATTTCTGACAAAGCCTGCAGGGTTTTCACTACCATGGCACGGGAATACTTTCCACCAGTCCACCATGTTTTCTGCCAAAGAGCTTTTTACGACTGACCACCAGGATACAGTGTGCTTGATAAAGCCTATACTTAATGAGAACTCTCCATCTTTCAAAGGGTGCGGCACAATCACATTGGCTGTAAAAGACTCTCTCGGATTGATAAGAAAGCCAACAGTTGGACTAGTTGTCAGTCAACTTAAGGAACTTGCTAAGTCATTTGACGGAGTTACTTTGTATCAAGAAAATATTACGAATGCCTGCTACAAATACCTACATGAAGAAATGCTCCAGGATGCCAAAGCAAAGATACAGATCAATGAGGAGCTGACAACCTTCTGCTCCATTCTGGTGGAGAACACTTACGTTGAGCCCTCCAAAGTTGCATTCTACCAGAACTTTGATGCAGCACCATATCTCTACCAGCTTCCCAACAAGTACAGAAACAGTTGCCGTGAGCTCTTTGAGAATGTTGGGGTTCAGTCAAGCTTCACAGTTGAGAACTTTTCAGCAGTCCTTGAATTAGTGAAAAAGGAGTGTGGGAGAAGAGCCCTCTCTGAGGATTACTTTCAGCTCTCTCGCAGAATCATTAGTGAAGGAATATGGGGCTTAATCAGAGACAAAAAACAAGAATTTTGCCAAGCTACCTACGGGGAAATTCTCCTTCCTGACACCAATCTTACACTGCAGACATCAAAGTCTCTTTGTTACAATGACTGTCCTTGGATCAAAGTCAGAGACACAACTGTGAAATATTGCCATGCAGATATTCCAAGAGAGGTTGCTGTGAAATTAGGAGCAGTTCCCAAACGTCACAAAGCCCTGGAAAGGTATGCCTCAAATATCTGCTTCACTACACTTGGAAGTGAGTTTGGACAAAAAGAGAAACTCACAAGTAGAATTAAAAGTATTCTCAACGCTTACCCATCAGAAAAGGAAATGCTAAAGGAGCTCCTGCAGAATGCAGATGACGCTAAAGCCACTGAAATCTACTTTGTTTTTGATCCAAGAACCCACCCCACAGACAGAATATTTGATGATAAATGGTTGCCAATGCAAGGCCCATCACTTTGTGTCTACAACAATCAGCCTTTCACTGAGGATGATGTCAGAGGAATCCAGAACCTAGGAAGAGGAACAAAAGAAGCAAACCCTGGTAAAACTGGACAATATGGCATAGGATTCAACTCTGTGTATCACATCACAGACTGCCCGTCTTTCATTTCAAACAATGACATTCTTTGCATCTTCGATCCACATGCACGATTTGCACCCGGGGCGACATCTGTTAGTCCTGGAAGAATGTTTAGGGACTTGGACTCTGACTTTAGATCTCAATTCTCTGATGTGCTAAATCTTTACCTGGGATCTCATTTCAAGCTTGAGCGATGCACAATGTTCAGATTCCCCATACGCTCAACAGAAATGTCCAAAATATCAGAGATCAGCTCTGTTCCAGCATCAGACAGAATGGTGCAAAACCTTCTGGATAAACTAAAAACTGATGGGGCAGAACTCCTCATGTTCCTCAACCACATGGAGAAAATTTCCATCTGTGAAATAGAGAAAGCTACAGGTGACCTGAAGGTGCTATACTCTGTGACTGCTAAAATCACAGATGGTGACCGTCTAAAACGCAAGCAATTTCATGCCTCAGTGGTGGATAGTGTGACAAAAAAGAAGCAGCTCACTCAAATCCCAGTCCAGCAGATAACCTACTCAATGGATATAGAGGACTCTGATGGCAATCTAACAACTTGGATGGTCTGCAATCGATCTGGCTTCTCCTGCATAGAGAAAGTCTCAAAGAGTGTGATTTCAGCCCACAAAAATGAAGACATTACTCTCTTTCCACGTGGAGGGGTGGCTGCATGTGTAAGCCACAACTACAAGAAGCCCCACAGAGCATTCTGCTTTCTGCCCCTTTCATTGGAGACTGGCTTGCCCTTTCATGTTAATGGGCATTTTGCCTTAGATTCTGCCAGGAGAAACCTATGGAGAGATGACAATGGAGTAGGAGTGAGGAGTGACTGGAACAACAACTTGATGACATCTTTGATAGCTCCTGCCTATGTGGAGCTTTTGATTCAGCTGAAAAGACGATACTTCCCGGGACCCGATCCCACCATGACTGTGTTACAGGGAACACCAATTCACATCGTCAAAGACACTTTGAGGAAATTCCTGTACTTCTTTCCAGTCAACAGACTTGACATCCAGCCAGATTGGTACTGTCTTGTCAAAGCAGTGTACACCTGCATTCATGCTGACCTGAAACGTCTCCTTCCTGTTGTTAGGGCTCCCCACATTGACAACACAGACATGCACTCTGCCATATACATCTCCTGGGTGAACACATCCTCTGCAAACAAAGGTCGTGCATTCTTTGACAATCTGCTACAAGATGAACTTCAACATCTGAAAAACTCAGAATACAACATCTCCTCACGCAAGTCTGTTGCAGAAAATGTCTTCCGACTCAAGGCCCTGCTTTCAGATGTGGGGTTCAACTTGGTCCACAGTTGTGACGAAACAGCCAGTCTTTACTTCTGTTTGGATGATGCAGGCATTCCCGTGAGCTATGTTACCCCAGAGGATGTACGAAACTTTCTCCTCACATTCTCGTCCCCAGACACATCTTGCCAAGTTGGGAAACTTCCCTGTCGACTCCAGCAGTCAAATTACAAGCTCTTCCACAGCCTGAAGCTTCTGGTTGACTACTGCTTCAAAGACGTAGAGGAGGATGGAATCAGCATAGAGGGGCTACCACTGATGATGACAATGGACAACATACTCCAGGTGTTTGATTCCAAGAAACCAAAGTTTCTGTCAACACACCATGAACTGGTCTCATCAAGGAAAGAGCTGTTCATGAACACACTATACATGAAGTACAACAACATCCTGATGAATTTAGGTGTTGCAAAGGTCTTCGACATCAGCAGTTTCGGGGAACTGTTGAGTTCTGTTCTACCACGTGAATACAGAACAAGGATCCTTGTGAAGTGGAGAGACAGCTACGCCAGTGAGTCTTGGCTGAAAGGTGCGTGGCACTTCATCAGTGAGAACATTGCAGTCTCTGAAGAGCAGGCGGGCATCAAACCCAATTTCGAGACTGTACTCGACCTACTGAAAGACTGGGCTTTGCTGCCAGGAATCAAATTCATGGTTTCAAGCAACAAGTTGGTTGTCCCTGATCACGACGTTTTACTGCCCCTGAGTTTGATAAGCGCAGCTATCTTTCCAAATGGGCAAAATGACAAAGTCTTTCACATCCTAATGAAAGGGGGATGCATTCAGCTGGCCATAAACAAAATATGCTTCAAAGAGAATCCTGTCCTGCCTTTTTTGGCACAGCATACAGCAAACATAGACAATCCATCCAGCATCCTGAAAGCACTGGAGTACATGATTCAGACGGCAGCTTTCAAAACAGGAAGTTTAACTGACAAAGAGTTTGAGGCTCTTCTGTTGTACTTCAACTGCAATTTGATCAATCTCACCCAAGAGGACGCTCAAACTCTGAAACTGCTCCCATGCTTTAAAGCAGTCAGTGGCAGATACATCAGCATTGCAAACTTTGGGTCATGCTATGTTCTGGCAAAAAGCATTCCCTCTGCAGATATGGAAAAATGGGCTCACACAACATCCTTTGCTTTTCTCGCAGACAATCCACAATTGAAGGAACTGTACAGTTTCCTTGGATGTTGCCCAATTGATGATCTAGAAGTCTACCTGAGGCATCTCTTACCAAAGTTTGACAACCTGTCATACGATGCCAAAATTGAGCACCTTGTCTATCTGAAGGAGAGACTTATGGCAATGGAGGAGTCATGTGGGATGAAGGATCATCTGTATGAGAAACTAGAAGGGCTGTCATTCATCTATGACTACACAAACAGACTCAGGTCTACCAAAATGTTCTACGATCAAACAGTGAAGGTGTTCGAAGTGATGCTCCCTCCAAAAGCATTCATACCCAATGACTTTTTCAAGAAGGTTGAGCAAGTGTCAAAGCCAAAAAATGGGACAGCATTTCTCACCTCATGGATCACATTCCTAAGGAATATAGGCCTCAAACACATTGTCTCTCAGCAGCAAATTCTCCAGTATGCAAAAGAAGTCAGCATCAAAGCTCAAACAGAGAACTGGTCCAAAGAAAAAGCCCAAATGATTGTTGATGTTCTCCTTAACCACATATTCAATGAGAGGACAGACCTATTTGTTGGCGCTTTCCTCAAAGAGCTGTCAATGATAGCATTCCTTTGTCCTGAGCGTGCACCCACTGAGCTGATCCGGCTCCATGCTCAATTCCAAGAGATGAATGGCACTCTCCCTCTGATACGTTTCAGTGGGTCTCAAGTCAATCCAAAATTCAAGCAAACTGATATCATTCAATTACTATGGACATCATGTCCCATTCTCCCAGAGAAGGCCACACCAGTAACCATTAAAGACCAGGAGGGAAGCACGCTGACTGGCCAAGAACAACTGAACTTAGTGCTGACCATGTTAAGTGTCAACTTGGAACCCCCCTTGGACAAAGTTATAAGCAACTGCAAAAATATCTGCAACATATCCAATCCTGATGATGACGTGGTGAAAACAAGAAACAAAGTCTTGAGATCCACCTACGAATTTCTCAGTGCAGATAAAAGAGAGTTTCGCTTCCAGCTACGAGGGGTGAGTTTTATCATGGTTGAGGAGGGCTGGAAACTTCTAAAGCCAGAGGAGGTTGTCATCAACTTGGACAATGAATCTGACTTCAAGCCGTACCTATACAAACTACCACTAGAGCTTGGCATCTTTCATCAGCTGTTTAAGCTTTTGGGCACAGAGGATGTTGTATCAACAAAACAATATGTTGAAGTGCTGTGCCGCATTCACAGAAATTCAGAGGGTAAGCAGCTCGATCCGAATGAAATGAGAACTGTGAAAAGGGCTGTCTCAGGGCTATTCAAAAGCCTACAGAATGAGCCAGTTCAGATACGCAAAGACCTTGAGAGCCTCAGAGATTTGATATTTTACCTGCCAAGTCACGATGGTAGATTAGCCAAATCCAACAGTTTAGTGTTTGACGATGCCCCACACTACAAGAGCAGAATTCAGGGTAATGTAGGCGTTCAGATGCTTGTGGACATGAGTCAGTGTTATCTTGGCAAGGACCATTCCTTCCACACAAAGCTGATCATGCTGCTCCCACAGAAGCTAAGGCCAAGACTCCTGAGTAGTATCCTTGAGGAGCAGCTGGATGAGGACTCTCCCAAAATGTGCCAGTTTGGAGCTCTCTGTTCACTTCAGGGTCGCCTTCAGCTTCTACTGTCATCAGAACAGTTCATCACAGGACTGATACGAATAATGAAGCATGAAAATGACAATGCATTCCTTGTGAATGAGGAAAAAGCCATACGATTGTGCAAAGCACTTTGTGAGGGTTTGAAGGTGTCTTGTTTTGAGAAACTCCAGACAACACTAAGAGTCAAAGGTTGCAGCCCTATCCCACACAGCCGGAGTGAAACACTTGCCTTCCTGAAAAGGTACGGTACAGCTGTTATTCATCTGTACATCCAACACTCAGACAGCAAAGACATTAATTTTCTCTTAGCGCTGGCGATGACACTTAAATCTGCAACAGACAACTTGATATCTGACACCTCCTATCTAATTGCTATGCTGGGCTGTAACGACATCTACAGAATCACAGAGAAGCTGGACAACCTTGGCGTCAAGTATGACTCCACAGAGCCCTCAAAACTCGAGCTTCCTCTCCCTGGGACACCCATACCAGCTGAGATACACCATATACTCCTCATGGATCCAATGAATGTGTTTTACCCAGGAGAATATGTGGGTTACCTTGTGGACTCTGAAGGAGGGGATGTCTATGGAGGATATCAGCCCACGTACACATATGCCATCATTGTTCAAGAAGTGGAGAAAGAAGAGGAGGACAGCCCAAGCTTCCTTGGGAAATGCTTCCAAATTGACATTGGATATTCGGAGTACAAAATAGTCAGTTCTCTTGATCTATACAAATTCTCTAGACAAGAGGAAAGTACTCATATCCGAGACAGCAGCGCCCCATCGACTCCAACAACCCCCCCAGAATGTCGCTCTCCTGGTCCTGGTCCACGATTGGTGCCTCCCCTTTTTACCAGAAAGGAAAATCACAAAGTCCCTCCCACAAAACAATCTCCCAAAAAGATAAGACTTAGTGCATTGCCAGAAATCCTAAAAGACGTGACCTTAGTTATTGAGCAAGCTTGGAAGCTCGCTGAAACGGAAAGAAAGAAGATAATTCGCCGGTTGTATCTCAAGTGGCATCCGGACAAGAATGCAGAGAATCTAGACGTGGCTACAGAGGTCTTCAAGCACTTACAGAATGAAATCAACAGGATGGAGAAGCAGACTCTGACAGATCAGCAGAACACTGACAGAGCATCCAGGAGAACTTTCTCAACTTCTTCTACCCGCTTCCAGTCAGAGAAGTTTTCATTTCAAAGATTTTACACATCGTGGAACCAAGAGGCAACAAGCCATAGGTCTGAGAAACAGCAGTTCCGGGAGCAGTTCACTACTTATGCAGGTTCATCACATTCTAATCGCTTCTTTGTGCCCCCGACCTTCAAGTCTGTTGGCAATCCTGTGGAAGCCCGCAGGTGGCTCAGGCAAGCAAGAGCCAATTTTTCTGCTGCACGGAATGACCTTCACAAAAATGCCAATGAGTGGGTGTGTTTCAAATGCTACCTGGCTACGAAACTAGCCTTGATAGCTGCCGACTATTCTGTCAGAGGAAAGTCAGACAAGGATGTGAAACCCACATCACTGGCACAGAAAGTGGAAGAGTACAACCCACAGCTAGCAGGACTTGCGAAGGATGTCAACATCTTGGAGGGGTATGGTGTGGACAGCCTAAGAACTCGCTATCCTGACCTCTTACCCTTTCCTCAGATCCCCAATGACAGATTCACGTCTGAGGTGGCAATGAGAGTGATGGAATGTACAGCACGGATCATCATCAAACTTGAAACTTTTGTGCAGCAAAAAATCTAATTCTGCCATGGTATTGGAACATATCAGATATATTAAATAAAAAAAACATGCATAGATCCTCTGAACAATAGAAGATTATAGTGGCTGTGTGCAATACTGATATGTATATTATTGTTTTGAGGCTAAATTAAGTATCCAGCTGGCAGCTTAGATATGCAGTACGCCAGTACCAATATTGGTTCTGTGGCCCATGCACAATGTATACATGAATGGCTCTTCATATCCTAACGCCAAGCTGTCTGAAAGTAATTTGACGTGGCTGTCCCATTTTACAAAGACACAAATTATCTTTAGCTGCAATGCTGTATATACAAATGCCCCAGCAATACTTTTTTAACCAAAGTCCCATGTTGAATATATTTGCTGTCAGATAATTGAGTACAACTATGCTGCTTTTTTACTTGACCTTTTATACAATTATATTTTTCCTGCCATAGACAACCATTTGTCTGTACTTTGTTTGTTACCATCTGAAAAGTCAAACTGATTGATTTTAGGCAATTCTCTCATGTTGTTGTTGTTGTCATGCAATGTGTTCTATTTGCAACAGCTGAAAATGAACCAACAAAATTACAATAATATTTGTACTTTTAAAACATAATTATTTTATATTTTGATGGTTGGTTTATTTTTATTTTTAATAAGTTGTAAATGTTCTGTATCATAGTCTTTGCTTGTAAATGGACAAAGCACTTTCTCAAAACTTCTCCGGTACTTGCACTTGCACTTGTAGAGCACTTGTGACACCCCAGCAGATTGGGAGAAATAGACTGAATGGGAAATTATTAATGTTACAGTACATATAGCTTTTATATGTCTATACTTTAGATTCGGTTTTATCATAAGTGAATGTGTCTCCACTGAACTCTTTGTCCATTTATCAGACTTTGAATGGTGTATTTTAGGAGCACAACTGTACACTACATCTACTGTAATTATCTGTATGCTGACGAGTATGTATGATATATCAGGTAGTTTTTGGAGGATAAGGAGTTACCTGCTTTGAATATATCATGGGTCAAAATTATTCATTATGGATTGGGCTGACCAAAATGATTCAGGGCAAGGATAATCCTTAAGAAAATTTGTGATTACCGTAACGAAGAACCATGGTGTTCTATGGACAAAAAATGTAACACGTTTATTTTACCAAAGTTGAATCGAGCTTTGTTTCATTTGGTTGTCTGATCTTTTCATATTAGAGGAATATTGCAGGTGGCATCCTTGTGTGGTGCTTGTTTTTGTCAATTTTCTTTACTCTTTTTGTGTTTTAATTTTCATGAATGATTTTTGGGACTATAAATACACTGGCAGCATATTGTTGATACACTATATGTACAAAAGTATGTGGACACCCCTTCAAATTAGTAGATTTGCCTATTTCAGCCACACCCGTTGTTGACAGGTGTATAAAATCGAGCACACAGCCATGCAATCTCCATAGACGAGCATTGGCAGTAGAATGGCCTTACTGAAGAGCTCATTTCAACGTGGCACCGTCATAGGATGACACCTTTCCAACAAGTCAGTTCGTCAGATTTCTGCCCTGCTAGAGCTGCCTCAGTCAACTGTAAGTGCTGTTGTTGTGAAGTGGACACATCTAGGAGCAACAACAGCTCAGCCGCGAAGTGGTAGGCAAAAAAACGTTCACAGAACGGGACCGCCGAGTGCTGAATCACGTAAAAATCGTCTGTCCTCAGTTGCGACACTCACTATCGAGTTCCAAACTGCCTCTGGAAGCAATGTCAGCACAATAACTGTTAGTCGGGAGCTTCATGAAATGGCTTTCCATGGCTGAGCAGTCGCACACAAGCCTAAGATCACCATATGCAATGCCAAGCATCGGCTGAAGTGGTGTAAATCTCACCGCCATTGGACTCTAGAGCAGTGGAAACGCGTTCTCTGTAGTGATGAATCATGCTTCACCATCTAACATTCAGATGGACAAATCTGAGTTTGGGGGATGCCAGGAGAACGCTACCTGCCCGAATGCGTAGTGCCAACTGTAAAGTTTGGTGGAGGAGGAATAATGTTTTTCATGGTCCGGGCTAGGCCCCTTAGTCCCAGTGAAGGGAAAATCTTAACGCTACAGCATACAATGACATTCTAGACGATTTTGTGCTTCCTACTTTGTGGCAACAGTTTGGGAAAGGCCCTTTCCTGTTTCAGCATGAAAATACCCCGATGCACGTACAGAAATGGGTTGTCGAGATTGGTGTGGAAGAACTTGACTGGTCTGCACAGAGCCCTGACCTCAACCCCATCGACCACCTTTGAGATTAATTGGAACACTGACTGCGAGCCAGTGCCCGACCTCACTAATGCTCTTGTGGCTGAATGGCAGCAAGTCCCCGCAGCAATGTTTCAACATCTAGTGGAAATCATTCCCAGAAGAGTGGAGGCTGTTATAGCAGCAAAGGGGGGACCAACTCCTTATTAATGCCCATGATTTTGGAATGAGATGTTTGACGAGCAGGTGTCCACATACTGTTGCTCATGTTTTTAATTTGATATCTGTTTAATGTCTTATTACACCTCTAATAATCCTGAGGTGTGCAGCCAAGGGGAATTCTTTGAAGAGATCTTTGACAAACTTTAATAGGGGAAAATGTATGTTTTGATGTACGCAGTGCCATAGTTAATAAATTCCCCCAAATAAATTGACTCAACCTTCCTTCTGTATAATACATAACCAGTATAATACACTTAATGGTAACCGTAAAAGTGAGAATCTAAAAGAATTAAAGGTACAGTTACTGGCACATTTTATGTATAAATATATATATATATATATATATATATAAATATATATATATATATATATATGTAATATATTTGTAATATATTTTGTTTTATTTGAACTGTAATGGTGTAACTAATGAATTTGTTATAACTGAAACAGGAATTAAGTACAGAAACACTGGAGAAGTAACAAGTGTCCCATGCATTCTGTGACTAAAGGCTGTGGCATGGGATTGTCTATAGACATGTGACCAAAGACCAGAAAAAACTGCATGTTTGACTATTTTGTCTCTTTGAGCCATGGCTGGGGTTTTTTTATGATGTGCTACTGTTGCAGAAGTGCTCCACTAGAGTGCATCAGTGCTATACATTATGGAAAGAAAAGCAATAGGCATTGGACATCATTGTAGAAAAGCTTCAAATATATTCACTGTCGCAAGGAACATGATCATGGAACTTTTAAAATAAAGAGATTTGATTATCCTTTTTTCCCCCCTGGTATTTATAATGTTCATGGAAAAAAAAAAATTCAGATACATAATTTCAAACAATGATATATACATGTTATTCTGTTAAAAAGACAGGAGCTTTTTTACAAGAATAGCACAAATGTTTTATTCAAACATACAAAACCTGGCACACATGTTCCACATTTTATCAAAACATCAACTTCACTCGCAATTTTAGAATATTTACTGTATAAGGACAACAAGCAAACACACATACAACATGGGTTAACAGTGAACAGAAATGCATTAGAATCTATATTACAGTCAAGGTCGTGACAAGATATCTAAGAAGCTACCATTTCTTCTAAAATCAAAATGTACAATAAATATTCCCTAAAATAGTAGAACACATAGGCTACAGGGTCCACATTTATCAAAGGTGCATATGCATATGCACGCTAGTTTTCCTGCAAAGGTTGGTATTTATCAATTGTGAACATGACAGGAAAGTGTGCGTATCTCCACGCAAATCTCAAACTGACTAATCTAAACTGGGTGGTTCGAGCCCAGAATGCTGATTGGCTGACAGCCGTGGTACTATATCAGACCATTTATTTGTACTACTCTAATTATGTTGGTAACCAGTTTATAATAGTAATAAGGCACCTCTGGAGTTTGTGATATATGGCCATATATCACACCTCCTCTGGCCTTTTTGCTTAAATATAAAAACATATCACACAATAAATGCATAAATGAAAAAAAACAACAGAAACACAGTGGCAGCTGGTGAAGTGAGATTAAATTAAGTACTTGGGAAAACAGTCACTTTTTAAAATCTATAGCAACAGGATTGGATGTATCAAATTGCTTAACTTTGCATAATGAATGTGTAACACAAACACAATAAATGCATAAATGAAAAAAACTACAGAAACACAGTGGCAGCTGGTGAACTGTGAGATTAAGTGAAGTACTTGGGAAAACACAGTCACTTTTTAAAATCTATAGCAACAGGATTGGATGTATCAGATTGCTTAACCTTGCATAATGAATGTGTAACACAAACACAATAAATGCTTAAATGAAAAAAACTACATAAATGTAGTGGCAGCTGGTGAACTGTCAAATCGGAGAACCTGTTGTCCGGACCTCTGGCAGTCTCTATGGGGGTTCCACACGGTTCAATTCCCGGACCGACTCTCTTCTCTGTATACATCAATGATGTCACTCATGCGGCTGGTGATTCTCTGATCCACCTCTACGCAGACGACAGCATTCTGTATACTTCTGGCCATTCTTTGGACACTGTGTTAACTAACCTCCAGACGAGCTTCAATGCCATACAACTCTCCTTCCATGGCCTCCAACTGCTCTTAAATGCAAGTAAAACTAAATGCATGCTCTTCAACCGATCGCTGCCCGCACCTGCCCGCCCGTCTAGCATCACTACTCTGGACGGTTCTGACTTAGAATAGGTGGACAACTACAAATACCTAGGTGTCTGGTTAGACTGTAAACTCTCCTTCCAGAATCATATTAAGCATCTCCAATCCAAAATTAAATCTAGAATCGGCTTCCTATTTCGCAACAAAGCATCATTCACTCATGCTGCCAAACATACTCTCTTAAAAATGTCTATCCTACCGATCCTTGACTTCGGCGATGTCATTTACAAAATAGCCTCCAACACTCTACTCAGCAAATTGGATGCAGCCTATCACAGTGGCATCCGTTTCGTCACCAAAGCCCCATATACTACCCACCACTGCGACCTGTATGCTCTCGTTGGCTGGCCCTCGCTTCATATTCGTCGCCAAACCCACTAGCTCCAGGTCATCTATAAGTCTCTGCTAGGTAAAGCCCCGCCTTATCTCAGCTCACTGGTCACCATAGCAGCACCCACCCGTAGAACGCGCTCCAACAGGTATATTTCACTGGTCACCTCCAAAGCCAATTCCTCCTTTGGCCGCCTTTCCTTCCAGTTCTCTGCTGCCAATGACTGGAACGAATTGCAAAAATCACTGAAGCTGGAGACTCATATCTCCCTCACTACTTTAAGCATCAGATATCAGAGCAGCTTACAGATCATTGCACCTGTACATAGCACATATGTAAATAGCCCATCCAACTACCTCATCCCCATATTGTTATTTCTTTTATTTATATATATTTTTCTCCTTTGCACCCAAGTATCTCTACTTGCACATTCATCTTCTGCACATCTATCACTCCAGTGTTTATTTGCTAAATTGTAATTATTTTGCCACTACAGCCTATTTATTGCCTTACAACCCTAATCTTACTTCATTTGCACAGACTGTATATATACTTTTCTATTGTGTTATTGACTGTACGTTTGTTTATTCCATGTGTAACTCTTGTGTTGTTTGTGTCGCACTGCTTTGCTTTATCTTGGCCAGGTCGCAGTTTTAAATGAGAACTTGTTCTCAACTGGCCTACCTGGTTAAATAAAGGTGAACTAATTTTTTAAAATATAACTGTGAGATTAAATGAAGTACTTGGGAAAACACAGTCACTTTTTAAAATCTCTAGCAACAGATGTATCAGATTGCTTAACGTTGCATAATGAATGTGTAACACAAACACACTCAACTGTACCTCTATTTTCTATTATCTTTCTTAGACTATAGCTAGGTTGTATTTGTATACAAAACATTAAGAACACCTGCTCTTTCCATGACATAGACTGACCAGGTGAATCCAGGTGAAATCTATGATCCCTTATTGATGTCACTTGTTAAATCCACCTCAACTAGTGTAGATGAAGGGGGGGAGACAAATGAGACATGGATTGTGTCTGTGTGCCATTGTGTGTGTGTGAATGGGAAAGACAAAAGATTTAAGTGCCTTTGAACGGAGTATGGTAGTAGGTACGAGGCGCACTGCAACGCTGCTGGGTTTTTCATGCTCAACAGTTTCCCATGTGTATCAAGAATGACCCACCCAAAGGACATCCAGCCAACTGTGGGAAACATTGGAGTCAACATGGGCCAGCATCCCTGTGGAACATTTTTGACAGCATGAGGCTGTTCTCAATATTAGGAAGGTGTTGCTAATGTTTGGTATACTCAATGTATCAACAGACTAGATCATATCATCCTTTTCTCTCCATTTGCCCAACATATTAATTCTTTACGGGCCGGTTTCCCGGCCCCAGATTAAGCCTACACTAGAAATCACTTTCAATGGGAGATTCTCCATTGTGGACTAGGCTTCATCTGGGTCCAGGAAACCGGGCCCACATAAAGTCCTATATTATTGCACCACAAAAAACATATTGCATAGGATGTAATCTGTTAACCAGCTCCTCATTGCCCAGCCATAATAACGGAATTATAAAATAAACAATAATCTCAACTCAGTGGAAACACAAGATGGTATCAACAACTATACTGCAGGAGTAAGCCACTTATTAATGTGGTATAAAGTTGTCATGTCACTGTTTCAGTTACATAGTAAAATAGTCTCAAATGTAACTTCCATCAATAAAATGCACCATAGATAAATTACTTAGGAGGATATGTCTACAGTTCAACTGGCAGTTTTGTTCAGAAATGAAAAGCTGTGGTTGTTTTTTTGCTTTTTTGCTTCATATGAAAGTGTTTCAGAGTACCCAATTTACAGGCATTTTCATTCACTATGGTATAATTTGATGGCAAAGACACTGGCTAGCACTCTTGGCTTTCACTGCACATGGAGGTGACCCCGGCCTTGGACAGGAACAGCTTTCCGCTGGGACAGACACACACTTCATAGAGTCCCTGAGCGTTTCCAGACACCCCTTCGTGTCCCAGGGGGAGACTCGGCAGACGCACCGTCTCTGCATCCAGAATCACCTACACAGACAACAAAGGGCGGGGTCAGACGCAGAACACATCAGTGCTGAAACACATACATTTACACGCCACTGCTGAAACACATACATTTACACGCCACTGCTGAAACACAAACATTTACACACCACTGCTGAAACATACATTTACACACCAGTGCTGAAACACATACATTTACACGCCACTGCAGAAACACATACATTTACACGCCACTGCAGAAACACATACATTTACACGCCACTGCTGAAACACAAACATTTACACACCACTGCTGAAACACAAACATTTACACAACACTGCTGAAACACATACATTTACACACCAGTGCTGAAACACATACATTTACACACCACTGCTGAAACACAAACATTTACACACCACTGCTGAAACACAAACATTTACACACCACTGCTGAAACACAAACATTTACACAACACTGCTGAAACACAAACATTTACACAACACTGCTGAAACACATACATTTACACAACACTGTTAAAATACATTTACACGCCACTAGGGGACAGCATCACTGCTATTTATAAATATCAAGGCCAGTGAGTAAATGTACATGTCTCTGTCACATGTAGTGTAAAACGTAAGTACAGTACTGTCAGTCAATAGCAAGGAAATCACACATTGCCTCACCAGTCCTTCACTGGAGTGCAATAGAACATCCATGTTAGATGCCGCCTCGATGTTCCCGGCCAGTGCTTTGACAAAGACTCCCTTCAGTGCATCCATGCTGAGAGAGCGGGTTGGAGACTCCAGCCTGGAACACACAGGAGAACATCAGTTCCACATGTGACTGTGATGAAAGAATCAACAAATTGCATGGAATTAAGAGTTCATATTACATATTGGCCTCTTCCAAGAGGTCAGTGATTATTAGATCCAACATCTACCTCAAGTCTTTGAAGGGCTCAGCTTTGAGCAGGGGCGTCTCTACAGAGTGTTCAAACAGGGCACCTTTTGGACCTAAATAAAAACAAACACATTAAGTTGATAGTTAATTACAATGAAACATCATTGGAGATACATGTTACATATTGTAATATAATATCATATATAATAATAATAATAATAATAATAATAATAATATATAATAATAATAATAATAATAATAATAATAATAATAATATATAATAATAATAATAATAATAATATATAATAATATATAATAATAATAATAATAATAATAATAATAATAATATATAATAATAATAATAATAATAATAATAATAATATATAATAATAATAATAATAATAATATATAATAATATATAATAATAATAATAATAATAATAATAATAATAATATATAATAATAATAATAATAATAATAATAATAATAATATATAATAATAATAATAATAATAATAATAATATATAATAATAATAATAATAATAATAATAATATATAATAATAATAATAATAATAATAATAATAATAATAATAATATATAATAATAATAATAATATATGTCATCTAGCAGACACTTTTTTCCAAAGCGACTTACAGTCATTAAATAGTGTTCTATTTAATTCTGCTATGTACTGTGAGTGGTTCTACAGTTTTTGGCTGTCAATTGTTTCCCTAGGTGCTTGTCATCTGCTGTTAGCGAGAGGATGACATGTGCACTGGCTCAGAGTCACCTCCAACCACCTGGCTTGAAGGAGAGAGAATATGTTTGCAGTGCTTTAATTACTGTGGGTGACAGCTCCCTTGCCTAGCTAATTACATCTTTATTACCATCAGCCTTTGCCAATCGTATGTTACCATAGCATGCAAAGCTGCTCACTTGACATCACACTTTAGAGCCTCACTAGGTCTTAAAGTGCTATTGCGACAGTATACACAACTTTAGCATTGTTCTGTTTGTGCATGGTTTTCTAGGGAAGGTTGTGTTAACTTCTGCTCTGTATTTCTGCTGTTGCATTATAGAGCTTCAGTGTCTTGCTAAAGTGAAATGAACGTCACCGTTCAGCGGTCAGTCAGGGTCCAGATGACTGAGATATAATGAAGCTATCAACGGGCACTCTCTTCAGCTAATTACCCCACACAGCATGAGGGCACTGACCTCCCATCAATTCTAAAACTGGACACAACAAAGATATTTAAGGAAAATAAGCAACTTGAGCATGTAGCATTAGTTAGCTTCAATTTACATTATATTATAAATATACTTTATTATAAATCAACTTTGATTAAAAAGCAGTGTTTCTGTCACATTTCCTGTAATTTTAGATGAATCAGCTTCTGACTTTCAATACCTTTTCAAGGACAACTTGGCTGAAAAAGTCAAACTGCTCCAGTCCAGTAATTACCATGTCAAATAAAAAGTAATCACATTGATATGTAAGAAGAATACTGAGTGAATCAGTACATTGCTCTCATTCCTTTAAAATTACAAGAAAATTTATGAAAACCATGTTTGTAGGTCCTATCTGGAATGCTGTATACACATCTATGGGCTAAGTGGTGTGACACTGATACTGCAGACATGATTGTACCTGTGACACGGAGCTTGTCTGTTCCAACAACCACCTCTTTGTCATCTGCAGAAAACAGCGTCTTGGTGTTGGAGCTGATGACAAAATTCTGTGCATTTCCCTGGGCCACATCTGGACCTGAAATGACACCAGGGAGAATTATTAGAGACCAGAAGCAGTCAGAGCTGTGGGTATGGGAGACATAGGCTTAAAAGAATTGAGATATTATATGCTGTATCACTAAAACATGGACATTTTGCACGCAGCTTTAACACTTGAATGAAGTTTTCCACTTTGTCACCTCTCTCTCATAGGAAAAAAAACGAAGGTTGAAGGGATACCTACTGTACAACTGCCTCTGGGCAGTGAGATATGTAATACACTTCAATACCATCTTCTGTAGAAGAACAGAACAAGATGTTCTTTCCAAACTACTTACGTTTGAGGGAGAATAGACCAAATAACGGGTCTTCAACGGCTTTAAACTTCCTTCACAGAGAGTCCCAGATGGGTCAATACCTTTTATGGCATAACAACCAATAATACATAACAGCCTCGTGTAAAGTCGTTTGTTACTCCTCTAATTACGGCACACTCGTCTACAAACCCCGCTGGCCAGTCATAAAAGGTGCGCAAATAATAGTCTCTGTATGCCTGAAGGCCTTGGTGGAACAGATAGGCCATTCTGGTACTGATGATAGAAAGCTGTGTATTTGATTACATGGGGTTTTAATGGCAACCTGGTGGAATATGAAAGGGGATATGCGTTTTTGTCATTGCTAATGTTGTATTACATACAGTAGAGCTGCAGGACAAGTCCATGAATGACATTGCTGAATTCTCCAGATATCAGTTGAATAGTGCAATTTATTAACATTGCCAGCATGCTTTATGTGTGTAGGTGTGTGTGTGTTTTCTGTCCTCTTACCTATGGAGAGACTTCCTGTGACATCATTATTTTCCTTGCGGGCATTGAGAGTGACGTTTTCAGATGAGTGCACGAGGAGAGAGGAGTCCTGGAAAATAATACCTATTCGGTCATCAATGAGCATCCTGTGCACGTCATTATCAGATTTCACTGGACAGGACTGTAATTGAACATTTTGAACGCTACAAAATGTATCGTTATGCTCACAGGTTCAAGTACCTGGTCATCGCTCTTACCTTCCAGAAAACACTATTTATTTACAATGGGTTAAAGAGATGTAGCCTATTTGGGCGAGGCGTGAAAAGCAGGTTGTGTATAATGAACGCTGAATCTCATTAGAAACTGTAGACTTCATTGATGAATGTGTCAGTCCATAAATGGTGAATACATTGCCTTTTTAATGACGCTCATAAAGATAGAGTGAGGAAAAACCATAACATGTAAACAACTGCTGCAAAGTGTACCATCTGCTGCTGGATTGCACACCAACTGTTTTCCACCACAAATATTCAGGAGGTTAATAAGGAACTTGCTGCACTGTGCATCCACAGGGACTGCCAAAGCTCATTGAGTAAGACACATGTCCCAACTATGCAAGAGAGTGATATAAAAATACACAGAATTTAATGACTATACCTCAGAAAAGTTGTTTTGATGTAATTGCCCAGTGTTCTTAACAGGAATCGCTCAACAAACAAACAAACAACTTTGATCTCTATGGTTTCCTGACAGTGAGTCAGAGCTAGGGCAGCCAGACCACTTTATTCCACACAAACCTATTGGACTGGGTGTGGGTGTTTGAGGAGGAGGAGGAACAGGAGAGGTACGAAGAGAAGAAGGAAGAGGAGGAGTGTAGGAGCCTGTTTGCTTACCTCTCTGGAGTGGATCTCTTGGGCGTAGAGAGGAAAGAGGAACTCTGACTTGCCGTCCTTAAGCCTCACTCCCTCCGCTGTTACTTTTAGATGTCCCATCCCTTCCTCAAATGACAAGCAGAAAGAATGAACTCAGCAATACATCAGAGAAAAGACATTGCACAGGGTATACTACAAGAAATGAACTCACTAACCACGACTATAGTGTACCCAAGGACTTTTGTGACACAACGTGTTGTTTTTAATTCTGGATGGTGAGTGAATCTATTTTAGGTGACGGTCTCTGCTGGGTTTAGTGTTGGGAGTTAACCATACTGCAGTGAATATATGATTCCTAGCACCCCTGGCAATAGTGACTTTGATAATGATCCAATAGTGTGAAACAAAAGCAGAATCTGATTTCAATTCCATCTAATAACTACTTCTCTCAGGCAATATTCCAAAAGCTTACCATGCTAGAGGGGAAATATTGGATTTGATTCATCCCATCAGGCAGCCATTGGATGCCAAGGATAAGAGACATGTGGCTATACCCTCCAGGACGGAGGCTAAACTCAAACTAAAGCAGCAGAGATCTATGTGTTTGCTCTGCCAATGCAGTCCCTATATTCCCATGGTGTGTTGTGTTGTGATGTTTCAGTTACTCCTAAGCCCCCTTTATACCTGGTGCTAACATGAGTCCTTTGTTCTGATCTTGTTTACTTTCTGATTATGCCCACATTTCCAGAAATGTGTCTACACAAGGTATTAAAATGTGTCTGTTATCCGTCTACTGGCTGGCCATGCTTTCCACCTGGCTACCCCTACCCTGGTCAACAGCTCTGCACCCCCCACAGAAACATGCCCAAGCCTCCCACATTTCTCCTTCACCCAAATCCAGATACCTGATGTTCTGAAAGAGCTGCAAAATCTGGACCCCTACAAATCAGCCTGGATAGACAATCTGGACCCTCTCTTTCTAAAATGATCCGCTGCAATTGTTGCAACCCATATTAATAGCCTGTTCAACCTCTCTTTTGTATCGACTGAGATCCCTAAAGATTGGAAAGCTGCCGCGGTCATCCCCCTCTTCAAAGGGGGAGACACTCTAGACCAAAACTGTTACAGACCTGTATCTATCCTACCCTGCCTTTCTAAAGTCTTTGAAAGCCAAGTTAACAAACAGATCACCGACCATTTCGAATCCCACCGTACCTTCTCCGCTATGCAATCTGGTTTCCCAGCTGGTCATGGGTGCACCTCAGCCACGCTCAAGGTCCTAAACGATATCATAACCACCATCGATAAAATACAATATTGTGCAGCTGTCTTCATCGACTTGACCAAGGCTTTCGACTCTTGTCAATCACTGCATTCTTATCGGCAGACTCAACAGCCTTGGTTTCTCAAATGACTGCCTCGCCTGGTTCACCAACTACTTCTCAGATAGAGTTCAGTGTGTCAAATCCGAGGGCCTGTTGTCCGGACCTCTGGCAGTCTCTATGGGGGTGCCACAGGGTTCAATTCTTGGGCCGACTCTTTTCTCTGTAAACATCAATGATGTCGCTCTTGCGGCTGGTGATTCTATAATTTTTTTTAACCTTTATTTTACTCGGCAAGTCAGTTAAGAACAAATTCTTATTTTCAATGACGGCCTAGGAACAGTGGGTTAACTGCCTGTTCAGGGGCAGAACGACAGATTTGTACCTTATCAGCTCAACCTTTCGGTTACTAGTCCAACGCTCTAACCACTAGGCTACCCTGCCGCCGCATTCTCTGACCCACCTCTACGCAGACGACACCATTCTGTATACTTCTGGCCATTCTTTGGACACTGTATTAACAAACCTCCAGACGAGCTTCAATGCCATACAACACTCCTTCCGTGGCCTCCAACTGCTCTTAAATGCAAGTAAAACTAAATGCATGCTCTTCAACCGATCGCTGCCCACACTCGCCCACCCGTCTAGCATCACTACTCTGGACAGTTCTGACTTAGAATAGGTGGACAACTACAAATACCTAGGTGTCTGGTTAGAATCGTAAACTCTCCTTCCAGACTCACATTAAGCATCTCCAATCCAAAATTAAATCTAGAATCAGCTTCCTATTTCGCAACAAAGCATCCTTCACTCATGCTGCCAAACATACCCTCGTAAAACTGACAATCCTACCAATCCTTGACTTCGGCAATGTCATTTACAAAATAGCCTCCAACACTCTACTCAGCTAATTGGATGTAGTCTATCACAGTGCCATCCGTTTTGTCACCAAAGCCCCATATACTACCCACCACTGCGACCTGTATGCTCTCGTTGGCTGGCCCTCGCTTCATATTCGTCGCCAAACCCACTGGTTCCAGGTCATCTATTAAAGTCTTTGCTAGGTAAAGCCCCGCCTTATCTTAGCTCACTGGTCACCATAGCAGCACCCACCCGTAGCACGCGCTCCAACAGGTATATTTCACTGGTCATCCCCAAAGCCAAGTCCTCCTTTGGCCGTCTTTCCTTCCAGTTCTCTGCTGCCAATGATTGGAACGAATTGCAAAAATCACTGAAGCTGGAGTCTTATATCTCCCTCACTAACTTTAAGCATCAGCTGTCAGAGCAGCTTAACGATCATTGCACCTGTACACAGCCCATCTGTAAATAGCCCACCCAACTACCTCATCCCCATAGTTATTTATTTTTGCACCCCAGTATCTCTACTTGCACATTCATCTTCTGCACATCTATCACTCCAGTGTTTATTTGCTAAATTGTAATTATTTTGCCACTATGGCCTATTTATTGCCTCACCTCCCTAATCTTACTTCATTTGCACACACTGTATATAGACTTTTCTATTTTGATTTTGACTGTACATTTGTTTATCCCATGTGTAACTCTATGTTGTTTGTGTTGCACTGCTTTGCTTTATCTTGGCCAAGTCGCAGTTGTAAATGAGAACTTGTTCTCAACTGGCCTACCTGGTTAAATAAAGGTGAAATATATAAAAAATAAACTGTGTCTGCATTGTGACCAGATTTCCTGGTCTCTTTCTTTATGCAAATTATTTCACAGCTATTCTTTTAAAATAATATTAATTTATTGTAAGACACATATTGAAGTAATCAGTTAATGGTGCCACCAGTCAAGGATTTTTTAGGGCAGAATAATGATTTAAATGGTTTCTCTGTCCAGATCTGTCTAAACTTGTAAGATATCCAGACACAATGCGTCTCTGACTACCTAAGGAGGAGGGCAGGATGATCTGATCACAATGTGTCTTTTGATTGTCTACACCTGTCTAAAAATGTGGGCACAATCAGAATGTAGACAATGTCTCATTAACAAACATCTCACATTTTCATTGATGCAGGAAAGATTATATGGCGTTTTGTCCATACAAGCACCAAACAATCTGTGTGTAGTCTACTGTAAAGGTCAGGCAGCATGTGTTATTAATGAATTAGAGCTATGTGATCCCACATACTGTGTTAAACCACATGACCCGGAGGATCCATATGGTGAGGGCAAAGTTCACGGTCAGGATGATGATGAGCAGCAGGACAAACAGGTAGAGGCAGCGCTTCCTCCAACCGTAGATCCCGATCTTATAGATGGAGTCAGGGACCGGGGCAGGGACACTGCTGTCCTGGGTGGTGGTGACATATTGCTCCCTCACCATCTGCTGGGGAAAACACAGGGACATGAAAAGAGGTAGTTTAAATCAATGGATATGTCTGACATTGACTATACATAACCCTGAAGTGGCAGCTCTTTATAAATATCATCATCATCATAATCATCATCATGCTTCATCTTATGGAAATTGCCTCATAGCATTAGCAACCATGTACAGTACAAAACCTGTTCTTATTATTCTGAACACCTACATCACTAATGATCAGCTGGATATCTGGCCAGAACACGTGAGTATATTTCCAACATCTATTAAAGATGGCTAACAGCAAGAAAGCGAAAACTCCTCCTCATTCTACTGGCTTTTGTTTAAGTCCAGACGAAATAGAAATGAACAGGGCGTGATTCTTGGGTTCTATCGGAATGCACGCTCATATAAATCAACAATACCAGAGATCTAAATGGCAAAGGCGTTGCTGCTTCTTCATATTCATGTCATATAAGAGCAGAGACAACATGAGTAATATATTTCACAAGGATGCGCTGAGAATAAAGGCTGTGACGACTGAGCACATAGCCATAGCTTTTTTGCCCTACAGGAATGGAGCCAGGGCTGGTGTCACATTAAATGTATTAATCAACATTCATACCTTCATTCAAGTCAATGCCAGAAGAAAATGTATTGAGTTGTAGACAGAAGCTAAATAAAATGCCTTTCACAAACAATGACAATGAAACAAGCCCTTTCACCAAATAATCTCCACACTGAATCCTAGAATCATGTTTAACACTCCTTGAGTGTCTGTGTAAAGAATACACAGACACAATGATTAAATGTGACAGATAAAGGTGATACAAATGAATGAATCTGTTCAATTCATTTAATCTCTGTCGACACCAGTGGAGGCTAGTGAGGGGAGGACAGAACATGGAACATCTACTCCATTCCAGCCATTACTATGAGCCGTCCTCCCATCACCAGCCTCCACTGGTCAACACCAATACTGCAAAATGCACATGTTTAATCAACAAACCATTCCACACAACATAGTTTCTGTATCATCCAAGTTTCCCCAAGATCTGCTGTTTACTTCATACTAACATCTCAACTTGTTGACAAAACTAAATGGTTGATTTGTTTCATGCCAGTCAAAAATGGAGACATAGCAGCTTGGGAGATTTACATATGGACAGATGCTCCGCCTCATTGCAGGAGTAAACATGGTTTCCATCATGTTTAAAGATCAACTTTTCATTGTGGACTATAATTCTATCCCGACATGAGCCAGTACAGCACCTCAGTGTAATTTGGCTGGCTCCCAACCAATAAGGTTAGGCCTATCTGGAGAGGCTGGGGGAGTTAACTGGTAATGTGTGGCACTATTATAACTCTTTGTTTTATTATTATAACTCCTCATTTTGTTTAAGACAACATTTTGGTACACAATGTTTTAATGTTTTTTGTGGAAAATAAAATTTGTAACCTCCAATTCCCCAAAACTTGCCAAAGGCTTTTCAGATAAATGCATGATTAATGAATATCACCATGTTGCTTCCCAAGCGGTATATCTTAGTGACTATATCAAAGGTAAATGGATGAATAGTATACATGCTCCCTGCTTGGGTCCGTCCCCTAGGAAGAGATGTTTCAGAGAAGATGATAAACGCCTAGTCATTGTGTATACAAACAGCTTGTTTCCTGCTGTTACCATAAACATGCAAACTTGCAAAGGCAGCAAGCGTGTTGGCATAAAGGATACAGAGTATCTCTCCCCACCAGGATCCACCTCTCCCCAGGACCTGTCACACTGGCTCCACAGCCCAGCAGTGATAAATAGCCGTTATTTCACTACAACACAAATGTAGCAAAAAAACCTAACCCAATAATTACCTCCACAAGGGAATTGTAGAAGTAATCCTTGTTGTGTGGAATACCTATTTTTATACCAATGCCCATTTGTATTATTAATTTGACTGAGTCATCAGGATGAATCATAATGGCAAATTGGATTTCAACAGTTCCCAAAATTGGTTTCCTCTTGACCCGTCTTATAGTGAATACAAACTACACCTGACTGAAAAAGAACATGCACCCTTGCTTTAAAAAACAGCCTCATAGTATATAAATGAGAGATGTCCATGTAGTGTGTTGGCAGTAGGAATTGAAGAAAGTGCATACATGTGTTAAAACAATTACACTGTAATAATATTCTGTGGAGTGCCTAAATGAATAATACAGGTTGAATAACTCTGAAATGTTAATTGAGGTGTAAATTGAATCTTCTCTACCTAGGTCTACTGCTAAACAGAGGGGGAGCAGCCTGGTGACTGAAGATTTTCAGACTCCAGTTTCAGAGTGCCAGCCCAGTCACAGACCAATCCTATCATAGCAACTCAAATAAACATTCCTTAAAACAACCTCGCCACTGGACTGCCATGGAAAGAATCCTCCTCAGCTAATGTGCTTTATGAAACAAAATGCTAGTCATGTCACTTTCACAGAACACAAGCATAGTAGTTGAACAGTTCTTTATGAGGCCCGATCACATGAAAGGGTTTTAAAAGTAATTTCAAAAGCCCAATAGTCCCTTAAGATTTCACTGTCCTCCTGTGATGAAGAGTATTGAGTTCACCTCATAGACTTTTACCATTGCTTTTTATCTTGGGGCCCTTGTCCATTAACCTCAAACCAGTGAGGCTATTTTTACTGCCCTGTTCTGTCTTCACTCATGTGAAGCTAAAGGACTGTGTATACTGCTGCCTGCCTGTCTAAATCACTAGGGTCTGACTCTAATTGAGATTCCAGGCTTCTCTTAGCACCTCACTTTGACCTGATCAGGCACCACCAGAACTTCCAAAGCCTCGTAGGGAGTTAAAAATTACTTTCTCAAATTGTTAGCTGGAAGATATTCACTTATAAAGACTGCTGGGGAACAAACAATACTCAGAGGAGCTCAGATGTGAGCTGTCAGAAAGAAGGCAATCGAAAGCCAAGCCCTCTCCGTTCTCTGCTAAGTGTTTTGTCTCTGTCTAAGCTGCTGTGTCCATATCTCCCATCTGCTGTAATGCTTCCACTTCTAAACATAGGGCATAGCATTGGGTTGTACATTTTAAAAGAGCCACAGGATATAACATGAGCGAAACTAATCAACAGAATGATACAGTAACAAGGGAAATTAACATAAATTATAACTGAGGTACACTGACAACATTTTTATGTCTTCCAATATTCTTGACCATATATGGTAAAATTATTACCAGCACATGAAAATGGGAAAATAAATCCACTTACATTTAAATTCAATATTCTCTCTTTCTATAAAAAATAAAAACAAAGCAGCAAAACAGGACACCAATGTCACCAGCAGACAGGTCAAAGGTTAGACTGTAAAGACTTGAGTTGAAACACTAGAGCATTCAAAAGCTGCAAATATTCACAGAGCACTAACTCATACAGTAGCAACGACATTAAATAGTTAAGAAAGCAGAGCATGTTGCCTACCTTTGTGTGCTGAGACCCAGCTTCCTCTCCTGTAGCAAACAGAGCTCCACTGAAGCAGCAGCAGCAGTAAAAAGGGTAGCAGCGGTGGAGCTCTTGCCTCGGACGTCTATCAGGCGTTCAACAACCGCGTGCCATAAATCTAGCCATGGAACTGCCCCAACTAATCACCACGAGACGGCGCTCCCACTTCCTGCATATCCAATGTACCTCTCTACCTTGGGCTTCCCTTCTTTTGATTATCCTCTCTAATCATGTCTCTCTCTGAGCAGCCACTGCTCAAAGATACAGCAGG
The DNA here is from genome assembly GCA_003317085.1 of Hucho hucho. Lineage (NCBI taxonomy): Eukaryota > Metazoa > Chordata > Actinopteri > Salmoniformes > Salmonidae > Hucho > Hucho hucho. The sequence goes on from QNTS01001654.1 coordinate 247,054, forward strand.
GTGTCTGGGACCCTTTCAAACATGTTGGGGAGGGAAATCACAGTTGTCTGAAATCTGATTTGTGTCCTTAGCTTCCATGAATGCCAGTGAGTACCAGTGAGTATGGAGTCTAATTTAAGAAGCTTCACTTATAGCTTTCACTAGGGAGTTTGGCGGTGGTGTTCTTGACAGCTTCAGTATGACAGGTAGACATAGTTAATCTTATGGAGGGCTGTCAGTGGCAGAAGAAACAGACAGACTACATTACAGTAGGTACTAAGTACTTATGCTGAAATGCTTATTCTATTCTACCACCATTTACATTATGTTCCACAGGTTGCCGGCACCTTAAATTGGGGAGGACAGGGTTGTGGTAATGGCTGGAGCAGTTTAAGTGGAATTGTATCAAATACATCAAACATGGTTTATATGTGTTTGATGTAATTCTATTGGCTCCGTCCACCCCTCAGCAGCCTCCACTGTGTTCGTATTCTTAACTTTTATTATTGGTGTTGCATTGTCGAGAAGGAACCTGCTAGTAAGCATTTCGTTGGACAATACAGTGCATTTGGAAAGTTTTCAGACCCCTTGACTTTTTCCACATTTTGTTAGTTACAGCCTTATTATAAAATGGATTTAAAAAAAAAAAAATCCTCAATCTACACACAATACCCCATAATGATGACACAAAAAAGTTGAGAAATGTTGGCAAATGTATAAAAAAATTCAAACAGAAATACCTTATTTACATGTATTCATTCCTTTTGCTATGAGACTTGAAATTGAGCTCAGGTGCATCCTGTTTCCATTGATCATCCTTGAGATGTTTCTACAATTTGATTGGAGTCCACCTGTGGTAAATTAAATTGATTGGACTCGATTTGAAAAAGGCACACACCTGTCTATATACGGTCCCACAGTTGACAGTGCATGTCAGAGCAAAAACCAAGTCATGAGGTCAAAGGAATTGTCCATAGAGCTCCGAGAGAGGATTGTGTCGAGGCATAGATCTGGAGAAGGGTACCAAAACATTTCTGCAGCATTGAAGGTCCCCAAGAACACAGAGACCTCCATCATTCTTAAAATGGAAGAAGTTTGGAACCACCAAAACTCTTCTAAGAGCTGGCCGCCCGGCCAAACTGCCTGTTGGAAGGTGAGCCTTCATGGGTGGCAGCATCATGCTGTGGGGATGTTTTCAGCGGCAGGGACTGGGAGACTAGTCAGGATCAAGGGAAGGATGAACGGAGCAAAGTACAGAGATCCTTGATGAAAAACTGCTACAGAGCACTCAGGACCTCAGAATGTGGCGACGGTTCACCTTCCAACAGGCAACAATCCTAAGCACACAGCCAAGACAACGCAGGAATGGCTTCGGGAAAAGTCTCTGAATGTCGCCAAGTGGCCTAGCCAGAGCCCGGACTTGAACCTGATCGAACATCTCTGGAGAAACCTGAAAATAGCTGTGCAGCAACGCTCCCCATCCAACCTGACAGAGCTTGAGAGGATCTGCAGAAAAGGGGAGAAACTCCTCAAATACAGGTGTGCCAAGCTTGTAGCGTCATACCCAAGAAGACTCGAGGCTGTAATCGCTGCCAAAGGTGCTTCAACAAAGTGCTAAGCAAAGGGTCTGAATACTTATGTAAATGTGATAGTTTTTTTTATACATTTGCTTTGTCATTATGGGGTAGCGTAGATTGAAAAAAACTATTTAATCAATTTTAGAATAAGGCTGTAACGTAACTGCGGGGGTCAAGGGGTCTGATTAGTTTCGGAATGCACTGTATATACACAAATATATTTTCACTTTAAATGCTTGTCTTGGTAATTTGACAGTGTTTATTTTATTTGCTCCAGTCCAGAGAGCTGATGGACACAATTTTTACCCTACTCAAAACAAGCCCCATCTGATCTGATGGTTTATCGTTTCATAATGAACAAATCTGGACAATAAACTCAATGAAAGTTAAAACTGAGTTGGTGAGATAAAACTACATGTGCATATTAATATGACATTTGGCCACCGTAGCATTCATAGTTATTCATAGAAATCATTTTTTTTTTTTTTTAAGTTGCTCTCCGATGCTGGATGCCAGAGGAACTCGGTGGCAGATGAGGTTGTGAATCTGTCAGTGTGCATCCTGCAGCCTGCTTTTTTCCATGTCACTGCTCCAGGTAGTGCTGTGCAATGAAGCTACAGCATCAATCAGTAGGCTACCCTGCATCTCACACATTCCTAGCTCAAGCCCCTAAGCGGAGTTGTTTTAGTTAATGCCATTTGTCACTAAATAACTCATACCCTTCAGTTGCCTGTGGCAGCTCTATACATACATCCATCCATTGTTGACTCAACATGGACAAAAGCAGAACTGTATTGATCTCTCATTATCTTGGATCCTTGGGACATCCCCTACCTCCCACTGAAGTCGACTTACTTTATTTTAAGGTTTCGGTAGGGTTGCAAGGATCCCAGATTGCCCTATGAGAAATGCATTGAACCTGATGTCCTAATGAATTTAAATGGGTGACAAAATTAACAAATACAGCTTGCGTGAAAGCACAAATGTAGGGTTGGGCGAGTCCCATTAGAAAGGGAAGCATTGATACTAATTGAACACAACACTAAATTAGGTGTAAACATGCTCGGCAGGGTGCCTCCAAGGGGACGCCTCAGCCCGCTCGTCTTCTGTCCCCAAAGCAACATTTTGACAGTGCAATACCACAACACGTCACACACCAGTTTCACGTTGTACTCCACATCCCTGCAGGTCAGAAGTCCTGGATTTTATTTACCAATGACGGTCATAATGAAGTTCAAGTGAGTTGAAGTGTTTATGCAGAGGCAACATTGTTGCATGTGATATTGTAACCCCAATTTGTTCAAAGTCAAGGTTTGTAGTCCTGTGGAGATTGAATGGCATTTCCTTCTGGATATTGCTAGATCAATTGCTGTGTACATTACAATATATCAATTGGAGTTGTCATACTGAAACTAGATGCACAGATCTCCAGCCAAATGTAACAATCAATCACTGCCCTATATCTGGAGCTATAAAGTCTCTTCAAAATGATCAGTTCACAGACAACAGGGAGTGTAAGTGAATATTACAAGGAATACAAAAAAAAATGTAATGCAAATGTATTTTCAGAATTTTATTCACCTTACATCACACATCTGAACGCAGGAATCACAACAGCACAACCTGAAAAAAAACATTGTTTTAGATGGGATTCACAGCAGTAGTCCTCCAACCTGCCCTGTTAACATGTTATGCGTTTACATTTTTTATGCTAAAACATTAAAATCAGCAACAGTGAATTGCAGTGAGCAATCTTCATTTATTTTTTATAGAATGTAGGCTAGTTCCAACAGGACTACTAGCATAACACATACCGGTTTATGCTTTCTCTTCCTTCTCTGCCTTTGATCCCTTAGCTGCCTTCTCAGGCTTCTCTGGCTTGTCTGGAACCACAACGCCACCCTCCTCCTCAGGACCCTTGGTGTTACGTGTGTAGATCACCTGCGATCTGTGTTTTGACACCAACTTGATCATGCCTAGAGGGGTGGCAAAATGGAACATGTCAGTTAGTTTGTACAGATATTGAAGTGCTATGGTCCCACATTACCAACTGACCCACTCACTGCCTTGACAAGTTAAGGCAATATCCACAAGACATGATCCTGAAAGAGCAGACATCAAGTTGCAGTGCCAGTCTTCGTAGTCACTGATCAGAGACAATGTTCACCAAAACAGTATCTTCAAAAAAAAAAAAAAAAAATAGTTGGTCAAATATTTAGCAGGCATTATAGTGGGTGTAGCGAAATGCTGGTATCTTCTTCCCTTGAAGGAAGACTACTGCCGACTGGGGTTAAAAGTGATGTTTTAAAGGGAACAGAACTGATGTGCATTAGAAAGTGTGTTCACTTTGTAGTAAGACTTGTAACGCCTAAATATTTAGTGTTTCATTTGAAGTGAGAAGAGTGCTAAACATCGGTAAATGTACATGAGGCCTAACAGTTTATTTTATTATTATTTTTTTACGTTGGCTCTGCGGCAGACCCATGACATTCCGTGCCTTGTAGACTTATACTGGGTTTCACTGTAGCAAAGCTCAAAATTGAACCAGATACTCGTCTTCTCAGAAGACTGCCACAGAATGTAGCGGGCCACAAAACAACACTATTGTAGAGAGATATGACAGCGCAGTGAACCAGGAAGGAATCCATGCAAAGGGGTGCCTGCCTATTCTGACAAGCAATACTATCCGCACTTCTGATATTACGGCTCCAAAATAAAGATAAATGTCGAAATGTGAGTTCAGTGACTGCTATACATACTTGTATTACATTAAAGTCAGATCTGGCTAGCCAACTACTTCCCAATTTCAGCAAATTCCCTGTGTGTGAACACTGGTTGGGAATCAGAGTAGGGTTCAGGGTTTACCTTTACTGAGCAGTTCCTGGAGGGCAGCCCTGGCCAGAGAGCCTCTGATCTTTAGCCTCTCGGACACCACTGCTGGTGTGATGAGCTTGTAGTTGGGCACTTCCTTGTTCAACTTCTCGTAGGTGGCCTTGTCGAAGAGGACCAGGTTGTTGAGCTTATCCCTCACCTTTCCCTTGGACCACTTCTGCTCAGGGGAAATGGAGTTTGTTGATGTTGCTCACACTCCTGACAGTTCAACCATTATGACCCCAAAGGAATATCTAAACTCCCACAAAAAGATGGATACCAGGACATACCTTCTTTTTGGCTTTGCCTCCAGATTTGTTGGCTGGATCCTTGTCCTTTTTGGACTTCCCGGAATCCTTCCCCTTCCCCTTGGCGTCCTTAGGAGGCTGGGATAATACAGATCGCAGTACCATTATCCAGCTGATGCTGAATTAACCACACATTTCCCAAAACTAGTCACCGTTAGTGCACTGAAACGTTTCCAGCTAACTTAACAGAAGACAGCCGTAACAAGATGGTTAGCTAATAAAAAAGGTAGCCACGAGTCCCTCAATTGGAATTGAACCAAATAGGATGTTAACCTCTGAACATTTTAGTGTGACAAATGTACGTTAGATATGCCTAAGATAACTAACTAGGGCCTAGCTACATGTTAAAAGCTAGCGTGTTAACGTTCGTTAACAACCGGCTTCAGTAAGGCAAACCGTGATCTGCAGAGAACTGGCGTGCAGTTTGCATAATCTCATCAATTGATACATTTGTGTGGGAAATGTCGGACTGAGACATCTACACATGGGGCCATGGTCGGCTGGTCATGCAGTACACCATCAGCACTGCCAGCCGCATGTAACGTTAGCTAGCTACCAAGCATGGCCAACTGGAATATAAAACTGGGTCATTCCATCCACAACCACGGTCAGGGCGAAGTATTTTTTCCAACAACACATCCTGATCTATTCAGACTGACATTTTCAGAGTCAAATGTTTTGTTCGCCATCGAATTTAATGGAAAATCACGCAAAAGACCTTACCATGATGTCCCACCGTCAAGATGTCGGAGTGAAAGGACGTTCAACCCGTGCACCAGCCACGAAGGAAACCCGTACATGCGGATGTTGAAGTACGGTACTGGGAAATGTAGTTATTTTTTCTAGCCTTTTTTCAATTTCTTGGTTTTAGAATTAATAATAAACAGATCTGCGTAATAAATATAGATGCGAGCTTAAACAAAAAACAATACGAATGAACACGCAGCTAAAGTTACCTCTGTTGAAGATTGTATTTTATTTTGTCTGAAATGTTTCTTGTCACGTGACAATTTCGTCAGCTGTGCAGAAAAAGGCAAAGATGGCGATATTCAGTGTGTATGTTGTAAATAAGGCTGGGGGATTAATTTACCAGTATGACAATTATGTACCGAGAGCAGAAGCAGAGAAAACATTCAGCTATCCTTTAGATTTGGTGTTAAAGATCCACGATGAGAAAGTTGTTGTATCATTTGGTCAACGCGATGGAATCCGAGGTACAGTAAGTTGTCAGCAACAGTCAAGTGATCACATCAAGGCTTACACAATGTATATAGTGCTAACTGGTAATGCATGTCATGGTTGGAACTCAAATGTTGCATTGTGCATGTTTATATTTATTGTTAACATTGTGCACGCATACTTCTATTAATTTAGTGGGCCATGCTTTACTGTCCATCAATGGAGTGGATGTCAACGGCAAGTTCACGGCGGATGGGAAGGAGATCATCGAATACTTGAAAGACTCAACAAACTATCCGGTGTCCATACGTTTCGGAAGGGCTCGCTTGAGTTCCAATGAAAAACTGATGCTGGCTTCAATGTTTCATTCGTAAGTAGTTACAGTTCTCAAGTGATTACAGCTGTCAGCTCTAACATGAATAAATCATTTATATATGGTGACAGGCTTTTCCATGATCTTGCTGCATGTTGTATTGTACTCTTTCCTAGGTTGTTTGCTATTGGTTCACAGCTGTCCCCTGAAGTTGGCAGTTCAGGAATTGAGATGCTGGAGACAGATATGTTTAAACTGCACTGCTTTCAGACACTCACTGGTAAAGCCATACATTCAAACACCGCTATCAGTCACTGTGTGGGAAATCTACATGCAATGCTCTTGGTTTTAAAAACGAAATCTGCCTCAGTGTCAACTTCTTTTTATCAGGTATAAAGTTCATTGTGCTGGCAGACCCCCGGCAGTCTGGCATTGACGCACTCCTCAGGAAGATTTACGAGATCTATTCAGACTTCGCTCTTAAGAATCCCTTCTACTCTCTGGAGATGCCTATCAGGTAACTGTCACATGTCAAATATCTGCCCTCTGTCTCTCACATGAGTCTCCATCAGTTAGCCAAGTCATTGATGAGCAACCATGGTGAGATATATTTTCCCTCTCTTGTTACAGGTGTGAACTCTTTGATCAGAATTTGAAGGGTGCATTGGAGATAGCAGAGAAAGCTGGTAACTTTGGACCTGGATCTTGAGCAGAAACAAACCTGAAAAATGTGTATGAAGGCAAATCCAGAGTATCAATTCTTTTCTTTTTTTTTTTGCCAATCCATTGAATTGTGTTTGTGACTGGGAAGCTACAGTACATTGCATATGGGTCAACATGTCTCCAAGCAGTGCTGATATTTCAGAACTAATGTTGAATAACTTGTATATGAGAAGGATATGCTATACTGGGATACAATGTAAATACTGAATGTTTTGTTTTTGTATATACTTTAAGAATAAACACCACTATGTAACATTTTTATCGTCTGTAGTCTTTCTTTCCAATGCAATTCTTTAGAAGTAACTAAAACCACAACATAAGGTATTTTATTCAAGTCTTATCTATTCAAACAGATTTCACCCATATAAGGAGATGTGTACAGTGCCAATTTAAAAAGTGAACAGTACATTTGACCATAAAGTGTCTTGGTTTACAATGATCATCTTGACACATTTTCAATACTTGGATCTATTTTATGCCATGAGCATTGAAAATAGTTTTAAGTAACACAACATGGTTGATGTATTTGCATCTGCATACTGTCTGAATACATCTTCAGTGAAAATAAATATTACCTCGCTCAACTCCATGTCTCACCATCTCTTAAAAGAAGAATATACAGGACCATGTCTCCTGTCAATTCCATAGAGCCTTTTTCAAATCAAAAACACTTAAAATAAGAATGTACATTCTTATCCTAAATTTCCCACATTGACAGCAGAGAGTTGGTGTAGTGATCAGTCAATCTTCTTGGGGGCGTGACCCATCTTGGTTCTGATGTTCCGCAGCAGGAAAAAGCAGATGGTAGTGATGAGACAAGTGATCTCTGCTACCCAGAATGCCATTTCCCAGCTGTGGTGCTTGGCGATGGTGCTGAACGGCAGTCCAGAGCAGAAGCCACCAACTGAACAATACAGGAATGTCAATTAGGCTGGTTCTCATAAATAGGATATACAGATTTAGTTGTTGAACTACACTACCGGTCAAACGTTTTAGAACACCTAATTCAAGGGTTTGAAATACCACAAATGGAATCATGTAGTAACCAAAAAATTGTTAAACAAATCAAAATATATTTTATATTTGAGATTCTTCAAATAGCCACCCTTTGCCTTAATGACAGCTTTGCACACTCATGGCATTCTCTCAACCAGCTTCACCTGGAATGCTTTTCCAACAGGAGTTCCCACATATGCTGAGCACTTGTTGGCTGCTTTTCCTTCAGTCTGCGGTCCGACTCATCCCAAACCATCTCAATTGGGTTGAGGTCGGGGGATTGTGGAGGCCAGATCATCTGATGCAGCACTCCATCACTCTCGTTCTTGGTAAAATAGCCCTTACACAGCCTGGAGGTCTGTTGGGTCATTGTCCTGTTGAAAAACAAATGATAGTCCCACTAAGTGCAAACCAGATGGGATGGCGTATCGCTGCATAATGCTGTTGTAGCCATGCTGGTTAAGTGTACCTTGAATTCTAAATAAATCACTGACCATGTCACCAGAAAAGCACCCCCACACCATCACACCTCCTCCTCCATGCTTCACGGTGGGAACCACACATCCATTCACCTACTCTGTGTCTCACAAAGACACGGTGGTTGGACCCAAAACTCTCCAATTTGGACTCCAGACCAAAGGACAGATTTCCACCGGTCTAATGTCCATTACTCGTGTTTCTTGGCCCAAGCAAGTCTCTTCTTCTTATTGGTGTCCTTTAGTGGTTTCTTTGCAGCAATACAACCATGAAGGCCTGTTTCACGCAGTCTCTGAACAGTTGATGTTGAGATGTGTCTGTTACTTTAACTCTGTGAAGCATTTATTTGGGCTGCAATTTCTGAGACTTGTAACTCTAATGAACTTATCCTCTGCAACAGAGGTAACTGGGTCTTCCATTCCTGTGGCGGTCCTCATGAGAGCCAGTTTCATCATAGCACTTGATGGTTTTTGCGACTGCACTTCAAGAAACTTTCTAAGTTCTTGAAATTTTCCGGATTGACTGAGGTTCATGTCTTAAAGAAATGATGGACTGTCGTTTCTCTTTGCTTATTTGAGCTGTTCTTGGCAAAATATGAACTTGGTATTTTATCAAATAGGGCTATCTTCTGTATACCCCCCTACCTTGTCACAACACAAATGATTGGCACAAACTAATTAAGAAGGAAAGAAATTCCACAAATTAACTTTTAACAAGGCACACCTGTTAATTGAAATGCATTATGACTAACTCATGAAGCTGGTTGAGAGAATGACAAGTGTGTGCAAAGCTGTCATCAAGGCAAAGGGTGGCTATTTGAAGAATCTCAAATATAAAATATATTTTGATTTGTTTAACACTTTTTTGGTTACTATATGATTCCATATGTGTTATTTCATAGTTTTGATGTCTTCACTATTATTGTACAATGTAGAAAATAGTACAAATAAAGAAAAACCCTTGAATGAGTAGGTGTTCTAAAACGTTTGACCGGTAGTGTACCTGTCTGGTACTGCTAGTAAAGCCAAGACACCAGAATACATTACAAAAATTTTTGAATTTGAGACAATTTGGTTTAAATAAACTTACTGTTGGCCATTAGGGCAACAATAGCATGTGATGTTCCACAATAGTTTGAAGGAGCACTCTCATTGGCTATCACGCCAAACAAGGCTATTGGTCCGTAAGATGAGAAGCCAAACGTAGCCCCCAAGAAGAGAATCCACATCTGAATTTATAACATAAAAAAAAACATGATCTAACAAACATAGACTAATAGTGTATTGGCTCTGAAAGGAGTTTTGATGGAACATGATGTGTTTACTATACCTTTGGGCTGTCTGGCGTGACAGTGACCCGGAATAGATACATGGAACCAAACATCCCAGCCATCATTGAGATCAAGAGAAAATGACGGGGGTTTCCATGGCTTTTCATGCCTTGCTGTACAAAAAGAAATACAGTACCTTACAAACACTGCATTGATTTGTATAGAGCTCTGAATTAGTGTATGATGCCACTGTAAACCCACTTGTGCCACAGCCTTGTCAGAGAAGTATCCTGCAGCTAAACTGCCCAACAGACCTCCCACCTCCAGGGCACTCATGTAGGAACTGCCTGTGAAAAAGAGCTGCATTCAGTCAAACTTAACAAGAGGCAGTTATTATTGAGTTATCAACAGCAGTCTATTGCATAAAGGTAAAACAGGCAGGTTAGCGTTTTTAGTCATGAATCTGCAGAGTGGTCACTAGCTGGCACAGTCATAAAATCTGATTTTAAACCCAACCTTAACCACACCGCTAACCCTAATGCCTAACCCTAACCTTAAATTAATACCAAAAAGCTAATTTTTGTTTTAATACATTTTTACAATATGGGCAATTTTTATTTTGCAGCTGGCCTATCTAAGAGCAAATCACTGTTCTGCCTCCAGGATAAGACTCATGACAATACGCGTCAACCTGCATAAAACAGAGGGAAAACGCAGGTCTTAATGTATCAGACTTCCATACCCATGAGTGTTGACTGGCCCTTGTCCTGGATGAGGAAGAGCTGGCCCCAGTCAGTGCAGGCTGTCTTCACCCCAAACACCACCAGGTAGCCCACAGACAGCAGCCACAGGTAGGGGGACAGGATGAACTCTTTGAAGGTGGTCTCATCACTGGATGAGCCTGGTAAGGGAGAGAGGTTTCAGTCACACTAGCACATCACTTAGAGTGTGCATGATCTTGAACTTGTTCACACTAGCGTGTGAGGGGCACACTGGGTATAGAGTCCATTAACACAGAGTTTTACTGACCTTACACACAATTGCACATGCAGACAATACACAAAAAGGCATGTGTTGAAACGAAAACCTGTGCACGTCACTGTCGCACATATTTTGCAATGTTTCAACCACAGGACAAGATGAGGTTAGCTCCCAGCTCTGACCTGCTTTGCCCTTCTTGGCCCCCCCAGTGTCGATGTTGGGCAAGCCCACATCTTTGGGCTCGTTCCTGATCAACAGCAGGCAGACGAAGGAGACCACACAACAGGAGAGGCCTGAGATGGACAGGGTCGTCCTCCAGCTGTAGCTTTGGGCCATCAACGTTGCAATAATGGGGCCTAAACTCCCAGCCAGGTTCATACTGCAGGACAGAATCGCCCACCACGTCCCAAACTGAGAGGGCTCGAACCACTGAGGAGCAGAAGGGAATGACATATCATAAAATCAGACTATTAATGTGCTGCATGGCTTGACACGACTAGTGTTGAATGGACAGGGATATACAAAATGGTACACTGACTGACCAGTATTTTAACAGTGCAGGCAATTGATTGATTTGTGTCTGACAGCTTCATATCCGTGGACTACAGTGTTACTTCCTGGTCCTACCTTGCGCAGCACCCTGCCACATGGGGGCCACCCCAGGCCCTGACCCAGGCCGTTGAGGAACCAGAGGCCAGAGAAAATGGCCACAGTGGAGGACCAGGAGAAGACCACATTGATGGCACCCACCATGAACAGGCCAATGGAGAAGAGCCAGCGGGCACTGATCTGATCTGACAACACACCGCTGATGAACTTGCTTATAGCATAGGCCAGAGACTGGCTACTAGTGATCATGCCTGAGGGGTAGTGCACACAATACAGAGGCAGAACACAATGTTTAATTGATTTTGGTACTAATATCAACATACACAAAGCATTAACTGATGTATCCTCATATACTCGTTCAATTAAACCAATCAGTCAGACCACTATCAGCAGTATCTAAACTTTAGTTGTTAATTGTTGTTAGGGACATGCAAGACAGAAACAGAGGAAAAGACAATAGTGAGGCTTCTCTTACCCAGGTCATCTTTGTCCAGCTTGATCTCTTGCATGAGAGAGGGCATCACAAAGGAAAAGGTCTTCCTATTGAAGTAGTACAGTGTATAGCCCACAAACATGGCCAGGAAAATGGTGGTGCGGTAGTATCCATACCCTGCGGTTGCCATGGTTTTTGCAGTGCAGAAAAAAAGTGCTAAATAAAAGAGGATAATAAAACAAAACTACAGAGGAGGGAAAAGGCTCCTCTTGTTCAAGTGTGAAGTACTTCTGCCACCAGTGACTGAACTTTGGTGTCAGGATCCACGGTGCAGTGCAGAGCTGGTTAGAAGAGGGAGAGAGCTGTAATCAATAGTTGGGGTTAATGGTCAACTTCTCTACTCTAAGACTGATTTCCCCTGCCTTATCTGAGTTCTACAAGGGCCAAAGGGAAGAGGCAATAATGGAATTGACCTACTCCAATGCTGTTATCTTCTGTAATGCTTCTTGTATTGTCCAACTGTATGTAAAAAGAATGAAAAGACACTCCTGATTCCTCTTATATACCTTTCACCCCCCTCTTGCTGATCCTGACTGTTCCTCCCTGCCAGTGTGCCTAGATGTTTTTGAGTGTTCTTAGTTAATGATTCATTGGAGAGTCCAATGGTGACTGCAAGCCCAGAGGGTGGATCCTCCTCAGCACAGGGGGTGTGTGAAGAGAGATGACCATCAGCACAAGACACAACCCCATTATCACGGTGGGTTGGTTTGTGTGAAAATGCATCATTAGCTAAGTTTCCATCCAATTGGCAACATATTTTCATGCGAATATTCTAAAATCCACATAAAGGAAATATCTTCCCACCAGTGGTGTTTCCAAACTGACTTGTGGCATATACAAATCTGTGCGTGATGACGTTGTGCACACAACATACACTTTTTCGCAACATTTGTTATGTACCGAATAAAAATCTAAAGTTCAATGTGTTTCCATCGCATTTTCGATAGCAAAATGTGCCTTCTCTGGTCTTGGCACGTGCGCTCTAGCAAACAGTTTGCAGATACAGTGCGGGTAGGCAGTGCGGGTAAACTATTCTACATTATGAGATTATTATAGCGAGAATATTTGCATTTGTCGAACGGTAGTCAATCATCGATCATCTGCGGGAATAGGCTACTGAGGATGTGGCCGTAATTCCAATCACTGAATTCAATATTAATAATATGTATATGAACTGAATATGCTTGTCAACAGCCAGTTATCATTTGTTTTTTTTAACCTGTAGCCTAATCTGACTGACTGGTACCGTCAATCTAATGCTTTATAGCAATTGATCGTCAGTTAATTTCATAAATTTAACATGGCCATTAATAATTGCATAATAACACAAGGCCACAACAATACACCAAAGTTATAGGCTATTCATTAAATTGGTCTGCCAGCTCCAGGTAGGCTAAACAAGTGGAACAAATTGATTTGCAATGATTCCAGCGAAATAGTCATTTCAACATATTTATTGTATCAAATGGTAGACTACAATTGCATAATGGAAGTTATGGAACTCCCACGCATGTTTCTGTTATGTTAAGTCCTCAATGAAACTGACATTAAATGTGGAGAATGATACATTTGCATCTGTTGACCAACAAGTAGCCTATTAATTAAAAAAATAAAATAAAGTTGCCAATATTATGTTTCAATTTTGTAGTTGAGTCATTTTTTTGGGTTGTCCGCTTGGGTTGTCTTGTTAACAAAGTATAGTTTTGGCAAGTCGGTTAGGACATCTACTTTGTGCATGACACAAGTCATTTTTCCAACAATTGTTTACAGACAGATTATTTCACTTATAATTCACTGTATCACAATTCCAGTGGGTCAGAAGTTTACATACACTAAATTGACTGTGTCTTTAAACAGCTAATTAACATAATTTGAGTCAATTGGAGGTGTACCTGTGGATGTATTTCAAGGCCTACCTTCAAACTCAGTGCCTCTTTGCTTGACATCATGGGAAAATCAAAAGAAATCAGCCAAGACCTCTGGTTCATCATTGGGAGCAATTTCCAAATGCCTGAAGGTACCACGTTCATCTGTACAAACAATAGTACGCAAGTATAAACACCATGGGACCACGCAGCCATCATACTGCTCAGGAAGGAGACGCGTTCTGTCTCCTAGAGATGAACGTACTTTGGTGAGAAAAGTGCAAATCAATCCCAGAACAACAGCAAAGGACCTTGTGAAGATGCTGGGGGAAACAAGTACCAAAGTATCTATATCCACAGTAAAACAAGTCCTATATTGATATAACCTGAAAGGCCGCTCAGCAAGGAAGAAGCCACTGCTACAAAACCGCCATAAAAAAGCCAGACTACGGTTTGTAACTGCACATGGGGACAAAGATCGTACTTTTTGGAGAAATGTCCTCTGGTCTGATGAAACAAAAATAGAACTGTTTGGCCATAATGACCATCATTATGTTTGGAGGAAAAAGGGGGATGCTTGCAAGCCGAAGAACACCATCCCAACTGTGAAGTACGGGGGTGGCAGCATCATGTTGTGGGGGTGCTTTGCTGCAGGAGGGACTGGTGCACTTCACAAAATAGATGGTATCATGAGGATGGAAAATGATGTGGATATATTGAAGCAACATCAGCCATGAAGTTAAAGCTTGGTCACAAATGGGTCTTCCAAATGGACAATGACCCCAAGCATACTTCCAAAGTTGTGGCAAAATGGCTTAAGGACAACAAAGTCAAGGTATTGGAGTCGCCATCACAAAGCCCTGACCTCAATCCCATAGAAAATGTGTGGGCAGAACTGAAAAAGCATGTGCGAGAAAGGAGGCCAACAAACCTGACTCAGTTACACCAGCTCTGTCAGGAGGAATTGGCCAAATTTCACCCAACTTACTGTGGGAAGCTTGTGGAAGGCTACCTGAAACATTTGACCCAAGTTAAACAATTTAAAGGCAATGCTACCAAATGATAATTGAGTGTATATAAACTTCTGACCCACTGGGAATGTGATGAAAGAAATAAAAGCTGAAATAAATCATTCTCTCTACTATTATTCTGACATTTCACATTCTTAAAATAAAGTGGTGATCCTAACTGGCCTAAGACAGGGAATTTTTACTAGGATTAAATGTCAGGAATTGTGAAGAACTGAGTTTAAATGTATTTGGCTAAGGTGTATGTAAAATTCCGACTTCAACTGTAGCTAAAGTAGGACTGCATGGAGTAGCTAAAGTGAGACAGAATAATATGCTTTTCCAATGGAGGAGTGAGATCCAGTTTACATTAGGGATCCTGAACTTAGTTACAGTGCATTCGGAAAGTATTCAGACCCCTTGACTTTTTCCACATTTTGTTACGTTACAGCCTTATTCTAAAATGTATTTAATACTTTTTCCCCCTCATCAATCTACACACAATAACACATAATCAGGTTTTTAGAAATGTTTTCAAATTTAGGGAAAAAACAAAAACAGAAATGTCTTATTTACATAAGTATTCAGACCCTTTGCGATGAGACTTGAAATTGAGCTCAGGTGCATCCTGTTTCCATTGATCATCCTTGAGATGTTTCTACAACTTAATTGGAGTCCACTTGTGGTAAATTCAATTGATTGGACATGATTTGGAAAGGCCCACACCTGTCTATATAAGGTCCCACAGTTGACAGTGCAAGTCAGAGCAAAAACCAAGTCATGAGGTCGAAGGAATTGTTCGTAGAGCTCTGAGACAGGATTGTGCGAGGCACAGATCTGGGGAAGGGTACCAAAAAAATTCTACAGCATTGAAGGTTACAAAAAATACAGTGGCCTCCATCATTCTTAAATGTAAGAAGTTTGGAACCACCAAGACTCTTTCTAGAGCTGGCCACCAGACCAAAGAAGGGTCTTGGTGAGGGAGGTGACCAAGAACCCAATGGTCACTCTGACTGACCTCCAGAGTTCCTCTGTGGAGATGGGATAACCTTCCAGAAGGACAACCATCTCTGCAACACTGCACCAATCAGGCCTTTATGGTAGAGTGGACAGATGGAAGCCACTCCTCAGGATAAGGCACATGACAGCACACTTGGAGTTTGCCAAAAGGCACCTAAATGACTCAAGATTCTCTAGTCTGATGAAACCAAGATTGAACTATTTGGCCTGAATGCCAAGCGTCAAGTTTGGAGGAAACCTGGGACCATCACTATGGTGAAGCATGGTGGTGGCAGCATCATGCTGTAGGGATGTTTTCAGCGGCAGGGATTGGGAGACTAGTCAGGGTCGAGGGAAAGATGAACGGAGCAAAATACAGAGAGATCCTTGATGAAAACCTGCTCCAGAGTGCTCAGGATCTGACTGGGGGCGAAGGTTCACCTTCAAACCGGACAACGACCCTAAGCATACAGCCAAGAGAATGCAGTAGTGGCTTCGGGACAAGTTTCTGAATGTCCTTGAGTGGCCCAGCCAGAGCCCGGACTTGAACCCGATCGAACATCTCTGGAGAGACCTGAAAATAGCTATGCAGCGACGAGTTTGAGAGGATCTGCAGAGAAGAATGGGAGAAACTCCCCAAATACAGGTGTGCCAAGCTTGTAGCGTTATAACCAAGAAGACTCGAGGCTGTAATTGCTGTCAAAGGTGCTTCAACAAAGTACTGAATAAAGGGTCTGAATACTTATATAAATGAGATATTTCAGTTTTTACTTTTTTTTTTATTGTGTGTAGATTGATGAGGGGAAAAAACAATTTAATCAATTTTAGAATAAGGCTGTAACAAAATGTGGAAAAAGTCAAGGGGTCTGAATACTTTCCGAATGCACTGGATATCTATGAGCAAAATATTTTGATATCAGTGTGTGTGCATGCATTAAGCAAAATTCTGCATAATTTTTTTTACTGTGCCTTCAGAAAGTATTCATACACCTTGACTTGCTCCACATTTTGTTGTGTTACAGTCTGAATTCAAAATCAATTAAATATTTTTTTGGCACCCATCTACACACAATTCCCATAATGACAAAGTGAAAACATGTTTTTAGACTATTTGGCAAATTTATTTAAAATCAAATACATAAATATTTAATTTACATAAGTATTCAAACTGAGTCACATGTTAGATTCACCTTTGGCAGCTATTACAGCTGTGAGTCTTTCTCTGTAAATCTATAAGAGCTTTGTACACCTAGATTGTACAATATTTGCACATTTTTCTTTTGAAAATTCTTCAAACTCTGTCAAGTTGGTTGTTGATCATTGCTAGACAGCCATTTTGAAGTCTTGCCATAGATTTTCAAGCCTATTTAAGTCAACTGTAACTAGGCCACTCAGGAACATTTATGTCGTCTTGGTAAGCAACTCCAGTGTATATTTGGCATTGTGTTTTAGGTTATTGTCCTGCTGATAGGTGAATTTGTCTCCCAGGTTTTCCTCTAGGATTTTGCCTGTGCTTAGCTCTATTCCGTTTCTTTTATCCTAAAAAACTCCCTTGTCCTTGCCGATGACAAGCATACCCATAACATTATGCAGCCACTATCATGCTCGAAAATTTAAAGAGTAGTACTCAGTGATGTGTTGTGTTGGATTTGCCACAAACATTACACTTTTTATTCAGGACATAAAGTTAATTTCTTTGCCACATTTTTATCAGTTTTACTTTAGTGCCTTGTTGCAAACAGGATGCATGTTTTGGAATATTTGTATTCTGTACAGGCACCCTTATTTTCACTTTGTCATTTAGGTTATTATTGTGGAGTAACTACAATGTTGTTGATTCATCCTCAGTTTTCTCCTATCATAGGCATTCAACTCTGTAACTGTTTTAACTGAGTTAGGAAGGATGCCCAGTATTGACTGGGTGTACTGATACACCATTATTAATAACTTCACCATGCTCAAAGGGATATTCAATGTCTGTTTTTTTACCCATCTACCAATAGGTGCCCTTCTTTGCGAACCATTGGAAAACCTCCCTGGTCTTTGTGGTTGAATCTGTGTTTGAAATTCACTGCTCGACTGAAGGACCTTACAGATAATTGCATGTGTGGGGAGCAGAGATGACAATTATTCAACAATTATGTTAAACACTATTATTGCAGTGATTCTTATCAACGTATTATGTGACTTGTTAAGCACATTTTTACTCCTGACCTGAATGTATTTAGGCTTGACATAACAAAGGGGTTGAGTACTTGTTGAATCAAGACATTTCAGCTTTTCATTTTTAAATAGTTTGTAAAAAAAAAAAAAAAATGTATCCCACTTTGACATTATGGGTATTGTGTGTATGCCAGTGACACAAAATCTAAATGTAATCGATTTTAAATTCAGGCTGTAACACAACAAAATGTAGAAAAAGTCAAAGGGTGTGAATACTTTTCTGCTCTTTACCTCTCTCGTTTCTTGTTAACATAAACTGCCTTCCACTTGGCCCACACTGGTTGAATCAACGTTGTTTGCACGTCATTGCAATGACATTACTTGAACAAACATAGGAATAGACGTTGAATTTACTGACGTCTGTGCCCAGTGGGCTATTTATTTCCATCTCTGTACACCAAGCCCGATATTCAAGTCAATGACCACGCTACCACAAACATTAACCTTCTATCGAAAATGCCATGAACTATGACGTGCCATCGTGACGGTGTGTTGCATATTTGCTGGGTTGTCTCGTTTGCAAAGATTAGGTACTTTGGCGCCACTTAGTGAGCACAAAGTGTGATGTACCACATCCACCATTCAGCAACATGCATTGCACATTTTGTATATTATATCGCACATGCTGCATGCATGCACTGACACCAAACATTGTATCACATTGTATCAAAGCACCTCTGATTCACCTTAATAGAACGTATACAATACAATAGATGATTCATCTGGCTGTGTCAAGAGGGCGGGCACAGAGGCCACGTGGACTCTTTCCCTTTTAAAGATCGGGGTTTCCATGGACACACAACAACAAAACATCTCATTTTTAGGGATATGAAACGCACTTCTCCCATAATAAAGCTAAAATAGCTAACTAGGTGGTTCACAACCTTGGATATTCGTTGTGTTATTATAATGGTGACTTTCCTGTCAATATTTTAGCTGTTATTTATTTTGGTTGATGAGAGTGGACTATTTTTGACGATCATCATGGTAAGTAGAATCAGAGACAGGCCCACAATCTTGCTTGACCTAAAAATGACATTCATGAAAGACATATAATTATTTGCTGGTCTGTACACACTTTCAATTACTATATAACTCTACCAGTACCAACACTGTTGACTTTGTCGCAGCCACAGAGTATAGGGTCTTCATCTAGGCTCTCTGGTAGGTCCGGTTCACGTCGCTATCGCACCCGTGCACTCACCTCTCATGTGGATGAAAGCCTCTTTGGAACCCCAAAACAGGTGGGCCATATGTCAGCCATTTCTTTGATCTGCATTGGATAAACACATAGCAATAAGATGTGAGTTGAACTGTGCAAGGCCTGTGTGTGTATGTATGTATGTGTGTGTGTGTGTGTGTTTGAGAGAGAGATAGATAGAGAATTGGTGTAAATGTATGTTGGATTTTCTCACTCAAGGCGCTGTCAGCCTGCAATGTCAAGGACACTGAGAGGGGTGGCCTGTCCGGACCCAGGGGCCAGTCCAGGTCTGCTCCAAGTCAGAAGACTCAGAAACCAGAGACAGTTCGCATCATCACAAAGGACCTCATCCGAGACCTGAAGCAAGTATCAGTCAATACCTCAACTTCTCATTCGGTTACTTGATGTGATCATCAAGTCTAATGCTTTGTGAACATACCAGTACTACACTTGGCAGTGTTTATTACTGTTTACTCATTATAAAAGAGAATGCCATGCAGTTCCATAAACCTACATTGCACCAATAAACATATCCCACAATCACATTTTACAAGCGGTGATGAATTACAAAATAAAAACAAATCATGCCGTCATTTTGCCAGGATCCCAAGTAAGGATCCGTCTGGGCTGTCTGTCATCCTCCGCCCAACTGATATCGAGCGGATCGCAACAGCTTCTCTGGTTTCAACCAAGGAGGAGCGGGAGTTCACATTGGAATCCCAGAGGAGGGAGAGAGAAGCAGCTATGGTGAGAAAGGACAAATGTACTTGATGAATTTGTAAGCAACCTTTACCACATGAAAGCTGGGTGACTAACTGGCAGTACAGGGTCCCAGCTACAGCATTACACCCTTGTGGAGATGTAACAGAAATAAACCAAACTAACCTCTGCACTGTTCAAATGTTGCTGTTTTTCCTGACCAGGATGCTGCTGAGGATAGGAAGGCCCATATCCGCCAGGCTGACCTGTCTCGTCAAAAGAACCAGGGCCTAAGTGAGCTGGAGGCCGAGGCCAAGGAAAGAGCTCAGTACCTGCTGGAGAGGGCCAACGCCATGAGGATGGAGCAGGAGGACGAGGTCAAGAAACTCAATGAGGTATAGCAAGAGAATCAACCGTTCACTCTTTCATTGCTCACTCTTTCTCTTTACTTCGCTACTCTTTGTTATTTGTTTTATCTCAGCTTCAGTCCCAACATCACTGCAATATCACACTTTTCCCCAGTTATTCTACCCATGCCCTGTCCAGACTCTTCCATCTCCATGTCCTTGTGTGTGTCGTGCATGGTACCTTGTTGTTGGGGCCAGTTGATCCTGGGTGCCCGGTGCCACGCGGTGAGGGATGCCCAGATCCTGGAGAGGCAGCAGATCCTGTCTGAGCTACAGGAGGAGGAGAGGCGTCTGGATGCCATGATGGAGGTGGACCGCAGGAGAGCACTGGAGGCCCAGGAGCAGATCGACAAGCTGCGCAAACACCAGAGGATCCAGTGAGGACACACACGCACACACACACACACACACAAATGGCCCATTTAAAAGCAAATACACTACATCTCTTCCAAACTGTAATGCCTCAGCTGTCTTCCCTGTGTGTGTCTATAGGGGAAAGCAGCTGATTATAAACCAGATTGAGGAGCGTCTGGAGGACAGGATGCTGCAGAATGAGATGAAGGAGCAGGAGGGCCAGCAGATGCTGGAGAACCTGGAGAAGATGCAGATGGAGGAGCTGGAGGTATTATTAGTTAGAGACAAGTCTCCTTGTGCAGTACAACAGTCTTATCGCCAGGCTAATGTATTTCCACGTTGAATTTCAGTTAGAAATTCTTCATGAATTAGCCTGGTCCCAGATCTGTTTGTACTCTTGCAACTCATGAATATCATTAATGAATGAATCGTAATGCAGTTAGGCATAACGAATAATAAACAACACAATGGTGTGGTGTGTGTCCCAGGCTCTGGAGAGGAAGAAGGAGGAGCAGCAGCGTCTGCAGCAGGAGATCCTCCGTATCAACGAGGACAGCCTGCTGGCCAAGGAGCGCAACAAAGAGGAGGAGAGACTGGCCGACCTCCGGGCTATGGAGTACACCCATAAGAAAATGGTAAGAGTTACTCCATTATGGACTTCATTATAGTCTTTGGCCTTCTTGTTTTGGGTCAGAAAGCAAAAGGGCAAAAAATGTGTCTAAGGCTGCATTTACACAGGCAGCCTAAGTATGATCATTTTCCACAAATTGGTCATTTGAGCAATCAGATCAGTTCTTTTGCCAAAAATTGTGGAAAAAAAATCAGAATTGGAATGCCTGTGTTAGTTAACGCAGCCAAATATACTTTTGTGTGACCCCTACAGGAGCGGGAGGCTGAGTACGAGGCTGAACAGAGACGCATCAAGAGAGAGAAGGAGAAGGAAGTGGCCAGACTGCGAGCCCTACAGGAGAGAGAAAAAGACCACAAGGCAGAGCAGGTGAGCAGCACCAAAGTTCCATTTGTTTTACAGTGGCTCACACTGACCTGTTGTTGTCGTAATTGATCATAAAAGGTATGGAGGAATGGTTACAGGGGTTTTGTGTATGACTGTCAGGATGAGCTTCGAGCCAGGAGGAACCAGGAGGGAGCAGAAAGGGATTGGAGGAGAAAAGAGAAGGAGCAGCTCAAGAAGAAGGTGGATGTTGAGGAGAGGTTGAAGGCAGCTCGCTTGGAGCAGGTCACACATAAGGAGCACCTCCTGTCCATCGAGGCTGGGCGAGAGAGGGCTGAGTTTGACAGGGTTTTGAGGTACACAATGACACAATGTAAATGTACCCACTGAGCATACACTGGTTGAATCAACGTTGTTTCCACGTCATTTCAATGCAATTACGTTGAACCAACGTAGAATAGATGTTGAATTGATCTGTGCCCAGTGGGTAGTTACTACTGTACTAACCCGATAACTGTACTTGTATTACAGGCGGTTTCATAAATCAAAGCATAACACTATGCTATGCCTTGGACAACCAGGCTTTAAAATGTTAGTAAAGGTCTTTGAATTAGCAGTTGTGTTTTTTTCTCTCACCCCAGGGCCCAGCAGGTATCCATCTGTAAGGAGAAGGACAAGGAGGAGAAACACAGGATCAAGGTGTTGCGTCACGCTGACGGGGTGCGCCAGCAGGTGAGGGAGCGGGAGATGCAGGCCATCGCCCTGCGCAGGGAGGTCTACAAAGAGGGAGACCGGCTGGACGAGGAGGCCCGCCATCACCGCATCCGCCTTGATGAGATAAAGGAGAAAAAGCTCAGGGAGCTCAAGTAAGTACAGGGACTGGGTAGGGACTAACTCTATGTACAGGGACTGGGTGGGGACTAACTATGTACAGGGACTGGGTGGGGACTAACTATGTACAGGGCCTGGTTAGGGACTAACTATGTACAGGGCCTGGGTGGGGACTAACTATGTACAGGGACTGGGTGGGGGCTAACTATGTACAGGGACTGGGTGGGGACTAACTATGTACAGGGCCTGGTTAGGGACTAACTATGTACAGGGACTGGGTGGGGACTAACTATGTACAGGGTATGGTTATGGACTAACTATGTACAGGGCCTGGTTAGGGACTAACTATGTACAGGAAACTGGGTGGGGACTAACTCTTATGTACTATCTATGTACTAACTCCATAGGGTGGCGCACAATCGGCACAGCATTGTCCGGGTTAGGGGAGGGTTTGGCCGGGGTAGGCCGTCATTGTGAATAAGAATTTCTTCTTAACTGACTTGCCTAGTTAAATTAAATAAATAAATGTACAGGGACTGGGTGGGGACTAACTATGTAGTGACTGGGTGGGGACTAACTCTATGTAAAGGGACAAAGTGGTACGTAGAATTGAGGGGAACTGAGAGGATATTACATGAAAGCAACAGCACTGTGTGTAAACCAGGTGGTTTTGGGGGGATTGTCAGGTTAAGTTTTGTAATTCATGTTTGTTCATTTTACTTATAGGGCTGCTGGACTTCCAGAGAAGTATTGCAATGAAGTGGAGAGAAGGGTGCATGCTCTCCCTGCTCTGGCTCACTAGCATGACTGACAGACTGCAACACAAACCCTGATCTTTATCAAAGATTTCACAATGGAGATAAATTGGCACTGCCATCACACTTTCTGACAGTGTAGAGAAAATAATTAGTACAGGGTATAAATCTAGTGTAGCACCTTTGTGTTAGTGATCATTAGATAATTTCTGAATAAAGATGACTATTACAAACTATTGTTTTTAATTGTACTGTATGTGTGACCTTAAGTAGTGCACATTAACTTTCAACTGATTGAAGCAAAAATAAAAATTGATTGTTTATATATTGACTTGAATGTGATTCTTTTAATTGTATATTCTTTTTTGTTAGGCACAGTCCAATTAATTTATCTAACAGATTCCAGTCATACAGGACCCAAGATTATTTTATCTACAGGATATAATTTTTATTTAGTCTTTTAAATGTCCCTTTCAGCATGGCCTTTATGGCAATGTTTTATTGATAATATGCATGATAATAGAAAGGTATGTTCAGAGATTAGGATTACACTTTACACACACAGCTCAAAAGCACTTTTGGAATACATCAAGGTAAATACAGGCTTTTATTTCAGACCATTCTCAACAAATCACTGTATGCTGTAGTACTGAGATCTAATTCTTCATAATAACCATTGAAATACATAACCTACAGGAGTGTTACTGATCTAAACAAGTTCACATTAGGACACCAAAAGGAGCCTGTCCTCCAATTCCTCTATTTGTTCCCAGAGCAAATCGCACTGACCGAACCAAACGGGACAGGGCTGTGGAGGACGACGAGTAGGATCTCCACTTTTTTTAATGATCCTTCTTATGTACACACAAAAATATGGTGACCTACAACACCACAACACCTGGCATACACAGACCTCAGCACAAGGAGGGTGGTGAGTAAATACACATGTACGGGTCTGAAGTCAGCCTTCGATCGCCCCTGCATATACACAGACACAGTCTCATGCACAAGCACTGTACACAGCAAAACAGGTCACCTAGATTAAAACACACAGAGTCAACAAAGGAGGACTAACATCTACTGGGGTTGACTGGAGAGCCAGTATAGGCCGAGGGGGATTCAAATTCTTATTTAGATCATTAGATCACACACACTTACACTCACACTCAGATACACACGTCTATGCATTTAAAACTCCATAAAGCTACACGCCTGTGCAGAATATACTATTGTTACTTAGTGTTGCTAGCTATAGTCATTAAAGTAGCAATATATGTTCAAATATTATGTAACCTTTTTTCAGAATATACAATAATGAAATGCATTATACAGACAGACAACAGACAATGTAAACTGTTCACACGTTCAGTACATCAAAATTAAGAGTTTCTATTAGTTTCTTCTCACGACAGTGCAAATCAGATGTTCGAACTACTTCAAAAAGGCTAACTGCTTCTTTCTAAATTCCACTTAAATACATAACAAACCTGTTAAAAAAATCATTAAACACAAAAATCATCATTATAGTAAGTGTTCAGTAGTCATAAATATGGAATACAAAGAAAAGTGGTCCAATTTCTGTTCAAAACAATACAAATAAAAGTCATTCATTGCAGTTAAGGGAGAACAAAATAAAAATAATTGAATGAGCGCAGGTTTGCTTGATGTTTGTCTATTCTGTGAGTAGTAGAGCATGGTAGGCTGGTGAGGAACATAAGGAGAGACAAACAGGTGACTTAGGGGTCGGGGTGGTGGGCATTCACATGCCGTAGCCAAAGCCAGGCTGGGGAGGCTGGCCGTAACCGGCGGGTGCTGCTGGGTAGCCGTAACCTCCGTAGCCAGGCTGGGGGGGCACGGCCTGACCAGGGCCTGAAGTGAGCATGAGCTGGGGCGTACCTGCAACACAAACACGGAGGACACTAGCATGAGATCATGTCAAAACTACTAACAAACACACTCTAAAGGGTTAACATTGCCTAGGTGCTAAAACTACAAAGCAAAGCATAATAGGCCCCCGTTTAACATATTCAACCAATAGAGGGGCAGGGTTATGTAGAAGTCAGGCCGTCGTACCATAAACAATGGGCTGGGACTCTGTGTTCTGCTCCTCCTGTTTCCTTAGGGACTCGGAGGCGTCAAGCTTGTCGACCTGAGAGGCAGGCAGAGAAGTGAGCATGTTAACCAGACAACCAGCAAGGGGAGCTCTAATGAGACGCCCTTATAACTGACCTCTGGGTTATTTCACTGGCTGGCCGATGGGACCATTCCTGACAGGCAGAGACGAATAAAGTCAAGATTAAAACAGGCTGCAAGAGGCAGGCCATGCTACGGGTGTGGGAGGTTTTTTTTGTCAGGCATTGTCACTAGTGGCTACTGGTGTTACTAGCTATCAATCTTGACCAGCATTAGGGTTGTAAACGAGTCTAACTCCAGATTAGATACACACAGCTCGGCCTAAACAAAACACAATGGTCCCACCATCCAGCCACCAGATGAATCTATTTCCATGTGTTTGGACTGTATGTAGAGAACCAAACCCATTTCAACAGCTCTAATATAGGCCAACGTCACAGAAACGGAACTACCAGGGATTACAAGCACTACCACAAATGCTAACACTAACAAGAAACTTCCCCTACCATGAAGTAGAACAGATACAACGAATCAACTGGAAACCACAATAATAAAAAAAGCTCTAAATGGAAAGATTATATTTATATTAAATTGTCGACCAGCAAATAAGGCAAATCTTTATCATGTCGGTCCTCTTGATTAGTTGTTAAGCAGCTCAGAGAAGGAATTGTAAAAGACAAGACTGACAATTCACAAGAAAAGCAAGCAGCGTCTTGAATGTAAGTGAAATACACAACCTATGCATCCTGAAAATTCACAATATCACTTCTAGAAAACCATGATCAGTAAACTATGAGTATACTTCTCTCCTGTCAGATCACAACGTAGGGTTCAGTTCTCTACATACTTGCTGTCTGGCAAAACAGTCAGTACGTTGTTTTAAGATCCAGGTAAACAGGCTGTAGGTTCATTGAAGAGGAAAGAGACATGCTGAAGCGGCAGTTAGTTCATTTCTCTGTTTAGAAGAGTGCATGAGAGAGGCAGAGAGCCACAGTGGAGGGAGTGAGGATGAAGGGATGGTTTGTACGGCCAGTCAAGGCGTCGCGAAGCAGGCACAGCCAACAACGATGTCTCCTAGCCTGTTCAAAGTGCTGCAAATGCTAATGGAGGGGGAAAACGCATGCTTGCCCTGAACACACTACAAGTATGTAACACGCCCTACAAGTACCCCACTTGTTATTGGAGACCACACTTTAGTTCTGGAATAGCAAAGAAACTACAATGTAACTAATAAATAAAAGGAACAAAATTATAATAACATACAAAAAATGTCTACATACATTTTCCAATTTTTATTTTATTTAACCTTTATTTAACTAGGTAAGTCAGTTAAGAACAAATTCTTATTTACAATGACGGCCTACCCCGGCCAAACCCGGACGATGCTGGGCCAATTGTGCGCGGCCCCTATGGGGCTCTCAATCACGGCCGGATGTGATTCAGCCTGGATCCGAACCAGGGACTGTAGTGATGCCTCTTGCACCAAGATGCAGTGCCTTAGACCACTGCGCCACTCAGGAGCAGGATACTTAACATCTAAAACTTGGCATTTTTTACTTTGAGAGTTAATTCCATAAACAGTTACATAAGAAGGAACTCTGAAAGAATGGTCACTTCATCAATTTCCATACATAGTATGTTCTATACTCCCACTTTACAGCAGTCTACAGCTGTGCACAGCCAAATGTGAGGCTACATAATTTCACTATAAGGACAACATTGAACAATTCAAATGTGGTCCCAGGGCTGTTTTAACATACATTTCAGTACAAACCTCAAATCAAACCCTACCAAGGTTGACCACTAAATGGCAAGTGGTACAGATTCAAGCCAACAGCAGCTCAGTGATATTACCGACAGTGGTAGTTTTTCATTAGTATCTACAGGTCTAAGGGAGAGGATTGTCTGACTACAGTAGGTTATCCTTTCCTGCTCCTGGACAGTTACTGAGTTTGCTGGTTTATGTGGACAGCCTCAATGGAATGGAACTAAACATCCCTCTGTTTTAGTGTTGCTGGGGTGAATAAGTTCCTGAATCCTGATTGGTCAGTCACTGATTCAACCCTGGAACAAAGAGCAATAGCTAATAGAGCCATTCCAAACCCCAGCATGCCCAGCAGCTCCCCAAAGGCAGGGTGGGAGAGCCCCACTCCAGACGACTCTGGGTGGGTTGTCTAGTCAAGGTGTGGACTCAGAAGCAGCAGTGACATGGGGAGGGGACAGACTCATGCAGTTTCCTCTAGTTTCACTCCTCCAAACTACAGACTACAGGGGGTCAAAAAGAATGACTGGAAATGGACTGGACTTTCACCTTTTCCTTAATCGCATCAACCTGAAAAGGGAATTCAGAGAGGCAACTTAAGGAGAAAAACAAACTGAAACTCTCCCCCAACAGAGAGAACAAATGTGGAATCATCAGATCAACAAAGAAAAGAGGAAAAAAATCACACAGAGGTGGAAATAAGCCACTTTTGATACAAATGCAAGCTCTGGTACAATTGTTGATGTGGTTTTAAGTTACAATTACAGTATTCATCAAACAGATATATATTTTATATCAGCAGACTTGTTTCGAAAACATAATTATATTAAAGCATAATACAACATGCATAATTTTGTACAATTGGTCTACTTTGTTCTGTTTGTCCTAGATCCCAGTAGACTATACTACCATTTTATTCTATCACAAGAACTGATAGTTCTGGTATTTATTGCCATATGACAAATATATGTGGCATGGAGAATACTAAGCAGTATGAATCTCCTGACGTTAACATTTGTATGGAAAAGTAGCAGAGATGAAAACCCAAATCAAAAAGAAACACATGATTACCGGTAACATGATCGAGATAAACAGAACAGGATGAGGATGTGATCGGCTGAAGTTGTTGTTGTTTAAAATATCCTAAAAGAAGGTGACCTCAAATTGCCTAAGTAAGTGCATCACCATGTTAACAGTACCTACTTTTCACTGGAGACACTGATAGTCTGGTAAGGGTTTAGGTTATGTATAAAATACCCTATGGGGTGAACTGCCATCCGAGGCGTGGCCAACCTAACCCACCTTGGAGAGGTACTCCCTCATGACCTGGATGAAGTAGGGCATGGAGAAGTCCATGATGTTGTGCCTCCAGGCCGTCTCCAGCACTACGTCAGGCCTCAGCAGGTCGTAGCAGGTGAAGAGGCAGGCGGCAAAGCACTCCTTCTTATCCTCCTCCAGGAACCAGGCCAACAACTCCTCAGCCAGCTCCACGTCTTTCGACTCTGACGCATACTGCATGGCGTCCTACACATCAAAACACCAGACAGACACACACCAAAACACCAGACAGACAGACATCAAAACACCACAGAAATACACATCAAAACAGGGGAGACAAGGGGAGAGAACTATGACCCACATATTTTACAAAAACAACAGCAGCATGGGTATCTGTGTGAGCTGATGGTCACCGGTCTGTAGACAAAATATTAGTTGATATAAAGTTGAGGAGAAGCTGGACCTTGTAGAGTTTGTCCTTCTTGCAGAGTTCCACGCTCTGCTTCCAGCGGTTGTTGCCTTTGAAGAGGTAGGCAGCAATCCTCCTGAACTCAATCAGCTCGTGCTTCTCCAGGCCCTGGGCCAGGGTGATGTTGTCAAAGTTGTCATAGGCATCGATGGAGGCACGCAGGGCCTGGACAGGACAGAGGAGTAACAAGAGAGAAAGTCATTTGCATGACAGAAAATGGATGCACATTATTTTTCAACAAAATAATAATCTGTTCACAACGGTAATTTCAGTGTTTTCACAGCTTCTTTTCTCCACAGTACACAAAACAAAGCGTACAGTGGGAAGAAAAAACATGTGAACCCTTTAGAATTACCTGGATTTCTGCATAATTTGGTCATACAATTTTATCTGATCTTCATCTAAGTCACAACAAGACAAACACAGTCTGCTTAAACTAATAACACACAATTATAATTTTTCATGTCTTTATCGAACACACCGTGTAAACATCCACAGTGCAGGTTTGAAAATGTATGTGAACCCTTGGACTTAATAACAGGTTGACCCTCCTCTGGCAGCAATAACCTCAAACAAACGTTTTCTGTAGTTGCGGATCAGACCTGCACAACGGTCAGGATGAATTTGACCATTCCTCTTTACAAAACTGTTTCAGTTCCACAATATTCTTGTGATGTCTGGTGTGAACAGCTCGAGGTCATGCAACAGCATCTCAATCGGGTTGAGGTCAGGACTCTCCAGAAGGCGTATTTTCTTCTGTTCAAGCCATTCTGTTGTTGATTTACTTCTGTCTAATGGGTTGTTGTCCTGTTGCGTCACCCAACGTCTGTTGAGCTTCAATTGGCGGACAGATAGCCTAACATTCTCCTGCAAAATGTCTTGATAAACTTGGGAATTCATTTTTCCGTCGATGATAGCAAGCTGTCCAGGCCCTGAGGCAGCAAAGAAGCCCCAAACCATGATGCTCCCTCCACCATAGTTTACAGTTGGGATGAGGTTTTGATGTTGGTGTGCCTTTTTTTCTCCACACAGTGTTGTGTGTTCCTTCCAAACAACACAACTTTAGTTTCATCTGTCCACAGAATATTTTGCCAGTAGCGCTGTGGAACATCCAGGTGCTATTTTGCAAACTTCAGACGTTGCAGCAATGGTTTTTTTGGACAGCAGTGGCTTCTTTCATGGTGTCCTCCCATGAACACCATTCTCGTTTAGTGTTTTACGTATTGTAGACTCGTCAACAGAGATGTTAGAATCTTCCAGAGATTTCTGTAAGTCTTTAGCTGACACTAGGATTCTTCTCAACCTCATTGAGCATTCTGCGCTGTGCTCTTGCAGTCATCTTTGCAGGACAGCCACTCATAGGGAGAGTAGCAACAGTGCTGAACTTTCTCTATTTATAGACAATTTGTCTTACCGTGGACTGATGAAGGCTTTTAGAGATACTTTTGTAACCCTTTCCAGCTTTAAGTAAGTCAACAATTCGTAATCTTAGGTCTTCTGAGATCTCTTTTGTTCGAGGCATGGTTCACATCAGGCAATGCTTCTTGTGAATAGCAAACTCACATTTTGTGAGAGTTTTTAAAGGGCAAGGCAGTTCTAACCAACATCTCCAATCTCGTCTCATTGATTGGACTCCACTCCTGACTCCAACTAGATTTGGGGAAGTCATAAGCCTAGGGGTTCACATACTTTTTCCAACCTACACTGTGAATGTTTAAATGATGTATTCAATATAGACATGAAAAATACAAGAATTTGTGTGTTATTAGTTTAAGCACACTGTGTTTGTCTATTGTTGGGACTTAGATGAAGATCAGATCAAATTTTATGTCAAATTTATGCAGAAATCCAGGTAATTCCAAAGGGTTCACATACTTTTCTTGCCACTATGTTAAAAGATCTTAGTACCGCATAGTCTTCCTCTGTGATGAAGAGGTTGTTAAGTGCTTCGTTGACACCTTTGTTGTTGTGGTTCTGCACTGACCGCAGGTATGGTTTGACCAGTGACAGCTGCTTGGTCTGGAGGTGGACACAGAAAAGTTCAGTCAGTGGACATTCAAGCAGGTCGTTCTGAATGCCAAATATTGACATACAAGATAGATTGAAAGCTATCAAGTATGGACAGAGCAGCGTCCCAGTACCTTCATGAAGAAGTTGACAGAGCGGGTGTGGTCGAGTCGTGGTGACAACACTATGAGCAGGTCGTTCAGTAACAATGGTTTGAACTCCAGGTAGAACTGGACAGCCTTGTAGTATAACTCCACGTTGGCCACCTGGTACGACAAAGCATCATACATTCAGCTGCAGGATGGGGATTTCTATTCAGTGACAAATACTTGGTCTAATACAACTACCAAGTAATACATCTTAACCTTGAGTGACGAACACGAAATGTTTGCAAATCTAAAACAGGACATCCAGTCAACGCTGAGCTTGGGTGTTGTTGCAGTCAGTCAGTTACCTTGGTGACAATGTCTTTGAACTGTCCTTCCTTCCAGGCGTCTGAGGGGTGGCTCATCATGGTGATGATGGCATTGTCAAACTCCTCATACTTGTCATAAAGGAAGACCAGCTCCGCCCACAGGTGGGCCTGCTCGGCAGCCCTCAGGACCTGAAGACACACATTAACATGATCTTCACCCACCCCAAAACAGCACACTGAGATACAGTCACTGATTCTCACACACACACACACCATATGAACAAATATCAAAATAGGAAGACTATGCAGATCCTGTGAATCCCCTTGCATATAGACATCTATATAGCAGTGTTCTTCCTCTCTTACTTTTGGAATGTTGACTCTGGACCAGAAGAGCTCCAGGTGCTCCCTCATCTTCTGGGGTTTGAACTTGGAGTAGAGGATGGCCAGCTCAGTGAACATGCCCATGTGAGCCCGCTCCAGGCCCAGGGCTGCCTCCAGCATAGTGATCAGCTCCTCAAAGTAAGCACGGTCCTAGAGACAAACAATCAACACAGGACCATTAAAAACACATTCATCACATGCTATGGTATGATTGGGTTAAAAAGTCTGACCTGGATAAGGCAATTGCTATGAAAGTGAATATTGGTAGTAATTGAACCAAACGGGCCTTACCTGGTAGTAATTGATGAGCTCCTCCAGTTCATCAGCATGGACAACGATGTGCAGGCCACACATCTGAGCCAGGCGGAACTCGTTCCCATCCACACAGGCAAAGCACACCTCTTTCCAGGTGCGGGTGCTGTTGGCCTTGCGGGCTCCGTCCACGGCGGCCTGGTACTCTCCCAGGTGGACCAGGGTGGACGCTAGCCGCCCGAAGTTGGACACGTTGTTGTAGAGCAGCTTGGCCGCGTCATACATCTTCTCATCATAACACCGGTCACCAACCTGGTAGAGAGAAAGACAATAAGAAAAAGTATGATACTGGTCAGCAGTGATGGAGAAGGATGTGTCAGGTAAACCTGTGTGTGGCAGTGTGTGTATATTGTGTTTGGAGCATACCTGTTGGATGTGGGCGTTGTTGGGTCCATTGATGAACTCCTCCAGTTCAGCCAGGCGGTTGGTCTTGGCCAGGGCGAAGATGAGCTCTGTCTCCACGTAGGACTCACGTGACTTCTTACGGGCCATCTGAAGGAACTTCACCAGGTCCTCCCAGTTACCTGAGGATAGTAGGGGAACACTAAGCCTTTTCCCTCACCTGGTTGCCATCTCTGTCCAGATATTACATTACACTCTTGTACTCTGTCATTTGCCAGATACTGGTCTTTCTTCAATTCTGAACATTCTATCATTTGAATCATGATTTGATCGAGATTCGATAACTCTCACAGCTATCCTTATGCAAATATTGAAACAATCACCTTTTTTTTTCTCTCAGATTGTGTTGGTGTCTGGTTGCTCGGGAACCCTTTTGTTTGTCCAGACTAAACCAGTTGGTCAAAAGTTTAGCTCACATCAAAATTCTAACTAAATACATACTGCAATTCCAACCACAAAACCTCTTAGCTTTGATTTTATGCCTCAAAATAAAACTTGCCTAGCTAACAGCTAAATGTTTGTTTCGAGGCTCCACATGTTGTCATGGGAAATATGAATGATTTCCTACAACCAATGAGCAACATCGCCGGAATTCCAGCTGCATATTGAATGTTGAGATTGGAGAAAGGCCAGTCTCTTTGGCATATGACACAAGGAGTGGAACCAGAGACTGGTACCCAGACTACTTACATTTAGATACAGCATGTGAATACCTTCACCTCAAATGGTAAGCCTATATTGAAAAATGTTGTTGGTCGTATGCTGGACATTATGTGGAAAAATGTTGTCTCTTACCGCTCTGGGCTGCAGCCTGGCCCACCTCCATGTAGGCAGAGGGGTCGTCAGCCTTGATGTAGGAGTCGATGGCCTCCTTCACCAGACCCTTCTGGAGCTGAGCCTTGGCCAGCTGGCTCCACACTGGAGGCTCATTGCAGCGCTCAGCAAACTCATAGGCCCGGTCCAGGTTTCCAATGTGCTCAATCAGAACCTAAAAACATACAGAAATAACTTTTGTCAAGTTCACCTCTTGATCTGTAGAATTCAAGCAGAACAGTAGAATTGTCCACAATGTGAATTGAACCAGCAACCTTTTGGTCAATGGTCCATTTCCCAGAGCAAAAGACTCGACCACTGACCTGCACGGCAGAGGTGTTGACGTCAAACTTCCTGAAGATGGCGAAGGCCTCCTCAAAGAGCTCGTTGCTGATGGCGATGTTAGCGATGTCGGGGGCGTCGTAGTTGTCTAGGCGGTTGATGTACTCCATCACACGGGTACGGTCCGCCTTGATGGCTGTCAGGATCAGCAGGTTCTGAAGGTTTCTGAATAAAAACACAGATGAATTCTGCTCAGCATTGACAAAGTAAAACAACTAAAGTTTAACATTCCAAAGCTTCCTGGTATTTAAAGAGCAGACACACAATGGACAGCTCAGTCTGTCAGTGAGCACAGATAGTAGAGCTTCAGTAGCCCTAGTACCTGTGTTCACTGAAGACTGAGTTATCCAGAACGATCTTCTCCAGCAGCTCAATGAGTTCGTTGGGGAGGTCTGCAGTCATGAAGGCCTTGACTGTGACTGACACCTCCTCTGGGTCCTGGGTCTCAGACAGGGCAGTCTGAACAACCTGGATAAAATATAGACATAATCAACATCATTCATTACTCCAGAATGGAGGAAATATAGCCACTTGGAGCCAAAATGGGTCACAAATAACAATTTAACCACCATGAGAAATATGAGGAAAGTATAGGTGGGGCATCGCAGTAGAGGTTGGGACAATGGTTTTAGTGAGAATGTTTACGTTTCTTTTTATTTTACTTTTACCCCTTTTTCACCCCAATTTGCATTTCTAACAGGCAGGAACAGGTCCATACCTGGTCGATGAGGGGTCTTCTGAACGGGTTACTCTCCAGCAGCACGCTGGCCCACAGCTCAGGGTCTTTACGGCGAACCAGGTAGCGAGACAGACTCTTGAACAGAGAGTTCTCATTGCACACCTTTACAGGAAATGTATGATGATCAGTATGAGGCCAAACATATGCAAACACTGCTAAATTACCATTTCAATGTACTAGTCAAGTTAAAATGTGTTTCTTATTTCCCCACTCACATTAATGAGCTCCTGGTCACACTGTCCTCTCTCGTAGGCCACGCAGGCCAGGTGGGGGTCCCTCTTCTCACAGTACTTGCCCACCACGCGGCTGTCGTAGAAGGTGTTCTCACGCAGGAAGCGCTCTGGGTTGTTGTTGCTGTCGATGTAGATCTTGGCCAGGGCATTGTGGGTAGCTGGCTCCTCACAGCCATCGTGGATACGGGCCTCCAGCCAGGGCAGGAGCAGCTTCAGTCTGGAGACAACACAGATACATTTTCAAGTTTTAGGCGCTCATAAACTAGACATATTTCCACTTTTAACGGAGTCAAACAGCACCACTTCATCCTACTTTCTCTTTCAGAAGCAATTTCACAATTAAATGCACTACAGCTGCAGTTGGTGACAAGAACAAGCCCTCGCAAGATAGGATCCCTTTAATATAAAGCCAGTCTGGGCTGAGACAAATCTTTCTCCCTGTCCCTATGCTCCTTACCTGTTCCTCTTCTCCACTTCAGCCACCAGTTCATCAGTGGAGAACTGTCCTTTCACCACCAGGATCAGGTTCTTAATTACATCCTCAGCACAGTCCACATCCAGCAGCCCTCCAATCACCACCGGCAGACGGCTGGGGTTCACCTAACACACACATATATATTTTAGTTACAGAACATTTAGAAATCATACAATGGTAGTGACCCTTTAATTCAGTGTGAATAAAGAAGCTGTAAAGTCCTACGCAGGTTAATAGGAGGTTGTATACCTTCTGCACATAGATCTCAATGTATTTCTGCAGGGTGTTGCGGTACAAGTAGAGGACCAGGTCGTGGACAAAGTCGAAGCGGTCACACACGATGATCAGGGGTAGCTGATCAGTCAGCTTAGCTTCCTGTGAAGAGAGGCAAGATTCATATCAGCTCACAGAATCAAACTAACATCCAGACCTGGCTTTCAAGGTAATTAACCAAATAAAGACTGAAGTATGCTGAACTGTGATGTCATGTTATAGTATGCCTCCTTTTCTCCCTTACCTTGAGGAAGTTCTTGACTCGTTCGGGATCGTAGCAGTTGCTCTCTCTGCAGATCCTCTCCACCTCTTTGATCTGCCCAGTCTTACAGGCAGCCTGGATGTACTTGAAGTGGACCTCTGGGTCCTGGCTGAAGTTAACGATGGAACCCAGGAAGTAGAACAGACCTAGAATGAACAGAGACAGAACTTAGTCCCTTTACAGATAAAGAGATAGGAAGAACAACTGTGGTTGTTGAGACACTCCTGACCATGTTCCATGCAGGTGAGGACAAGACTAGGTGGTTTGCATCAGGTGTATGGTCTGCTTACCTTCGAAGCTCTTGAAGGACTCGAAGAGCTCGGTGAGGGAGTTGGTGGAGAGCTGCTCGTGGTACTTGGAGGCCACCTGGACACAGATTTGCAGGTTCTGACGGATGTTGGCCGACAGCATGGCCCGAAGACACTCCAGAGAGTCCTCCACTGATAGGGAGCCAAAAAAGTTCACCAGCCACTGCAGGACAGAGTCAATACACATACAGAGTCAGTGCACAGAGAGAAGATACACACATTAGTCAAGGTTACGTTTCTTAAGAGCAAAACACAACAAGCGCACACACCGCTCTCAAAGACTATGAACATTCTGGTCGAGGACATTCTATTTCATGCAGTGTGTGATTGTGTGTTAGATAGCGTCCTATACCTCAGGGTTGAGCAGGTGTGTGTGCACCACAGCCCGTTTGATGTCGTACAGGTCGGTGTAATGCTCCAGAGCCCTCTGCAGCAGGCCAGCCTTCTCACACAGCTGGGCAACGTGGGCACGGTCGTAGTGGGTGAACATCTGGTTGCCCAGGATGGCATCCGCCACCTGAAGTGGGGAAAAAAACAGCATTCATTTAAAATAGAGTCCACGAGTCAGTGGAACAATAAACATAAAATTGCTGTGGGAGTGATATGCATGTGTACCTGTGGGGCGTGGACCAGGTTCATCTCCAGCAGGCGTGTCTGCAGAGGCCCCTCAGCAGGCCTGTTGTTCTTCAGGGCGTCCAGGAGGAAGGAGGTACACTGCTGGATCAGGTTATACTCCATAAACACGTCAACGATCTGAACAGGGAGACAGACAGACATACACAATACCTCAGCTACTACACATCATTCATGTTACTGTATACAGCCATCATTTGATACAGCCACCTCACAGCGAAGCAATGAACCGGGTTTTTTTCCCTTCAGCAAATTTAAATATAAAGGGAAATAGGACGATAAATGAATGCTTGAGGTGGTGAAGACGTTTGGCCCTTTGCCCTCTGACCTGTGTGATGTCAGCCAGCGGCTCCTCGTCCTGCACTAGCATCTGGGAGAACTGCAGGCCTTGTTCTGGACTGATCCTCATCACGTTCCTTAGCAGGAACATCCAGTCTGGGGTGTAGCCCACCTAGAGGGGAAATACGGAAAACATATTGTATAGTTCTAAATTGAACACAATCTAATTTGACCATATTACAGAACTCAATTTTGTGTCAAGCCAAACGTTATATTGGAAAGGTATAGTAGATAAAAATAGAAACAACACCACTAACCTTTTTGGCGTAGAGGACAATTTTCTGGAACTGTCCGGTCTCAGCGAAGCACTGGATGACCTTGTTGGGCACGTTGGCCCTAAGGTAGACGCTGAGTGCCAGAGTGGGGTCCACTGACTTCACAAGGTCCCCCAGCTCCTCTGAACACTCCAGCTGTAGAAGAATACATGCAATGTTCATTAATTGATACAACTCACAACATGCTGAAAATTCCTAACCAACACTGTTTCTACCCAAGTCCTAGCCAGCCCAATAGTTATAGCGATATTTGAACAGACCAGTGCTATATGTTGAGCAACACATAATTGTAACATAAAACTGTAAAGCTCAATGTTGAACATCCGAACGTAACAGTGAACATAGCTATAGTATTAGTTTATTATGATCGTTTTTATTACTATAGTTTCCTTGCCTTGTCCTCCTTCAGCCATTTCTCCAGCAGCTGCTTACGTCCCTGCTGTAAGACAGGCCTGCACAGCTCCAGGGACTCAAACTTGTTGAGCTGGCCCTGGTCCAGCAGGATGCCAAAGTACTGCAGCAGGGGAGAGGTCTGGCCCGGCTGGGCTGGCACACTCTGGAACTTACGGATGGTGTCTGGTGTACGCAGGATACCCTGGGGAGGAGGAGTAAAGGTGCGAAAAATGCAAGTAGACATTTTTTTAAAAAGTGTGATTATGATAGAAGACAGAACGAGTAGAAAAAAAAACATCCACAAGACAGAAGTGTGTTTTGCAGACAAAATATCATCCCACAGATAGCGATTATTGTTCGGGCGTTTTGGTGCATTGGCAGTACCTTGGGAGCATTGGCCGCCACTTTGGCAGCCTCGGAATAGTTCCCTGCAGCAAACAGGGTGTTGAACTTGCGGGCGAACAGCTCCTCGGCCCCGGCCAGGTTGTTGCGCACGGCCATACGCAGGGCCAGGTCTGGGTTCTGGAGCACGTTGGTGATGTAGGGGATGATGTTCTCCTCCTCCACACACACTGACAGAACCTGGACAAACAAATTAACACAGACAGGGTTAGAGTCCACTCCTATACAGACATGAAAATATGTGTACTATTACATTAGTTTATATGTGGAGACAATTGTAACAAAATTGGTATATCATTCCTTTGTTAAACTCATATTTATTCTGAATTTAATTGACTGTGTAAAAAAATTCGCTGCTGGAATAGAGAATGGTATTTGTGAATTAGGCTTGAAGTACACAGATGGCCATCCCCACAGAGCAGTGTGTATGCATGCATGCATGCATGCATGTATGTATGTATGTGTGATACATTAAGACGTAAAGGAGCAGCAGACTTTGATGGTTAGCGAGCCAGGAGCTTTAAGGAGATTAGGACGCCTGGCCTGACGGGACCTCCAACTGTGTTTCACATGGTGCTCACTGCTGGAGCTGGAGGCGCCGTTTGAGCAGCTATATGCAAGGCTTCCCTCAGCCAAGATCACCAAGTGACACACACACACACGTCAATCATACTCTCAAGAGACAAAAGCACACTGCCAGACAATTTCTAACACACCCTGTTTAATAAATGGGACTCACACAGGTATAGTATTTGTGATTTCTGAGGAGGAGAGATGGAGCAGTGGGCTCTACAGACATGGATCAGCTTTCCATCCTACTGAATATTTAATGGCTCTGTGTGTCAATGATCAGCTCACCGTTATCTGGTTACTCCTGATAAAAGGACTAACACACTCCCCTTCACTCCCGGCTACCCAATGGAGACTTACCTGTCCTTTCCTGTTGACTCCAATGATGCCAGCGGTTGGTTCATGTGGGGCTGTAACAAAAATGGTCTCCCCGCTGATTCTGTTCATGTAAATACAGGTGCCAGTCTCCAGGTCATACAGGTGGATGTAGCCATATTTGGTGATGAGAAAGACAACATCCTGCTTAGAGCTGATCTAGAGGACAGAGAGCAGGGACACAAGGCTTCAGTAGCTGTATCATAACGGGTATTAATGCTGAGGGCCTGCATGTCTGTATGGAACAGGTTTGAGTGCTTGTCCGTCTACTGTGAAGTGGTTCCAGTACCTGCATGGCTACAGGGAAGTCATTCTGGGCCTCAGGAGGGAAGAACACATCCACTGCCTTCTTTGGAAACGGCTGATTGCCTGTTGGTGGGGTCCCCACTTCAATTATGTGTAACTAGAAAAGCAAAAACATATTAAGAAGAAAAACATCTCCCGGTCTTCTTCTCCCATTCAATTACAGCCCTTCCTGACTACTCCATGTCCATGCTGAGCGGAGAGTCCTACCTTTCCTCCAGCTTGCCCTCGGACAGCAAAGCAGAACAGTGTGGATTCCTCTGTGTTGCCCTCCATTTTGAACTGGGCGAAGCCTGCGGCATGGCCCTCAATTGGCTGGGACACCTTCCTGTCCACAGAGTACAGCTGCATTGCTCCCACCACACGGTTTTGCTAAAATTAGGGAAACCACATACTGTATAAGAGCTTGTGCTACAGCAGTCTTTTCCAGTGGTAAATAAGCCTTATCAGGGCAGAACATTTCATGACGCTGTTCAAGCTTTAATACAGCTAGAAAGCAAGAGATTAGCCTCTATCAGGTCAGTGTATTGCTGTACAGTAGTGTGGACACTCACACGGATTAACTTCTATGACAGACTGATTATTATTTTTTAAATGCAAGTCACTTTTCAGTAGATTACAGCTAGTGTCAACCAGAAATACAACATAATTCCTTCTATTTCAGTACCTGTGCTGAAATCCCAATGAGAAGCAGCCATTTCTGTTTGGCGTCAGTGCGGTAGTTAATGATTTGACAGCCTGCAAGGCTGGAGTGTCTGTCAAAGACTTTGACTGGCTGGGAGTCTCCCTCCATGCTCCAATGGTAGACGGCGTTGTCTGTGACCAGTGCTACAGTGTTGAGGGAGATCCACTTCCAGAAAGTGACATCATCAGTCATGGTATGAGCCTTCATCTTGCTCTTCATCTCAATGTTGAAAATCTGGAGGGTTTTTGCAGCTGAAAATTCACACACACTTGCCTAGTTAAAGGTTAAATAAAATAATTAAACACTATCGCCACTAACTAATGTCAACTACTAATCCCCACACACAAACAGACTAAAGGGGAAATGAAAATAATAATACCAAATTCTACTTGATTTAGAAATATTGGTAGTCATGGTTCAGTGCGAGCACCACTAAATGACCATACAAAACAGCACCACTAAATGACCATACAAAACAGCACTTGCAATGTAGAAAGCAAGACCACAATGGACAACCAATAATATGGTAAGATCTGCATTCAGTTCTGAAAAGATTCAATACAAAAAGGCAGAAGACATGACCAATCCAGATGAGGCTAACAAGCAGCAACCTCTAGGGACTGGGTGAATTGACAACTTACAAACAAGTGCCTTCAGAAAGTTCATACCCCATGACTTATTCCAACATTTTGTTGTTGTTACAACCTGAATTCAAAATGGGTTAAATAGATTTATCAACCACCTATGCACAATACCACATAATAACGAAGTGAAATGTTGCAAATTTACTGAAAATGAAATACAGAAATCTCTCTTTTACATAAGCATTCACACTCCTGAGTCAATACTTTGTAGAAGCACCTTTGGCGGCAATTACAGCTTTGAGTTGTCTTGGGTATGTCCATCAGCTTTGGACATCTGGATTTGGGGATTTTCTTCCATTCTTGCAGATTTTCTCAAGCTCTGTTAAGTTAGATGGGGAGCAGCAGTGAAGTCAAGTCTTTCCACAGAGTTTCAATGGGATTCAAGTCTGGGCTTTGGCTGGGCCACTCAAGGCCTTTTACATTCTTGTTCTGAAGCCATTCCAGCATTGCTTTGGTTGTATGTTTGGGGTCATTGTCCTGTTGGAACATAAATCCTGTCACCAGTCTAAAGTCATTTGTACTCTGAAGCAGGTTCTCATCAAGGACTTGCCTGTATTTGGCTCCATTCATTGTTCCCTCTTTACCAGTCTCCCAGTCCGCTGAAAAGCATCCCAATAGCATGATGCTGCCACCACGCTTCAGGTAGAGATGGTGTTAGACAGGTGATGAGCTGTGCCTGGTTTTCTCCAGACATAGCGCTCTGCATTCAGGCCAGAGTATCTCATTAGACCACTGCATCTTTTGCCTTATGCTCTCAGTCTTTCACGTGCCGTTTTGCAAACTCCAGGCGTGAGGTCACGTTTTTCTAAAGGAGTGGTTTCCGTCCGGACACACTCCCTTAAAGCCCAGATTGGTGAAGTGCTGTAGAGACCGTTGTCCTTCTGGCAGCTTCTCCCATCTCAGCCAAGGAACTCTGTAGTTCTGTCAGAGTGGTCACTGGGTTC
This sequence comes from Hucho hucho, assembly GCA_003317085.1. Taxonomy (NCBI): domain Eukaryota; kingdom Metazoa; phylum Chordata; class Actinopteri; order Salmoniformes; family Salmonidae; genus Hucho; species Hucho hucho. Next base: position 288,293 of record QNTS01001654.1, read on the forward strand.
TTGGTCACCCCCCTGACCAAGGTCCTTCTCGCACGGTGGCTCAGTTTGGTCAGATGGCCAGCTCTATCCAGAGTCTGGGTAGTTCCATATTTTTTCAATTTCCCAATGATGGAGACCACTGTGCTCTAGGAAACTTGAAACAATCTAGAAATGGTTTTATACCTTTTCCCAGATATGGGCCTCGTCACAATTCTCTCAGACTTCATAGTATAGTTTCTGCTCTGACATGCACTGTCAACTATGGGACCTTACATAGGCAGGTGTGTTTCTTTCTAAATCATGTCAAAACAATTGAATTTGCCAAAAGTGGACTCCAATCAAGTTGTAGTGACATCTCAAGGATGATCAAAATAAGTTGGATGCACCCGAGCTCAATTTGGAGTGTCATAGCAAAGGGGTCTGAATACTTGTGCAAATTAGATATTTCAGTATTTTATTTTCAATCAATTTGCAAGCATTTCTAAAAACATGTTTTCACTTTGCCATTATGGGGTATTGTTTTTTTTCTCACCCATCCACACATTTTTTTAAATAAATTTTGAATTCAGGCTTTAACAACAAAAGCCAAAGTCTGTATAAGGCCCTTCTATTCAAGCCCTAACGTATCTGCTTAGTCATAAGTGAACTTCAGGGGTGTGAATCTGGAGTTGAAGCAGCTCTACAGGATTCCTAACCCACTACTAATCCTGAGATGAATGAAGGAGTTTGGGTTGGGTCTGAATGCAGATTAACGCAAGACCACAAACAGATGTGATGAGGTACGAAAAGTGTCCTGGGATGCACCGACTGACACCAATTTAATTTCAGGCTTTCCAATCACTGGCTTATTATTGGAGCAGTGAAAGAGTTTCCTATTCATTCATTTTTTGTGGCTGTAGCCTATGATGAACCTGCTATAGTTTTTACATTTTACCATTGAAAAACACAGCCTACAGTACCAGTCAAAGGTTTGTGCAAAGCTGTCATCAAGGCAAAAAGGGTGGCTACTTTGAAGAATCTAAAATATATTTTGATTCGTATAACACTTTTTTGGTTACTACATGATTCCATGTGTGTTATTTAATAGTTTTGATGTCTTCACTATTATTATGTAGTCTAATAACATGCAGGATCTGAGATACATTTGGTCTCTGAATGCAAGTCTCTCTTACACTGCAGTCAAGGACGCACTGACAAAATCATGCAAACCATGACTACTTCGGCCTATAGGCCAAGACCAGCTCTCAAACTGGATAGTCATAATAGGTGCATGAATAATAAATTATCAAAAGTTATCCCAAGGATCTTGCTTCAGAGGAATATTTCACCATCTCAACCTGTGCAAGCCTTGATCTCTAGGCCATTGAGACAGTAGTGTGCAATGTGCCATAATGGGGACTTGTCGATATAAAAGGTGCATATTGGCACATGGCATACTCACAGATGTTTTTACTTCAGGTATTTTTTTCCTCTACCCTAGATGTCTTGATGAACTTCCTTGTATTTCCATATTCTTTGTCATTTATCCTATATCCTCCCGCTCTTTAAAATCATCCCCCTTGTGCTTCCATTCTACTTTCTAACACTCCTTCCTATGTAAACAGAACATACACAATACTGGACAGACATTCCAACACAGTGCGAACATGATTACAACTTCCACAACTCATGATATATAAAATCCAACTCACCGTCTGCAAACATATAAGAAAGCATTAAGAAACGAAAAGAGCAAAAACAAGCAAAAATAGACAAAGCATTCATGATTGTATGACAATTTTATCAGTGTACAAAGGAGTTCAATTATTTCAAATTTAGACTATAAATTGCAAATTACAAGCAATTTCACTACAGGCCTGTATACTGTCATTAACACACAAAGCAGAATGTGACAGGTCTAGATCAATAACTTGCTGACAAACATTAGGACAGCAACACACAGGGAAATGACGGTCTACAGCAGTCAAAGTTGTAGTTAACCACTTAGTTTGGGTGAATTAAATTGTTAAAAACACAGGAAAGGAAACAGTTCAGAGGGTTGGGGTAAGTGGAAGTACTTACCTTTGAGGGCAATAACTTTGCTAGCAGGGTTCATGATGGCGCTATCTGCAGAAATGGGCCTACGGATGGGAGTGTTGGGGTCGGCCATATCAATGATGACCACCTGTGCCTGCTCGCCCACCTTCTCTCTTATACAGATGAACTTATCAGACTCCATAGTCAGGGTGCTGAATCCAATGTTAGCTGGGTTGATCCCCAGGTTCTGGAGCTAAAGGAAATGGAATTACATTTTTTGAATTATTTATTGAAAAAACAATTGCTAGCGTGACTGTGTTGCAGAGGTGGTTCGGTGAACAACGCTTGCATGATGAGTGAGTAATCTTGTCTGAGACCTGAACGTGTTGGCTCCTGTCCTTGAACTAATGCCTTAGCTTTAGTTCAGTGGGCTAACTGGCCTCAAGGCCCATGCACAGGTTCATTGATTAAGATTTTATGTTGATGATGATTCGTAATGTAGCTAGCCATTTGTAAATACTCAAACGCATTACCCTTTTATCATCCTATGGCCATATAGCTAGCTACATCCAAGTAAATAATACTAGTACTAACTAGCTAGCTATGCTGTTTTGACCGGCATAGAACTACTGTCTGTTGATTAAGAAAATGTTGTTTACTGAACACCTGCCTTACTTGAATGAAGGGTCAAGGTAATCTAAGATCATTGTCAGAATAGCAGACATAGCTAAATGCATCTGGCTGTTATTGAATGGACTGTCACGCAGACACATCATCAATCTAGTTAAGTAGCTAGCCATTACCTAACATGAAATCTGTTTTGAGTTAGCAGGCCAATACAAATAGAAGGTGTCATACGAAAGCAGTTTGTTAACGCTACGTTTGATGGCAACCCAAGAAAGTTAACTAGCTAGCTGACACACTGTGGTAGTCTTTTCGCTAGCTAGTTAACATAACATGGCAACGGGGAGGAGAGGTCATTCATTTCGCTGCGGGTGTTGGACTGCTAGCTACAGTTATCTTAGCTAGCTAGTTAGCGAAAATCGTCAAGCAGCCGATAAAAATCTGGAGGTGTGTAGCGCGATAGCTACGCTCCCTGGTCACGACTAGTATTTAACAATATTGTTTTCATACCTGCAGGTGCTCCTGGAAGCGGATAGGTAGTATTTGTGCCATTGCGGGTTTTCCTTTGCTTCTACGGTGTCCTGAAATTCTAGCTAAGCAGCTACAATAGCTGGCTAGGTTAGCACTGCGCTAGCTACGACCTCCTCACTCACTGATTCGTAAATCGTAGTCAGACAGTTAATTTTTACGTCCAATCAATGTGTTATTTTGTATATTTTCTTAGTCGTGATTCCAAAATCGTATGTCACGTATAGCCGCCGGATGTTTGTGCGTTTTCTCCACTGCCTGAATGGATGGCAGTGGCTTAAACACTGATCTCAGTCCAAACCTGCAATGGCGGCGGAAACGACTCAGAATCAGAGACGGAAGCGAGATATCCCACTCCAAGTGTTTTGTTTATACGGTCAATGAACTAAGCCGACAAGACCAAGCTGATGTCGCATTGAGAACCACCCCTTAAGTAAACCGGAATTGTATAAAAATGTTCCAAGTTAAACGGCCTGAGTAAGACATCTTCATTTGACACATCTTTGTCAGAACGTTCTCAATCCGGAAGCAGCTGGGGATACCTCGGGAAGGACATCCCAAAATGATCGTTCCACCTGTGATTTCATCTTTGCTTTCGACATGGAACGGTCTAAAACACACCTTAATGTGTATAATTGGCCAAACATGTATAGACACTTATTTTACAATGAGTTCCAATTTTTGTCACATCATTCGCCCTTTTACATCAGTTCTGGATTAATCACGCTTCAGACAGGCAGCGGATTTTGAATGCATGAATATGTTCATATGTTTCAATATCATGTCTGTCACAGGGTCTCAGCTCTAGAATGACAAATTTGTCATTAAATAAATTCAAAACATAGAACAGCACCTATCATGCATGCTACTGTCCATAATGTCCTGTAGTACTGTCTCATGCATGTCCTTTCTGAATCATTGTGTAAGTTTTGTGGATAGCCTACCATTTGATCCCAAGAAATACTAAGTGGGATCCTACCAACCATAGATCTAACACTGACCATAACCCTTACCTAAACGTTTAAGTTGGGTTGTCCCAAGCATCCCACTTTAATAGCAAAAACCGTTTGATCCAGCACTCTGGAAGGAACATCAACCAGAAAAACGTTCCTAAACCCCCAACCCCTATCCTGATGAGTCATATTGAAATACAGTATCAAAATTAATACATTCTTAACTATTCAAAATGTTCATAAATGCATTTGAGCTTTTTTTTTGTACTAAATAATCCCATTCAATGCCTTGACAGCCAGAATATAACAGAAAATACTAAAGGCTTATAAAGAGCAATGGAAAGACCAAAAAAGGAGACTCAAGAAGCTGATGCATTACAAGAAGCGGCTGTATTTGACTATAAAAGGCATCTCTAATCCAGTGTCTCTACGCTGTTTTATTTATATTTCAGTGTAAAAAGCCTATACTCTATTAGAAAAACAAAACAAAAACAGTAACCCAATTACATCTCTTAAAAAGAAAACAATCCAAAAATGTCCCATTCACCTCAATTAAAATAGAACCAGCATTTCAATTTGCTAACACCCCCCCCTCCCCCCCAAAATAATAAAATAATCCAAGGCAGTTGGTCATTGGTCATGGCCAATTAATTGACTTAGTCATGGCCAAATTTTTATATTTCAATGTAGTTAGAAAACATTCTTAATTTCAAACAAAATTAACAGTACAGCAAATTATTAGTGTCTCATTTGGAGCAGAAGGTAAAGATGAGAGTGCGAGTCGATTCTGAGTGGCACACAAAATACACACTTTCTTCAGGCCAAGTGCAATGCAGAAAGAACTAGGATTCCCTTAATAGCACAGAACCACATTATTCTCCTCTCACGGGCACTCTGGGAGGTCATCCATCACATTCCCTTTGCATGTCTCCTCCGACTTCTCCTCAAAGTCTGTAGAACTGAAGTTTGTGTAGGGTCTCTTTTTTGGCCATTGACAGAGCAGTACACTTGGGAGTGGTAGCCCTTGCTTCAAGGCAGTGGTGCAGTATAAGCTCTTGTGCACCAGGCCGGAAGGGAGCAGTGTGTGCTGTGGATGAAAGCCCTCCACCATGGGGTCCCTGTACAATCGGGTAGTTTCTTCCCGTCACCACACATTCTCAAGATAGGCCTATGTCATCTTGGCCCATATAAAATGTTTTTATTTGAAGGCTGTGTTTGAGGTTGAAGCTGTGCCAGGTTAAAGAGGATTCTTACAAAAGCCAACCAACCACTCTGCCATTACAGTAACAAGAATTAATGATATGATCTTCCCTGAATACTGAAGACCCCAGTAAAACACTGGTCTGTCTGACAAAGAGAGTGAATAGGAGCAGGATTTCTATGGGGCAGATACATGGGGGGAGAGAAACAATTGTACATGACAAGGAGTAAGAGCAACAGCAGCCGTGATTATGTGCTCTACAGTGGTTCTCATGAAATGAAGGAAGAGTTGGATACAAGAAGGGATGAGTGAGGAGAGGTTGTGTCATCACAGATTGGGTGGTAGCAGGTGATCTAGTCCTGTATTTGTGAATCGGTTCCCTGGGTTAATGTGTACATGTCGTGTGCAAGTATGTAGGTGTGTGTGAATGTGAGAATGTGTGAAGGAGAGAAAGAAAGATCCCTGGGCTACACTGGAGGGGGTGACAGGGGAGAGGTCCACACAGGGCCATAACCTCCATCCATCCCATCCCCCTGTTCCTCTAGCAGAACTATGTGGAACCCCTCTTCTGTAGCTCCTCAATAAAGGCTGTGGAACAGGAGAGAGATAAGAAACAATCAATACAACATCTGACAAAGAAAAGTACTGCCTTTGTTCTTTCCCCCCACTTAATTTGGACGTTTATACAAATGTCATTGGATTGGTTTCTGTGTGAAAAATAGTTGTGGCCCAAAACAAATATCTGCATAGTCTCACCTCCGATTATCTCCTCCTTGACTTTTTGTAACTCCTTCCGCATCTCGTCAAGAATCTCCTGCAGGAAGCAACAAAAACATTCTATAATTCACAGTCTTAGTATTGCATATGATTATATGTCTATACTAGTCTTGGCATTAGAGGTGCTTCAGAAAATAATATTTACCTGTTTAATCCTCTCCATATCTGTCTCTTCACCACCTCCAGCATCATTACTACCACCTGCATGCTTCACCCTGGATAAGGTGTGG
>QNTS01001655.1:0-89367 GCA_003317085.1 Hucho hucho
CCGAATGCCTTCAACTGAAATGTGTCTTCCGCATTTAACCCAACCCCTCTGAATCAGAGAGGTGCGGGGGGCTGCCTTAATCGACATCCACGGCGCCCGGGGAACAGTGGGTTAACTGCCTTGTTCAGGGGCAGAACGACAGATTTTTACCTTGTCAGCTCGGGGATTCGAACTTGCAACCCTCCGGTTACAAGTCCAACGCTCTAATCAGGCTACCTGATGATTAAAAGCATCACTTATCACATTCTTCCCAGTTATGATGGCGGAGTCAGACAGAACTTGCTTAGGCAGGGAAGAGGAATTTGTACGCTTCTATTGAATGTTTTCCAAAGTTTAGAAGGATCACCAGCAGAGTCAGAGTGCTTAAAAAGTACCTTGATTTAGCTTTCTTCATCGAGACAGTACATATGTTTCTCACTTGACGTAGTCATTCTTTTCCACCTCTCCCCCACTTTACCTTACTCCCTACTCTCATTTTTTTATTTCTCTCTAGCTCTTCTCTCTTTTTTCGTTTTCATGCATCAAAAGAGATTGACGGTTTGACAGGAGGGGCCCCGGAAACTTGCTGCCTCCCTCCAGACCCTCCAAAGTCTCTGCTCCCTCATTGAACTGTTATCTGCCCCCATTTATGGACTTTTCCATGGCAACAAGCCGGTGAGTGAGCGAAAGGAGCAGGGTCTCCAGCGGAAGCAGCATCTTGTCTCAGACAGCTGTCTGCTAAAATATACGTTTAAAAAATAAAACAAGAGGAGGCCTCCCGAGTGGTGCAGCGGTCTAAGGCGTCACTACAGACCCAGGTTCCATCCCAGGCTGTGTCACAACTGGCCGTGACCGGGAGTCCCATAGGGTGGCGCACAATTGGCCCATTGTAGTCCGGGTTAGGGGAGTATTGGCCGGGGGGGCTTTACTTGGCTCATCGCACTCTAGCAACTCCTTGTGGCGGGCCGGGCGCCTGCAGGCTGAACTGAGCGCGGTTTAGACACATGACTCAACCTTCACCTCTCCCGAGCATGTTGGGGAGTTGCAGTGATGAGACAAGATTGACAAAGGGGGTATAAAAAGATTTAAAAAACAAGAGAAGGGGAAATGTTTCTTGTCATTTTCTTTCGCCGTTTTAGTATATCTGAGAGCCACTAAGAGTCCTTTTTCTCCGTTTTTATTTTGAGGTTCAACCAAAAAAGGTATTTGACCATTCCTCAATATGTGAGGGGTCAGGAGCCTGAATTTGGAATTACTGTAAGATGTGTTCCTTGAATTGTTCAGATTGCAGAGACAAGGTTGACATGAATCAGAGATTTTCCCTGATGTCAGAAGTTGCTTGAGTTTCCTCTGGAGTTCCTGCACAACCTGTTCACTTGAAACAAGCCTAAAACGTGACAGCCTGCCAATTCCCTTGATCCATCCATATTTGAGAGAACCCCTCAGTGGAAGTAACCCAAATTTCACTCTATTTTAGGATTCATGTCATAAATAGGGGTTTACTGAAATACATGGGTCTCCCACTCCCACATGTACGTATGAGGTAGGCCGCTGAAAAAGATAAGATGTGCTATGGTTCTTTCAGTTACCATTGCTTATTCATGCTACTTAGTTTATCTTCTATAGGTTCCCACACTTGGCTGCAGAATGACAAGGCAGAAGACTTTAACGTTGGGTTAAGTTTGTGTCTACAGGATTACACCAAAATCCCTATGGTTTTAAACCATTCACAGTCGGCAACACAAAAGCGAGACATTTTTCATTTGTAGCATTTATTAAAGAGGCCCGGGAGACTGTGGTGACAACTCAAGCGTTTTGTAGAAACAGAATGAGGGATAGAGGCAGAGAGAGAGTGCTATTCAATTGGGTTTCTCCTTTTAAAAGTTTCAATCTCAAGGCTTTCGGAGTCTTTGTCAGTCAGTTTAGAGAATGGAAGTCAAGTCACAAGCAAGCATGGCCCATGGACATTAAGCCCCCTAGGAATGGGAAGGAACTGAGAGAGAAAGTCAGAGAGAGAATCTGCATGTTGTGATAACCATTCTTTTTCTATAGTGCTGATTTAGTACAATGGTCCCAATTCAGATTCTTGTCTTCCAAACTACCAGTTCTTACGTCAACCCTCAAACCTCTTCCATCCTTCCTCATTGCCATATCTTACATGCCCATGTTCTGAGTGGAAATAAGCCCAGGAATTCCAGACCATTCTTTGTAGATATCCTTGTGCTTTTTTCCCGCTCCCAGTCCCTGGTGCTGCTATTTCAGTTTGCTTGCCTGTTTGATGGAGGTGCCAGGTGCTCCTGGCCCAACCAATCACATGTGAGGCCTGCCCCCCCCCCCTCCCCCCGGAGACCCCCCTCTCCCCCCAGGGGGATGGTTAAGGAGGAGAGTAGCTGGAACTACCTCTGAGAGCTATACTCTGCCTGCCTGGATCCTCAGTTTGCTGACGGCAAAACATTTAAACAACAACAAACCAACCAAAGCTCGACTCAATCCCTAATCTCTCTCTATGCTCTTACCCCCTGAGCGAGGTGGGGATACTGGATGCAGGCATGGTGATGCTTCCTTCTTCAGTGGACCCCCCTTGGGGCCAGAGAAACTGATCCTGTTTCCATGAGTCGGTTGGCATGGCTCAGTGTATTACCATGGCTCTGCTCCGGCCTCCACTCTGAGAAAGCCAGCTCTGTCACAGATCGCTGGTCTGTATCGGTCTCTGGCCTCCTGAACTCCAACGGTCATGCTCAAGCTCCTTCCTCCATGGTTTCTTCATGTTCCTCAGACACACAGACATTTCTCTCAACTCTCTAAACTCCAAATCCCCGTCCTCGTCTGTTTTTCCCTCCATTCTCTCCCTATGATCCAGAGTTGGCTGCAGTGCAATCGAGTTGGTCGCACCCCTCACTCTAGCTACTGCTGCTGCCTGCAGGTGAGGCCTGTTTCTGATAATAATGCTGCTCACTCCTGCATCACCACAGACACCAAGGTAAAGCAACACAACACTCCTCACCTCAACTCACCACCAAATACACAGGAGTGCAATTTCCCGTTGTTTTATATTTAAAAAATCTTAAAAAGTGAGCAGAATATATATCAAGCAGAATATATATAAGTACTGTGCTCCAAGAAGATCACAAAAAGAAACACACATCCACATGTCTAGTGTTCCTAGTAGTCCCTGAGACTGCATCAGAATAGTAGTCCCTGAGACTGCCTCAGACTAGTAGTTCCTGAGACTGTGCCTCAGACTAGTAGTCCATGAGACTGTCTCAGACTAGTAGTCCCTGAGACTGCCTCAGACTAGTAGTCCCTGAGACTGCTTCAGAATAGTAGTCCCTGAGACTGCCTCAGACTAGTAGTTCCCGAGACTATGCCTCAGACTAGTAGTCCCTGAGACTGTCTCAGAATAGTAGTCCCTGAGACTGTCTCAGAATAGTAGTCCCTGAGACTGCCTCAGACTAGTAGTTCCCGAGACTATGCCTCAGACTAGTAGTCCCTGAGACTGTCTCAGAATAGTAGTCCCTGAGACTGTCTCAGAATAGTAGTCCCTGAGACTGCCTCAGAATAGTAGTCCCTGAGACTGTGCCTCAGACTAGAAGTTCCTGAGACTATGCCTCAGACTAGCAGTCCCTGAGACTGTGCCTCAGAATAGTAGTTCCTGAGACTGTGCCTCAGAATAGTAGTCCCTGAGACTGTGCCTCAGAATAGTAGTCCCTGAGATTGTAACTCAGAATAGAAGTCCCGGAGATTATCCCTCAGAATAGTAGTCCCTGAGACTGTGCCTCAAAATTGTAGTCCATGAGATGAGATTGTGCCTCAGAATAGCGGTCCCTGAGACTGTGGCTCAGAATTGTAGTCCCTGAGATTGTGCCTCAGAATAGTAGTCCCTGAAATTATCCCTCAGAATAGTAGTCCCTGAGATTGTGCCTCAGAATAGTAGTCCCTGACATTGTGCCTCAGAATAGTAGTCCCTGAGATTGTGCCTCAGAATAGTAGTCCCTGACATTGTGCCTCATAATAGTAGTCCCTGAGATTGTGCCTCAGAATAGTAGTCCCTGAGACTGTGCCTCAGACTAGTAGTCCCTGAGACTGTGCCTCAGACTAGTAGTCCCTGAGACTGTGCCTCAGAATAGTGGTCCCTGAGACTGTGACTCAGAATAGTGGCCCTTGAGACTGTGCCTCAGAATAGTTGTCCCTGAGACTGCCTCGGACTAGTAGTCCCTGAGAATGTGCCTCAGACTAGTAGTCCCTGAGACTGTGCCTCAGAATAGTAGTTCCTGAGACTGTGACTGCTGTGGTTTTTCTCCCTCAACAGCAGCAGTTGCAGAGAGTCCCAGAGGTCCCAGCTGGCCCAGCAGTGTCCTGTAGTCTGCCTGGGACTCTGGGATGTGTTGTGACAGAGGCTGTAACGCCAGGAAGACTAGCCACTCTTCACCTGTCACCTCGCCCCCGGAAGCAGCCGCCGCTACAGCCACCACCCTGCCGCGTCTGGGGTCTGACAGGAAGTGTTTGACAGGAGTGACAGGTAGTTGACCTCTCTCTCTCTCTCTCTCTCTCTCTCTCTCTCTCAATATTTCTCTCACCATCTCCCTTTCTCTTTAGCTCCTCTCCATCTCACTTACTCACCACAGGCACAATGCTCTTCCCACTCCTGGCCCACTGGGTATTGTCAGGGATCTAGTAGACTCCTAGTCCATGCCATGGTGGTGTGCTAGTGCTTTTTCATTGTTTGTTTATTCACTCTGTTTTCTCTGACCTTTCCCTCCGTGGGGTGGAAGCCATGCGAAGGACATGTTCTTTGTTGTCGTCTCTCAGGCCTCCGCGCGCAGTCTACCATAGCTGATCTACTTTTGCATGTATTGCTGTGGAGGTTAGAGCCTCAAGATACAGTATAATTTAGGGTTGGGTTTGGAGTCAAGGTCAGTATGATATGTGGATGAAACTAAAATATTGATTACAGTTAAGGTTATGGGTCACTGTTAGGGTTAAGGCTTTGGTTATGGATAAACTAGAGTCAAGGTGTTGCTTGTCTTAGTGAGGGCATTGATGAGGATTCACATTAATATGATGGTTAAGCTAAGGACTTTATTGTTAGTTACTGCAATAGCTCGGGATGGGGTTATTGGGTTATGAACACACTGTGTGCTGAACATAGATCCAGTGCCAGTTTTTACCCTCGACAGGGTGCCATGTATTCAGCTCTGAAAACAATGATGAAATGTCAGAAGACTTTCAGGCAGCTCAGAATTAAACATTAATCCTCTCTGAGTATAGGACTCTTTTCGTTTCTCCTCTCCTCCTTTTCACACGCTGGTCAATCGAGCAATGAGTATACCTTCTAAGTCCCAATGGACCTGGTGATGGCGGTGGTGGCATATGGTTTGGGGAATTTAGTCTACAGTTGTACCTTAACACAATTCTTCCGCATCCCTTTCATGGGTCCCACCCTGAGAACCCAGTCCTGGAAAAGTGAGACGGCCCCAAAACTTTGCGACAAGGCTTTAAGTAAGGAGGGGGGATATTTTATTAATGGCAGCTATTAATATTCCATCGCAGTGGGATCACAGTGTATTTCTTTTTACAGAGGGATAATGAATAACTGAATACCTCCACGCCACCCGAATCCTACACATGAATATTCAGGCTCTGACTGGGGCTGATGGAGGCCAGTGGGGCCTCTGCTCTAGTCTGTGGTGGGACAGTCAGTCTCTCTCTCTCTCTCTCTCTCTCTCTCTCTCTCTCTCTCTCTCTCTCTCTCTCTCTCTCTCTCTCTCTCTCTCTCTCTCTGTGTGCTGGTACAACTCAGGCTCAGCCCCCTTTCTCTCTGAGTTGCCTGGTACACATGGGGTTGAAGCTTATAGATCTGAGGGCTTTCACTAGGGCCTCCGTGGAGGCTGGGATTGATTGATTACGGGAGTGTGGCTTTGTGTGGGTTTTTAATTGATTGATTAATTGTGGGCCTTGACTGTGGGGCATCTAAGGCACACAGGGTGAGAGGTGAACTCTTGTGTTCTCTCTCTGGCTAGAGCTCTTTCGTTTGTGATTGCATCTCTCTCTCTCATCTTCACTGCCACCATTACGTCTGTAGGTGTGTGCACGCGTGGGTGTGATTTGCTCTGTATGTCCTGTACCCACCTGGAAGCTGTTGTACAAACCTGGCCTAAGGCATTCAAAGTCTGACAAATAATTATTTACAGATGCAGACATTTTTCACAGTGGTGCTGAACTGAAGGAGATGAAGGGAGTTCACCAAGAGAGAGGAGAGGTACAAAGAGAGCCAGGAGATGAGAGAAAAGAGGTGATCTGGATAAAAGAAAGTGAACAAATAGAAGACAAGCAGACTGCCTGACAGAGAGACGGACAGGTAGGCATGCGAACAGAACATGCATGGAATGCCATGGAGAATTAGAGAGACACTGTTTCAAGACAGTAACAGTATGAAAGAAAAGAAAGAACAGAACTATGTATAAAAAAATGAAATAAGAAGAAAAAAATGAAGAAAGAATTAAATAACATCCGTCAGTCCTTGGATGGGCTCAGCCTGCCTGTCCCTCCCCTCCCTGGTGGGCTATGGAACAGTGCAGTGAGTGGTGCCGGGCCAACCCTCTCTGCCTCTATTAGAGATAGAAAACCAGAGGATTACTGCCAGGGCCAAGGCTAATGACTGTCATGGCCACAGAAAGCCGATTTACAGAAGAAGCCTGCTGCATAGAGGCGTGAAGCCAAAATCTATCTCCCACTAAGAGAGACAGTCTTAAATAAACCAGCCTTTTTGTGTTTTTTGGCATTGTATTACATGAGATGGAAGATAATGTATAGGATGCAAAAATATTTATCTGGGTCGTTCCACAAAATGAGTGCCTTTTGCGCCCCTTTGATATTTTAGGTAGCAGTTATGCACCAATATTGAATTTTAAAAGTCTGTTATATTCACTGAAGTGCCCTTTATAGACCATATGGAGAGTTTAATAAATCCGATTCTTAATATGAATCAAGACTTGTTAAAGTGCCAAAATTCAGCATTTTAAAATGTCCTTCTTGGAAGATTTTAATGCACTTAACTCCAACATTTCTCCAAGTTTTCACCATCATTGTAAAGCCCTAGTTATTTTGTTGCAAAGTCTGTTCTGAATATTGTTATTTATTTAATGTTATTAGTGATTCATTTTAAGGAGAGAAAAAAATCCTGTCCCTCATTTTAAGGTCAACCCTGTTACCTGAACTGAACTCTGGTTTTAATATGGTGAAACTATTCCTTTTTAAATATATTTTTCAAAAGAAACCTTTGACGTCTAAATAGTCATTTTCTGGTGTTCTGTGGTGGAAAACTGAGCCGGTCGAGCAGAACACGTCAACCCTGTTACCCATTGATAAACAAACTAGAATGTTTTTACAATTTCATTTTTTTTTGCGAAGCTTGCATTCAATTGCCACTCACTGTCACAAGGGGATTTATGGCTGATTTTAGGATGAAATCGTCAACCCTGTTATGGTCAACCCTTTTACTTTATTTGGCACTTAGTATGCACTTACTATAGTAATTTTTTTGTTTAAGGAAATTGAACCTGTGCTCTTTATGACAGAAAGATAAAATGAGGTGAAATCAAACATTTTTCTTTGTTGTTGACCAAGTTAAGCATCTCAAAAGGCACCGAATTGGTGGAACGACCCATCTATCCTATTCTGTTCTTATCCCTAATGTCCTAGAGAAGGAGGGAGGGGGAGAAAAGGAGTGGGTGAGAGATAGGGGATGTAGATTGACACAGTAAACAGCCTAATAAAAATCAAATACTTTTTCTGGCTCATTAGAATGGAGTCTATCAAGTCATTGACTCACAATTCACTAACCATATCTTGACTAAAGCATTTGTGAATGTCTAGCCACCTAAATCTCGAAGCATACGTACTGTACACAACCTTCTGAGTAGGTTTAGTATTCAGAGAGCAGCTCTTGGGTGAGTTAACTGAAGGCCACAATTTAATCACCCCCAGAGAGACTAATAAAAAAACAATGCGCCTTCATCCCACGCCAACAGTATCATGGTGTCACTAGACGTGCTATCATGGTAGGATACACAAACAGGTTAGTTCTTCCTCATACACATTGTGTCCCATGTAGGTTAGAATATGGGGGAGGCTAGATAAGGGTTGAATTATGTAAATTATGTAATTATGTAATTTTCGTGGTATGAGGTTTTTTGATGTCCTATATTCCAAAAAGGGCTCACATGTTTTTAAGACCACCAAATCTAAAGTGTAATCATGGAGCAATGAGAAAGGGAAGGGAAATTGGTGCTGAAAAGGCTCTTTGTTGCATAGCTTAGTGAGAGGCCAGAGAATATGCAGGGAGAGAGAGAGAGACAGAGGAGAAAGGTTGCCATTGAGAAGGGTAGACACAGGAAAACCTGGCTCCCTGTAGAGGAAAGGCTGTATAACCACCATAAAACACATAGACAGTGTCCTTTCCCCAAATTTGAAGCCATTATTCAAGGTTCCAAAGACCTCTCTGATGAGAAGAGGCTACCCGTGCTGTTGGGGGAGGACGTACAGAGCTGTGGGTTGGCAGCACACTACATTGCTGCCCATCATAAAATAAGGGGCAGTTTCTGACAGACAAACCAACCTGTCCTCTATGCCATTGTTATTGTCCATTGAATGGGTATTATTGCTGTTCTTACTGATTGTCCCGTTAATTATTTTAATTAAGTTAATACTGTAAATGAATCACTTAATTTCCAAAGTACTCTTTGGCAATATGTTAATTGTTACGTCATGCCAATAAAGCAATTTGAATTGAGTAGAGAGAGAGTGAGAGAGAGATAATTACTTGACACATTGGAAAAAAAATACAAAAAAACTGAGCAAACTGGAATGCTATTTGGCCCTAAACAGAGAGTACACAGTGGAAGAATACCTGACCACTGTGACTGACCCAAACTTAAGGAAAGCTTTGACTATGTACAGACTCAGTGAGCAAAGCCTTGCTATTGAGAAAGGCCGCCGTAGGCATCCCTGGCTCTCAAGAGAAGACAGGCTATGTGTACACTGCCTACAAAATGAGGTGGAAACCGAGCTGCACTTCCTAACCTCCTGACAAATGAATGACCATATTAAAAACGCATATTTCCCTCAGATTACACAGATCCACAAAGAATTTGAAAACAAACCTGATTTTGATAAACTCCCATATCTACTGGGTGAAATATAACAGTGTGCCATCACAGCATGCAGATTTGTGACCTGTTGCCACAAGAAAAGGGCAACCAGTGAAGAACAAACACCATTGTAAATACAACCCATATTTATGTTTATTTATTTTCCCTTTTGTACTTGAACCATTTGCACATCGTTACAACACTGTATATATACATAATATGTATATATATTATTTTGGAACTTCTGTGAGTGTAATGTTTACTGTTCATTTTTATTAGTAGTTTCACTTTTGTATATTACCTACTTCACTTGCTTTGGCAATGTTAACATATGTTTCCCATGCCAATAAAGCCCCTTGAAATGAATTGAATTGAGAGAGAGAGAGAGAGAGAGAGAGAGACTCAGCACGTCACAGTGACATTTAGGAATATCAGATCTGAGGAATTTCTTACCCTTAGTCCCTTCGTCTGTCTGTCCGTCCGTCCGTCCCCCAAATCCCCCCCACCCCCCCCCCACACACACACACACACACATACACACACACACGAACACGCACATGCCTGGGCATCGATTTGGCTGGCTCTGAGCGCACAGGGGTGAGAGAGAGCACTCATGGAGAAGTTTGTACAATTGATCTCTGGAGAGGATGAGATTCAAGGCCTGCTCTGTTCCATCCATCCATCCCTCTCTTTCTTTCTCTTTTCTCCCTCTCTCTCTCTCTCTCTCTCTAACTCTCTCTCTAACTCTCTCTCTCTAACTCTCTCTCTCTCTCTTTCTCTCCTTCTCTCCCTCCTCCGGGCTGAATATGCGTTTTACTGCATTAGTGGAAAGCGAGGAGGGAGAAGGGAAAAGGGAAGGCATTGCTATTCTGTATGGCACCTCAACTGAGGAAACTGAACAGAAAATAAAAAACTATTTCATCCCAGGAGGAAGCGACTTGGTTGACTTGGCAATGGACTTAAGGAAGTAAGACAATGTGTGTCGACTTGTAGATTTGTGCAATACACCACCCTGGAGGGAATAGTTTGTGCTCTGATATGAGATCAAAACCCAGGGGGGAGTTACCCCCTCCTACTAAATAGTGACTCCCACTGGCTGTCTGAGGGCCTGTTCTGAGGGCCTGATCATAGCAAGCATAGAGAGAAGTGTTCTATAGCTATAATAGTGAGCTTCCTTTTCAACTGGTAATTATTAGTATTCTATGAACTAGAGTTAGCTAATATGTTCAAAAACAAATGGCACCAATGTCCACTCCTTTCCCTCCAAATCTGATACCTAAAGGTGGCTAACCACTGGACACTGTGGGGTTATATCAATAGCCTTATTTACCCCCAAATCCTTGTCCATTTGTGAATGGGGAGGAAGTCTGGTGAAGAACTAAGGGAGAACAGCAAGCTGCCAAAATATGCTCAGCCTGTCAGTTTGGAAAGGAGGAAAAAGAAAAAATAAAGAAAAGGGGAGAAAAAACATCAAGAGACGGCAAACGAGGCTCATTTCAATAAGGAGATCGATGGGGATGCAGGAAAAGGTGTTGTGTGTGTCGATGATAAGCTTTCATGGGCAAGGATAGGGAGGGGTGTAAGGGGAGAGGGGAAGAGGGGGTGGGCGCAGGCTGCAGAGAAACGGATGAGGAACAATTTAGAGAGGATAGAGAGAGAGAAGGATGATGGAGGCCACATTGAGAAGGATGATGGAGGCCACAATACTAGTAGTTGGTTTCACTGGCCACTGGGTAAAGACATTTCTTTGAAAAGAACACTGTGTCCATGGTGATTGTTTTGATCTCAAGAGCATTTGAGACAATTGAATGAAGTAAAGGTGAAGGAGTTGTAACAAGCACAACACTTAGGTGACAAATAAAACCATTAGGACTAGAGCGCAAACATTACAGTACTGGTCAAGGTATTCACTCCTGTTTATATGATGTCTGATATTGGACAGGCCATTTTGTTACCGCGTTTCACAGATTCAAACCTTGTTTTGACAGCTATTAACAGCCAGTATATAGTTGGACTCGTCTATGCAGGCTGTGGTCAGTATTTTTAGGTTGTTGGCCTTTCTGGCAGTCACTTCCCTCTCCCCAGCCCCACATGGGTGATGTGATAGTTGGGGACGAGCTTTCAGCAGTGGTCCATGTCATGAGGGCTTATAGTGGATGCACTCTGCATCTCATCATTCATTATAACAGACTATCTGTCTGAAAAGAGACGGGCTGACTGTGAACCAATGAAAACCTACATTTCTAATGTTGGTTTCCTGTTCTTTGTTGTACTTGATCACAATGCTTGGCTTAAGATACTATTCCTAGCACCCTACGTAGTTTTCAGTTTTCTTTCATTTCCATCAATTTTGTCACAGTGTTGGTAAACAAGGAATGGCACTCTTCTGATGAAAGACAGCCACTGTTCCTCTGCAGACGTTTCTGTATCGCCCATCCCATTCCTCTGTCTCCTCTCCAAAGTTTTTGTATAGTTTCAGCCAGTAGTTTTGAATGTAGTGCTCATATATATGTATATATATACATTTTGTTGCAATCCATATAATATGTTACAAATTCCAATTTGTTCAATATGTTAAGAATTTGTAAGTGCTTAAGATCCCGGACTGCATCTTTAAAGTAACTATAGTCCAGCTGTCTTGTTAGAGGTCAGGGGTCATCACCTGCCATTGACGTCCCAGTGACCTGGCGTTATGGATGGGATATTGACAACTCTTCAATCCCTGTCATGCTGGTATTAGCCACAATAGCCTTTGATGCTGGGCAGATCTGGTCCTGGCTTACTGTAGACAACACTGAAATGCCAAGGGGGTTAAGACCAAAAGATTCCTGTCACCTGTTTCAACACGTGTTTTGTATGGTGTTCTGGGGGTTTGAGGAAGCTGAGACAACGTGGTGCAAGAGGAATAATAAGGAGTTTTTTTCCACCTCCTCGCTCCCTGTTAGAAAATCTGCAAACAGAAAAAAACAACAGACAGGCTATTTCTTGATAGCTGTCACTGCGTATTTCTCAGCGGCTCGCTGCCTGACATGTTAACACTGACAATAAGACAGATTAGTCGCCATAAAGGCGTTTTTTTGGGACCGGCGGTGGCAGCAGGGGGAGATTTGTTCAGTGTTGCTCGCTGCTCGCTGTTGCGCGTAAAAGATAGGCCCCCGCAAAGACTGACACAGAGCTATCATGGCATGTCATCTATGGGATCAGCTCTCAGCTGAAAAATGGCTGGACACCTCTCCATCGCCCTCCTCCCTCCTTAAAGAACGGATTGTGTTTCTATCATCATTCCTCATTATTGTCCCCCTGTCTCTCCCGCTTCTATTTCTCATTGTGTTAAGAAAGCTGTCTTTGAGGGATGTTGAGGACAAGTGTGGTTTAACAAGAGTGTACGGTATGTAAGGTGATGTTATTTGTCCTTGTTACCCCTGCAGTCACTCTGGTCATGATGTGTAAGGGTGTGTGTATACCCGTCTCATATCCTGTCTCACTCTCCTGTAGGCCATTTGGATGGACAGTGACCGCTACCTCTGGGGGGATTCCAGGTTGGAGAAAAATAGGATAGGGAAAAATGTATGATCAGTGGTACATCATGTCCATGTGATGTCTGTCAAAGAACTGCAGGTCGACTGCACACACAGTGTTTCTTGGTAGTCGTAAACAAATCTACTTTGAAACAAAAGTAGACACCTCACACACTTGGTTAGGGGCTTAAAAAAAGAACCAGTACCATGTCAGATATAGAGTTGAAATGTAGTCCATTTTGAGTTTGCATCCCAATATTACACTTTATATACATCACAGAATACTGAAATATAACAAAACCGTTTGACAAAAGAACACTGGCTTTTCTGGGTTAATATTTTTTTTTTATGTTTGTTAATTTGCGAAATTATTTATAAGATTAATAACATTCCACCCATGAGGCCACTTGGTCATTTGACTGCAGGAAAGGGCTACAGAGAGAGTTATCTCCTTGGGTCTGTTTGGTGTGGTCCAGTTTGCTGGAGTTAAAACATGGATTGTATGTTTGTTGACAGTGCACACATACTGTAGAAATGACAATGTTTGTTTTGACTTGAGGTTTGAGTGATTTGAGACCCTTGGGGGTGGCAGGGGTTATATAGTACCTGCCACACCCCACACCCCTCTGCCTCCCCCTCCCTTCTCCCTCATCCTCCCAGGGTGCACTTGAGCAGGTCGTACAGGCACATCCATCTTCTTTTAATCCCCAATTACTCTGTCTCTCTGTTTCTGGCTCTCTGTGTAAATGGATGGGATAAGAGAGGGAGGGAGGGTGAGGAGGGGGTTTGGGCTGATGGATCTTATTAGAGGTGTTGCATTGATAATCGGCAGACAGAGGAAGAGAGGCATGTGGCGAGAGAGGGTGAGTGAGAAAGATGTCTCTATTCACCCACAAGGTGCCCTTGAGAGAAAATAGAAAGAGAGAGAGGGAGGGAGCAAGCAAGAGAGAGACACACAGAGAGAGCAGAAGCGAGTCAGAGAGAGGGAGAACGTTGAGCCTTCTCAAATGCAGCAGTCATGTCACTTTGGTTTATCTCCACTGGTGCTTCTGACTGACCAGAGAGTTCCATCCCTCCTTCCATCTGGGAGAAGAGTGATTCTCCATGTTTACCAAGGATAAATGATTTCTCCTCTTCTCCTCCTCCCTCTAACCCCTCGCTGGAGGAGCAGAACTCTATTCATAATTCATACCTCATACCCTTATCTTCCACTTGGCCTATTTGGTTACAATGACCGCACAAGGCATTTGTATTCTCCCTTACTTTCTACAGCATCAGCTTTTCACTAATGCCTCTACAGAGGGGGATGTAAGAGGGACTGTGTCTGCTGTGCTGACTGCTGTATATTAAAAAGAAAGATGTGTACTGTATCGTGTTTGTTTGTGTGTACACCACATCACAGACAATGACACCACACAAAGTAATTAAACATATACTGAACAAAAATGTTAACGCATCATGCAACAATTTCAATGATTTTACTAAGTTACAGTTTAAATAAATCAGTCAATTTAAATAAATTCATTAGACCCTAATCTATGGATTTCACATGACTGGGCAGGGACAGCCAATCAGAATGAGATTTCCCCCACAAAAGGGCTTTTTTACAGACAGAAACACTCCTCAGTTTCATCAGCTGTCCGGGTGGCTGGTCTCAGATGATCCCAGAGGTGAAGAAGTTGGATGTGGAAGTCCTGGGCTGGCGTGGTTACACGTGGTCTGCGGTTGTGAGGCCGGTTGAACGCACTGCCAAATTCTCTAAAACAACGTTTTGAGGCGGCTTATGGTAGAGAAATGAACATTCAAATTTCAAAAGGCACTCGCACATCTGAGCTATCTTTTTTTCAGCTGCATGGTAACAGTTGAATTAAATGAGAAAAAAGAAGAAACCCGCACGTCGCTCTTTAATACGTTTTACTTATCGGCCACACGGCCTTCGTCAAATCTTATTGAAGAACAATGATACTATCAAGAGCGGTGTGCGGGTTTCTTCTTTTTTCTCAGTGAAATTAACATTACATTCTCTGGCAACAGCTCTGGTGGACATTCCTGCATTCAGCTCCCTCAAAACTTGAGACATCTGTGGCATTGTGTTGTGTTAAAAAACTGCACATTTGAGAGTGGCCTTTTATTGTCCCCAGCACAAGGTGCACCTGTATAATGATCATGCAGTTTAATCAGCTTCTTGATATGCCACACCTGTCAGGTGGATGATTTATATTGGCAAAGGAGAAATATTCACTAACAGGGATGTAAACACAGTTATGCACAAAATGTGAAAGACATAAGCTTTTTGTGCAAATGGAAAAATTCTAGGATATTTTATTTCAGCTCATGAAACATGTTGTGTTTATATTTTTGTTCAGTAGAAGGCCTTAGTTATCCCAGTCTCTGTGTGTTCTGTGAGCTCACACAGTGAAGATTACTCTCCAAAGCATTTCCCTCCCCACCACCTGTCCAGAGCCTCTTTATGTTCTGGGTACCTCTGCAAACCCTGCCACCCCTCTGCCACCCCTCTGTCACCCCTCTGTCACCCGGGCCTAATCAGAGGTATGGAGCTGGTGGTGGGCCCGCTGGTCCACCCTGTATGGAGCTGTCACTGCACAGGGTTATGGCTCATTAGGTGCAATGATCAGAGGGCCACATTGACAGGGGACTGGCTGAATGTAGGCTGCAGGGAGAGGAGAGGGGAGAGGTTGTCTCTCTGTGGGCCACCTTAATTGGATCCTCTATGCATCCCTGGACCTGTGGAGGGGTTAGGGGTGGGGTGAGGTGTGTGTTTGTGTTTGTGTTTGTGGGTGGGTTATGTAAAAGGAATCTGCCTGTGGAGGTGGTGGGATATATGGAACAGCAGTTCTACCCTGTGTGGAAGGCAGCCAGGCAGGTGTTTGTGGTGGGGATCAGGTGATGGGCTGCTGTGGTGTCAGTGAATGAGTCTGTGACTTCCTCCTAAGAACAAAGGCATTATGGGATAGCCTGTGATAGCGTGAGAGGGTGCATGGTTTTTGGTTTAGGGGCCACTTGAACTCCCTGCCTCCTCTTTGTGTGTGTGTGTGTGCGTGCGCGCACGAGTGTAAGCATATCATCCCTGTCAAGGCTAACTACAGTTTGCAGGGAAGTTGAGCTGGGGTGGTACAGGATTAAGGGAAGCTGAGTGGTGTGTGGGGGTGGGGGGAGGCAGTCATGCTTGTACAGGAGGTATTATGTACAGCCTGGTGCACGACATGGCACGGCAGAGGAGACATTCACATGGAGGCTATGAGATGAGCTGGGCTTTATTGGATCAGGGCAGCCGTACCGTGGAAGAACAGGCATTGAGGAATGCTAGCTGCAGAACAGCTTGTGCTTTACCCGCAATCAGCTGGCATGCATATCGGACGCAATCACTGAGAAACCCATGAAAAGAGCCAGGGACAATCAATGTGTTTAGGCCTACAGTATGTGTTTGTGTTGTTGGTGTGTTTGTGTGTCTGCTAACCCTATTCATATTTGTATTCAATTTAATTAAAGGCAAAAATTATATTTTTATTTATTTATTCTATTTCACCTTTATTTAACCAGGTAGGCCAGTTGAGAACAAGTTCTCAATAACAACTGCGACCTGGCCAAGATAAAGCAAAGTAGTGCGACAAAAACAACAACACAGAGTTACACAAAAACAAATGTACAGTCAATAACACAATAGAAAAATCTATATACAGTGTGTGCAAATGTAGAAGAGTAGGGAGGTAAGGCAATAAATAGGCCATAGAGGCGAAATAGTTACAATTTAGCATTAACACTGGAAGGATAGATGTGCAGATGATGATGTGCAAGTAGAGATACTGGGGTGCAAAAGAGCAAGAAGATAAATAACAATATGGGGATGAGGTAGTTGGGTGTGCTATTTACAGATTGGCACAATCATAATGCAAAGTAAACAGAAAGTTAACCATCCATATATTTCTGTTGTTGAGATTGTAACACATAGGCATGGGTGTGGTTTTCTGTCAATATCCATCGAACATGTAAATCTTTGACTTTTCTGGTTGAAGCGATAGTAAGCAGCTTGTGAGGTGTGTTGGCTTTAACACGGTTGACACCTCTGATAGAAAGCAGCTTGGGAGGTGTGTTGGCTTTAACACAGTTGACACCTCTGATAGTGAGCAGCTTGGGAGGTGTGTTGGCTTTAACACGGTTGACACCTCTGATAGAAAGCAGCTTGGGAGGTGTGTTGGCTTTAACACAGTTGACACCTCTGATAGTGAGCAGCTTGGGAGGTGTGTTGGCTTTAACACAGCTGACACCTCTGATAGAGAGTAGGTCATGTGAGAGAAAGTGCACTGTAGAATAGCAGCTATTTTTCATTCAACTCTAGTCAGAACCATACAAATCTGCCATTGCACTTTAAAAACTAAATCAATTAATTGTCTGAATACTCATAAATAAATCATTTAAATCATACTTGATTTAATGTGTTTGAATGAAAAATAATAAATGAATGTTTTTAAAAGATACTTTGAAGAGAGCTGTGTATGTAAATATGGCTCTGCTTTGACCAATTGAGGACACCTTACACATAACAACCTTGTAAAGCCAGCCAATAAGGGATATTTACATTGTCCTTGACTTACACAGTTAACACAATTTGCTATAAAACCAAGAGCGAAAAGCAATCATCAAAACAAAATAACCTTACCGTTAAGATGTTATTTAGTCTCAAGGACAAAATCCCTGAAAACTCTCTTCCATGTACCTTATTGAAATTAAACTCCCCTAAAGGGAAACCATTAAGTGAGTGTATGGTACGTGCAAACAGGTCAACCCAGGAGAGTATTTAATCCACTCCTACTTTCACAGCACTTCGGATTTGCCACACTCTCTGTAGCCAGTCAGCCAGTTAGCTTTGCTTTCCTCTCTCCAACCATGCAAGACCATGGCCTACATCCAGGTTTCTGGTTACGATCCCAAACTGTTTAACTCATTTAACTGTATAACAACTGTATTACAATAGTAACAATATAACAACTCAAAATAATGTACTTCATTCTTGGCTGAAAATTTTCCACACCTTTTGTTCTGATCCTGTGAAGTGCCAGCTTTAGTTATGTTGCTGCTGTTGGTTAAAGTGGTTTTGTGACGACTGACAGAGTGAACGTTTCCCAACGTTGTTGTCTTCCCCCTCGTCAGAGCTTTGGGGCCATCTCCCTAAATACTGCATGATTCCATGACGGGAGCAGATCCATTCGATTAGAGTAACTAGAACACAAAGAGCTGCCATTAGGCAATTGTTTTTTCTACCCTCTTCCCTCAGAGTCTCCGGTCTTTGATACAATGCCTCTAATTAGCGGAATGATAAAGCAGCAAAGCCACAGACACTTTAATATCTATTTAAGTCAATTAACGGGGCTTGTGACATTCGTGTGAAGTTGATAGGTGCTCAGGGGTGGATTCAAATGCCGGCAGAATGAAATAAAAAATTGATCCTGCTCATCGATTACAATCTGGCTCTTTTGATGCCTAGTTGCAAGTCACCCATTAATTGAAACGTGTGAGTCAGTGAGTGCGCCTGCCTCTAGCGAGGCTGGGAGTGTGTGTGGGGGGGGGGGTTGGTTTTAAGGGGAGAAAGGCGCCTCCTGAGCCAGCAGAGCGTGATCCGTCTAGAAGCTGCGAGCCGTGCGCGTCTCTACACTGACACAAACGCTGCGACACCCTGCTCTGCAAATGTCACTCCCATCCAATTATATGGTGGGTTGATGACGTTGCCCACAAGGCGATACCGCTAATAAAGCTATCTGTCTGTTTATAGGGGTTGTTTTCACTTTCCGTTATCGTTTCAGGGGAGGGTTCTTCTCAGTCAAGAGAGAGCTACGTCACAAAACAAACAGTGACAGATGGAACCTGCTGCGAGCTATTGCCATATTTCAGGGTGTTTCTTTACCAGCTAGATTCATGCTGTTTGTTTGCTTCGTCGAGGTCATATCTGTGTTTGTTATTCATTTTCAAGCAGTCTTGACCACCTACACATGCTATATATACACACCAATGTCAGTCTGCTGTCAGCACTGTTTATTTCACTTTGATTATGTGTTGCTCCTGGGATGTGTTACGGCTCAAGCTGCAGGAATTATATTGTCAAACATCTACTCAATTTAATTTGCCTCTGTAATGTAATCTAACTCTGTAACTGAAAACTAACCTGAGAGGAATTTGTGGTCATAGCACCTGCAATTTAGTAAGGACAACCAGCCAACGCAATTCCTTCATTGGCTCAATTGTATTAAGGCATGGGCTGTAAACATTACACACATTTGATATAAAATGCCTTTTCTCTGGCACTCTGGGTAGAATTGCTTGTCTCTGCTGTAAGAAGTCATTTTGTTGCCTTGGAGATTGAGCTCTAAAATAACTTGAATATAGCACAGAAGTAACTCAACAACTCCTGCTGTATAGCTCCAATTGACTGAGGCATTGATATAGGGAAAACATTGCTCGTAATATGGACACAAATGCCATTACTATCATATGATCACCATCTTATCCCGTTTGACTTTTCTATTCCCATTTCCCTTTTTTACGCCAGCCACTCTACACACTTTAAAGGATGACGTATAGTAAGCTACTGCATATACCATTATGTTTATTTGACCAGACACTTGCTAGCCACCACTAACCTCCTCCAGCTTTTCTCTTCCCTTTCCCGTCATACCCTTGCCTGTTTTTCTATTAGCTCGGCTTGCTGTCAAACAAAGAGGGGGTTTGGAAGAGGAAGAGTGGGTGCCACTGAAATCTTCGCCCTACCCGGCCCCAGAAGTTCTTGGCATTAATTAAGCCAACTCACTAAAGCTGTTGCTGGAATTGATAGCGTCAATCTGTGAAACAGAAAAAGGGAAGACATATGAGAGCTTCGATTCAACAGGAATTGACAGGAAGTTTTCTTAATTGGTGATCTTATAAATTATTATTGAGGTGTTGCTCACAACCCGAGGCAGATCCTACACCCTGCTCCCTCTAATAGTTTCATCTTCTCATACCCCGGATTTTCAGACAGGGAGAATAGGAATGATAGACATGTCACCAACTCCCTAAGAAGCTGTTGAGCAAAGGCATCACACATTTAGTGAATAATATTTTCTGTTCACTCTCCAATATTTCAGTCCAGAGACAAATAAGGTCTCAAAATCCTCCTTGTAAATCATCAGTCAGCCTTACTTAGTCTTTTATCCTTCCCAAAACTGCAATTTGAGGATGCCACTAAAGGATGCCACCAATGTTTGTGTGCTTTAAAAGGGATTTCTCGTTCATGTGGATAGCTCTGTGTTCCCAACTTTCCTCCAACAACAGTCCCCCTTGCGAAGGACACTGACCATTACATTACTGGAGGCATGTTCTGAGAGGTGGACTGGGTCTGGGTCACTGCCTGAAGGCCGGAAAACATGGACACTTCAACATTTATTCATGGTGCACTACAAACACAAGAAACACACAGAAATCCTTAGAAGTCCTTCCTGAATTAGTATACTTCATTGCAATGTAGGTATACTCAAGTATAGCTGTGTTAAATTTCCTGCCTGCACAACCTAGCAACATGGCACAAGTTTTATTTGATTGCCCAGATGCAGTCTCATGAGATGTTCATAAATAGATAGTTCCAAAGGGCATGTGGTTCCTGTGCTGTTCTGGTGCTAGGCAATGGAGCTCAAACACCCCAAGACAACTTTAGCTAGCTTCCCCATCTGCTCTCTGCTTATTTCAGTCTTAAGCACATCGTGACATTCTACACTCCAGTTCTGTTACCCAGCCTTGTGAAAAATGAAGATTGGTGACATTTGGGTGGTAGACATCTACCTCAGACAACAACCCTTATGCTCCTCATCTCACCTTGACAAACCAAACAATTGTAACTGTATAATTCAAATGAGAGAATATGAGAAGAAATGAAAGGCTAACGCAGGCTAACATGGTATGTAGTTAAAATCATCAAAAATATATCCCACATTGCAGCCTAATTAAAGAGCTCCCAATGCTCTCCATATCTGAAATAGGAAATTATCCTCAGTCATGAGTGTTCCAGCGCTCCTAACAGAACCTGATGAAGGCTTATGTTGTCATTGTGCAGCTTTGTCCTGACTGAGGGCTAGTGGATACAGGGACTGATAGGACTTGTGATTGGATAGCGGACAACACAAATGAGCTGCAGGCTGCTGTGGAAACGTCCAATGTGTTTGTTTGTTGTCGTCAGAGTTTGGTAGGAATAGATTAAAGCGTGTGAGAGTGGAAATCATAATGAGCGCCGCTGCATTTCTTCTGTTTCAACGATAATTGGTTGAGATAAAAATGAAATCCTTGACAAACTGAGGTAATTATGAGGAACAAAAAGTTATTTACGATTCAAACCTTTAATTGGTGTAACCTTTTTATCCAAAGCTATTATCCCCAATCTTGCTGTTATTTGGTATTACGTTGACTAGTTTTGTTGAATTCATCTGAGTGTATACTGATCCCTAGGAAGTTAGAGGGAACTTTCATAGGAGAGTGTTAATGAGATGTGGCATTATTTCTGACAGTCTTGGATGGAGATCCTGCAGGCTGATGTAGGCATAGAGCATAGGGCACCACGGCACAGAGAAACCAAATCATCTGGGTTTCTAGCATGAAATACATCTCTGCAATGTTCAGGGTCTCAGACGATGGAAGCACAGTTTTGGGGGGTAGTTATGGTTTGGGTAATGTGAGCAGACTGTCAGCCCTAATGGAACTCTCACATTCACTATTCCTATCAGGAGGACAAGCTCCCTTTACATGTCTTTAGCACGCGACCATCCTCACTACTCAGGGAGGAGTAGTGAAGATGGGGGAGGAATAAAGTGAAAGTTGATAGAAATGGATGGAAATAGAGACGGAGTGATAGAGAGAGTAGCCTTGGGTAATGCGAAAGCCTTCAAGTGAGACAGTAATCTGGTTAATCTGTCAGGCTGCTCTCCGACAGGGTGGGGGCTCTCCACACTATCTTTCCCAATTAAACACTGAGGGAAAAGATACATCCAATGGCTAATTGTTTAACATGTAGCTGAACGGCTGTAGAGGAGTGAGCTGAACACAGATTGTAGTGTGGGGAGACTGACATGGAGGTCCCCCAGGAGAACCCCAGGAGACAGGCTCTCCATCTCACACTCCCTCAGATACTATTTCCCGTCACATGGATGCAACGAAAGGCATTAACCTCTTGGGGATAATTAAGGAGCGGTGGGGCGCTAAATGTAGAGCGCCAAATTTAAAATGCAAATGTAGTATTATAAAACATTCATAAAAATACAAGTGTTCCACACTCTTCAAAGAGCTTAGACTCTTGTCAATCTCACAGCGTTGTCAGATTTCAAAAAGGCTTTACGGCGAATGCATAACATTTGATTATCTGAGGACAGCACCCCGTGTACTTCCCTCATTAGCATAATAATAAAACCAGCGCGGGTGTCACATAACACATAAAAATAGCTAAAATAAATCGCTTACCTTTGAAGATCTTCTGCTGATGGTAATCTGAAGTGTCCAAGCAAGACATCCAATGTTCCTTTTGTTCGAAAAAGTCCCTATTTATATCCATAAAGCTCCGTTTGGTTGCCGCGTTCTGTTCAGAAAATCCACCGTTCACTCGCCCAATATAGAAGACACAGAGACCGGTAAAAATATACCTATAAACTTTGCCCAAACAAATCAAACCACGTTTCTAATCGATCCTT
This sequence comes from Hucho hucho, assembly GCA_003317085.1. Classification (NCBI taxonomy): domain Eukaryota; kingdom Metazoa; phylum Chordata; class Actinopteri; order Salmoniformes; family Salmonidae; genus Hucho; species Hucho hucho. The sequence continues at coordinate 22,366 of QNTS01001655.1, forward strand.
AGCTACACTATTATGTTTATTAACGATTATATTTCACTCGGTTAATATCTTGAGCGATGAAAAAGTAAAAATCCGAGGCGCGCTCTCCTGGGTCCTGCGCGTCACAGACAGAAATTGCTTCCTCACTCCACTGATGTAAACTTCCTGTATTCGTCTAGTTTTCAAGATAAACGCATCAAACCTTGTCTAAAGACGGTTGACATCTAGTGGAAGCCATAGGTACGGCAACCTGGGAGCTGGAATTCAGCAGATCCTATAGCAACTCATTGGAAAATGAGAAAGCTCACAAAATGACATTTTCTTGGATGGATTTTGCTCGGGTTTTCGCCTGCCATATCAGTTCTGTTATACTCACAGACATTATTTTAACAGTTTTAGAAACTTCAGAGTGTTTTCTATCCAATACTATTATGTGCATATCCTAGTTTCTGGGCCTGAGTACCAGGCATTTTACTTTGGGCACGCCAGACTCTCCAAAACTCTGAACACTGATGCCGCTCCCTAACAGGTTTTAAAGAATAGGGGACCAATGAGGAAGTAGTAGTTTTATGGTGTCAAGTTTGTCATAGTTTTGACTGAAAATGTATAATAGATCTAGAATCATAATTTGACAGTTATGACTCATGCAGGCAGAAAAAGAGTATTGGAAAGCCGGAGGAAAAAGGACCATTATGAATCTTTTCCTTTCAGTGTAATGAACTCTCTCTCTCTGTCTTTCTTCTGTCATGTTGGCAGGTGCCTTCATATGTCGACCCCTCTCTCTTAGGCTGTATAAGAGTCCCCTGGACAGGGACAAGCTGAAGGAGCCTACCTACCCTTTCACTGTGACAGGCTCTTATACCCAATCAGGCATCACTAAGGCCAATTAACTTCAGATTGGCAGGACCTAGCAACTGTAATTTCTTTCACTTATGAGCTCTTTTACTTCTTATTTTCACCCCTCCTCCTATCATCCCCCCATCTCTCCATCCCAGCCAGAGCCAAGAGTGTCCATTTGGTTGTGTTTGCAGATGGCTCATGGCCAGCTGAACCAACAGGCAGCTTGATTAAAATGAAAGACCACGCTCTGTCCTGGCACTCTCCCACCGTTTCTGTTTGCTATCTCCTTGGCTGAGGAGGCAGGGTGGTACATGTCTACTCTGAGGAAAGGGGGTGATAAGAAGTTCACCAACACATCAGGTTTTCTTGTATTAATTGGTAATTTTAAAGACAAAAAAGTTACAAAATGTGTTGTTGATCACTGATAGACAGACAGACAAAATAGCTAATTACGTTAAGTTATGTGAAATAATTTATGTGGTGTAAATGAGTGTTCTCTCTTGTGTAATAGCACCCCCCTGGGACACTAGGCTTTGCTGGGCCTGAAAATCCACTGAAAACTGTGATCACAGTGTGACAATGGAACTGCACGGCACCCTGTGTGACATCCTAATCAGCACCTTTTCTATGGGGCAATTTAGGTGAACTGGCAGATGACAAGTCCCCCGCTGACACAATGTGTTGTCATCAGTCATGGACCAAGTGAGACGAGAGAGAAATTTAATATTTTGAGGGCTGAGTGATACAAACTGATAGAGGTGATATTGAGGGAGAGAGCGAGGGAGGAAAAGAGGATGACATGTTGAGGTTGTAGTCTGATAGAGGTGATATTGAGGGAGAGAGCGAGGGAGGAAAAGAGGATGACATGTTGAGGTTGTATTCCGATAGAGGTGATATTGAGGGAGAGAGCGAGGGAGGATAAGAGGATGACGTGTTGAGGTTGTAGTCTGATAGAGGTGATATTGAGGGAGAGAGCGAGGGAGGATAAGAGGATGACATGTTGAGGTTGTATTCCGATAGAGGTGATATTGAGGGAGAGAGCGAGGGAGGATAAGAGGATGACGTGTTGAGGTTGTAGTCTGATAGAGGTGATATTGTGGGAGGAAAAGAGGATGACATGTTGAGGTTGTAGTCTGATAGAGGTGATATTGAGGGAGAGAGCGAGGTAGGAAAAGAGGACGACATGTTGAGGTTGTAGTCTGATATAGGTGATACTGAGGGAGAGAGAGGGAGGAGAAGAGGATGACATGTTGAGGTTGTAGTCTGATAGAGGTGATATTGAGGGAGAGAGCGAGAGAGGAAAAAAGGATGACATGTTGAGGTTGTAGTCTGATAGAGGTGATATTGAGGGAGAGAGCGAGAATGACACGTAGAGGTTGTAGTCTGTAAACGGCTAATGATGAAGATAGTCATTACCTGCTCGTGTGTGTGGAAGTGTGACTGCTTCCTGTTGGCAAGCTGTCACAACACCTGCCGCTTTGACTGTGTGTGTGTGTTTGAGGTAGTATTTTAAGTATTTTAAGGTCATCCAGCTACAGGATTCCTTGTTTGCACCTGTTTGCGTTGCTTACTTTTTTAAAACCTTTATTTAAAAAGGCAAGTCACGTAAGAACCAGTTCTTATTTACAATGATGACCTAGGAACAGTGGGTTAACTGCCTTTTTCAGGAGCAGAACAACATATTTTTACCTTGTCAGCTCTGGCATTCGATCCACCAACCTTTCGGTTACTGGCCCAACGCTCTAACCACTAGGCTACCTGCCACCCCAAACTTAGCCAAACCTGAGTCATTGTCACCTTCACCTAAGTGACATTTCCTTATATGGCAGTGAATTATCCAAATATTATAGTCTCAAAAATTATGAAAGAGCAATACAGTTGAAGTTGGAGGTTTACATACACCTTAGCCAAATACATTTAAACTCAGTTTTCCACAATTCCTGACATTTAACCTCTTGGGGATAATTAAGGAGCGCTGGGGCGCTAGCGCCCCGTTCCCGAACACTACCCGGTGAAATGTAAGGCGCCAAATTCAAAATCCCAAAGTTGAATTATTAAATATTTATCAATATACAAGTGTTGCATAGTCATCAAAAGCTCTGATTCTTGGCAATATCACAGCGTTGTCAGATTTCAAAAAGGCTTCACGGCGAAAGCACAACATTTGATTGTTTGAGGATAGCACCTCTCCTATTTTCCACAAGAGCATAAATTCATATCCAGCGAGGGTCACACAAAACCCATATAAGAGCTAAAATAAATCACTTACCTTTCGAAGAACTTCTGCTGAGGGCTTCCCAAGTGTCCAACGAAGACATCCAATGGTTCTTTTGTTAGAAAAAGTCATTTATTATATCCATAAATCTCCGTTTGGTTGGCGCGTTATGATCAGAAAATCCATTGTCGAGTCGCCCATTGAACCGTGAAGAGAACACATTCAAATTATACCTATAAACTTTCTCCAAACAAATCAAACATCATTTTTAATGTATCCTTAGGTATCCTTTTATGTATATTTACTGTAATATTTCAACCGGACGATAACGTGAACGATAGGAAAGGAAAATAAAGTGGGGCGCACTCACAATCTCACACCCGTGAAACATTGTTGACAAATGTGGTCCCTTCACTATTTCCTCTTCCTATCTGTTCTGCTTAGTGCTAGAGCCTCCAAACACTGTACACAGACTGTTGACATCTAGTGGAAGCCATAGGTACTGCAGTCTCAGTCCTACATAACATAGAAATCAATAGGCAGCCTGGAGAAAAAGGTAATGTACAAAAAAAACTGCAAATCCGGATGGATTTTCCTCGGGTTTTCGCCTGCCATATCAGTTCTGTTATACTCACATACATTGTTTTAACACTTTTAGAAACTTCAGAGTGTTTCCTATCCAATAGTACTAATTATGTGCATATCCTATTTTCTGGGCCTGAGTGGCAGGCATTTTACTTTGGGCACCTCTGCTGCCGCTCCCTAAGTAGTTAATCCTAGTAAAAATTACCTGTCTTAGGTCAGTTAGGATCACCACTTTATTTTGAGAATGTGAAATGTCAGAATAATAGTAGAAATAATTATTTATTTCAGCTTTTATTTCTTTCATCACATTCCCAGTGGGTCAGAAGTTTACATACACTCAATTAGTATTTGGTAGCGCTGCCTTTAAATTGTTTAACTTGGGTCAAACGTTTCGGGTAGCCTTCCACAACCTTCCCACAGTAAGTTGGGTGAATTTTGGCCCATTCCTCCTGACAGAGCTGGTGTAACTGAGTCAGGTTTGTAGACCTCCTTGCTCACACACGCTTTTTCAGTTCTGCCCACACATTTTCTATAGGATTGAGGTCGGGGCTTTGTGATGGCCACTCTAATACCTTGACTTTGTTGTCCTTTTTGCCACAACTTTGGAAGTATGCTTGGGGGCATTGTCCATTTGGAAGACCCATTTGTGAACAAGCTTTGACTTCCTGACTGATGTCTTGAGATGTTGCTTCAATATATCCACATAATTTTCCTGCCTCATGATGTCATCTATTTTGTGAAGTGCACCAGTCCCTCCTGCAGCAAAGCACCCCCACAACATGAGTGCTTCACGGTTTGGATGGTGTTCTTCGGCTTGCAAGCCTCCCCCTTTTTCCTCCAAACATAACGATGGTCATTATGGCCAAACAGTTCTATTTTTGTTTCATCAGACCAGAGGACATTTCTCCAAAAAGTGTCCGCATGTGCAGTTGCAAACCCTAGTCTGGCTTTTTTATGGCGGTTTTGGAGCAGTGGCTTCTTCCTTGCTGAGCGGCCTTTCAGGTTATGTCGATATAGGACTCGTTTTACTGTGGATATAGATACTTTTGAACCAGACTTGTGGAGGTCTACAATTTTTTCTGAGCTCTTGGCTGATTTCGTTTGATTTTCCCATGATGTCAAGCAAAGATGCACTGGGTTTGAAGGTAGGCCTTGAAATACATCCACAGGTGCACCTCCAATTGACTCAAATGATGTCAATTAGCCTATCAGAAGCTTATAAAGCCATGACAATTTTCAAAGCTGTTTAAAGGCACTGTCAACTTAGTGTATGTAAACTTCTGACCCATTGGAATTGTGATACAGTGAATTATAAGTGAAATAATGTCTGTAAACAACTGTTGGAAAAATTACTTGTGTCATGCACAAAGTAGATGTCCTAACCGACTTGCCAAAACTATAGTTTGTTAATAAGACATTTGTGGAGTGGTTTAAAAATTTGTTTTAATGACTCCAACCTAAGTGTATGTAAACTTCCGACTGTAACTGTATGTATTGTCTCCTTTTTTCTTTTCTTTTTTACATTCTTCTAATTTTGTTTACTAAAATGAATTGAAGTGTTTGTCTGGTTTGCCATTTTTCATTTACCTTTTAAGTTTGTGCACTTTTAATATGAATTGTATTTTAAATAGGCAGACTTCTCATTATATCCCATAAACTGTGTGCAGGTTTTCAATTAAATCCTCCATTTTCATAGTGCTTACCTTGGGGTTGTCAAATGCAGATGGACTCCCTCCTTTCTATGTTTTTTAATCAAAGAGAGCCTTTAGGAAAAAAATGCCTCCCTCGTTCAACAAGGTGACGTTTCATTTATTTGTCAGCTCCACTCAAATCCCTCCCACTCACAGCATCGCTGCAAGGTCCATTTACCATTTAAAAATAATTTCTGCTTTCCTTCTCGTTGGGTCCATCCCTTGGTCTGACTGAGGAGTGGTGTGGCTTTGTTGCTGAAACTCAGTGTGACCGTGCAAAACACATACACACTCAGTGTCCTTGTTCCCCTTAGAGGTTGATATTGAGTGAAAAGGAAACCTTACAAATCTTTTGACATTAAGTGTAAATAGAAGTTTTCAACTTGGTGAGAAAGTATTTTGTATAAATCTAAAAGATTCCTGGACTCATATCGTTTGTAAAACAAAAAAAGTGCCCAATTGTCATACTTAAGTAAAAGTAAAGATATCTTCATAGAAAATGACTCAAGTAAAAGTGAAAGCCACCCAGTAAAATACTACTTGTGTAAAAGTCTAAAAGTGTTTGGTTTTAAACATACTTAAGTATCAAAGGTACATTTAATTGCTAGAATATGCTTATTGTAAGTATCAAAAGTAAAAGTAAATGTTAAAATTCCTTATATTAAGCAAACCAGACGGCACCATTTTCTTGTTTTTTAAATTTACAGATAGCCAGGGGCACACTCAGACATCATTTACAAAAGAAGCATTTGTGTTTAGCAAGTCCACCAGATCAGATAAGGTAGGGATGACCAGGGATGTTCTCTTGATATGTATGTGAATTAGACCATTTTCCTGTCCTAAACATTCAAAATCTAATGAGTACTTTTGGGTGTCAGGGAAAATGTATGAAGTAAAACATACATTATTTTCTTTAGGAATGTAGTGAAGTAAAAGTAAAAGTTGTCAAAAATATCAATAGTAAATTAAAGTACAGATACCCCCCAGTACTTAAGTAGTACTTTAAAGTATTTTTACTCAAATACTTTACACCACTGGTAAAACACATGTACACTGAGTGTAAAAAACATTAAGAACTCTTTCCATGCCATAGACTTTCCATGCCATAGACTGACCAGGTGAATCTAGGTGAAAGCTATGATCCCTTATTGATGTCACCTGTTAAATCCACTTCAATCAGTATAGATCAAGAGACAGGTTAAAGAAGGATGTTTAAACCTTGAGACAATTGAGACATGGATTGTGTATGTATGTCATTCAGAGGGTGAAGGGACATCCAGCCAACTTGACAAAACTGTGGTGTCAACATGGGCCAGCATCCCTGCAGAATGCGTTCGACACCTTGTAGACAATGCCACAACGAATTGAGGCTGTTCTGAGGGCAAAAGGGGGTGCAACTCAATATTAGGAAGGTGTTCCTAATGTTTTGTACACTCAGTGTATATTTTAAAGGTTGAATAGATAAACACTGGATTTAGAGAAGAAGATTTGCCCCAGATGCTATGGGTTTGCGAAAACTACAAAGCCCACTGTTTAACAGTCTGTATGTAAAACAATGACATTATTCCTTTACTTATTCATTTGCCCTCATTCCTTAATTTCTTATCTCCAGTAATCAGTAAGTAGTAGGCTAAACTGGGTTGTATTGCCTCTCACTAACTCAATTACTTCACTCAACATGCTCTCTCTTCTCACTCTCACCTCTGTCTGTGTGTAATGTGTATGTGTTGAACTGAGAGTAAAGACTTAATGGAGCGGATAGGAACAGACCCCAGTATTCTGGCGTTAGACTGTGTGAGGAGGACAGAGGAACAGGCAGCCCCAAACTGTTCTCATGGGACATGTAGTGTTGTTCTGAAAATGGCCTTAAACTGCCAACATTAGTTTGAATGTTGATTATTCAATGTCTGTCTTTGGACAGGTGAATGGTGACTACAACAGCTGTCAATGTTTTCTATGCACGTGTTTAGTTCTGTAAAAAAAAAAAATCTGTCTTTAGAGAGGGGACGGTACAATTTGTGGGAACGTAAATCCAGATTTAAAATTGGATGTAGCTGCTGTGTCACACACTTAGTCAAATATACATAAGGATGATCTGGTTTTTATTCGCTCTCATTCATTTGTAATGCGCTAGTGATTTAATAACTTGCCTGGAGGAGTGCCTCAGTGGGGCACACCGTGTATTGTCTTAGAGTCGACTAGTATGCCCAGACCTTATGGAAGTTTAATAAATTCAGATGGTCCTTGTGTAGACAGTGTTTGTAGGTAGGCTGGAGGGCTGGACTGTGTTCTTGTGCGATGCTTCAAGCCCATAGGGACTATCCCATACGCTCCTCATCTGTCATGCCCTTCTTTCTAGTCTGAGCTCTTATTATACATAACTCATATTTACTTCTCTTGTAAAACATTCATAACAATGCAAAATGGCATAGCCCTCTTTCGTCAGAACAATTGGTGTAGTCCTCTCTATTTTACTGTCGGAGTGAATTAGTCAGACTCTCCCAATGGCACCACTGTAAAACGAACAGCTATGTGGGGAAAACAAACTGGCAAAGAAGCCGTGGGAAACCAAGTGACAAGGCGGTGGGGGTATAACCAGAAAACAACATTGATGAGCTGCCAGTGGTCAGCTGATGACTAATGTAGTGATTGGTCCATAGATTACTGCTTATCGAACCCTTTAATGGCCTGTACATCATTGTGAACTGAAGTTGTTTTTGAGTCTGTGATTGGTGTGGTGTTGTGTGGGGAGAAGAGGCAGTGTCACCTTGTCAGTCTCGGGCATGCTGCCAAGCAGAATGCAGGGGGCTGAGGGGGAGGCGAGGGGGCCAGTAATTATCCACCCGCAAAGGCTGGGACATCTGCAGCAACACTAGACAAACAATCATCAGTGTGTGTGTGTGTGTGTGTGTGTGTGTGTGTGTGTGTGTGTGTGTGTGTGTGTGTGTGTGTGTGTGTGTGTGCGTGCGTGCGTGCGTGCGTGCGTGCGTGCGTGTGCGTGCGTGTTTGGTTAAGCACAGGGTGACTCACTGATCATGTAGAGGAGGGGAAGAGAGCATTCTCACAATGGTCTACAAAATCAACTCAGATTTGTGAATCACTAGTGACCTGACATATTTCATTTTTCTATATGTTTTCTATGTGTTAGTTGTGTACAGCTGTGCGTCATAGTCTTGGGTTAGACTAGTAGGATGATTGGGTTTTATTTAGCCTGCCCGCTGCTGTTTGTGTGGGGTGGGGTGGTTGGAAGCACCCTCATGCCGTTTGGTGTTAAGAACACACATGTGCACTGTCATGTGAATCTCTCATGGTTGTGATGGTTGATGGTTGACACTGCTGTAGGCTACAGTCAAACTGAATTCAAACTCGACTGGTTTGCAGATTTTTATTTTTTATTTTTTTATTTCACCTTTATTTAACCAGGTAGGCTAGCTGAGTTCTCATTTACAACTGCGACCTGGCCAAGATAAAGCAAAGCAGTTCGACACATACAACAACACAGAGTTACACATGGAATAAACAAACATACAGTCAATCATACAGTAGAAAAAAAGTATATATACAGTGTGTGCAAATGAGGTAAGATAAGGGAGGTAAGGCAATAAATAGGCAATGGTGGCGAAGTAATTACAATATAGCATTTAAACATTGGTATGGTAGATGTGCAGAAGATGAATGTGCAAGTAGGGATACTGGGGTGCAAAGGAGCAAGATAAATAAATAAATACAGTATGGGGATGAGGTAGTTGGATGGGCTATTTACAGATGGGCTATGTACAGGTGCAGTGATCTGTGAGCTGCTCTGACAGTTGGTGCTTAAAGCTAGTGAGGGAGATATGAGTCTCCAGTTTCAGTGATTTTTGCAGTTCGTTCCAGTCATTGGCAGCAGAGAACTGGAAGGAAAGGCGGCCAAAGGAGGAATTGGCTTTGGGGGTGACCAGTGAGATATACCTGCTGGAGCGCGTGCTACGGGTGGGTGCTGCTATGGTGACCAGTGAGCTGAGATAAGGCGGGGCTTTACCTAGCAAAGACTTATAGATGACCTGGAGCCAGTGGGTTTGGTGACGAGTATGACGCAAGGGCCAGCCAACGAGAGCGTACAGGTCGCAGTGGTGGGTAGTATATGGGGCTTTGGTGACAAAACGGATGGCACTGTGATAGACTGCATCCAATTTGTTGAGTAGAGTGTTGGAGGCTATTTTGTAAATGACATCGCCGAAGTCAAGGATCGGTAGGATGGTCAGTTTTGCGAGGGTATGTTTGGCAGCATCAGTGAAGGACGCTTTGTTGCGAAATAGGAAGCTGATTCTAGATTTCATTTTGGATTGGAGATGCTTAATGTGAGTCTGGAAGGAGAGTTTACAGTCTAACCAGACACCTATGTATTTGTAGTTGTCCACATATTCTAAGTCAGAACCGTCCAGAGTAGTGATGCTGGACGGGTGGGCAGGTGCGGGCAGCGATTGGTTGAAGAGCATGCATTTAGTTTTACTTGCATTTAAGAGCATTTGGAGACCACGGAAGGAGAGTTGTATGGCATTGAAGCTCGTCTGGAGGTTAGTGAACACAGTGTCCAAAGAAGGGCCAGAAGTATGCAGAATGGTGTCGTCTGCGTAGAGGTGGATCAGAGAATCACCAGCAGCAAGAGCGACATCATTGATGTATACAGAGAAGAGAGTCGGCCCGAGAATTGAACCCTGTGGTACCCCCATAGAGACTGCCAGAGGTCCAGTTGGAGTGTACTGGAGTGTACTGGTTTAGCAGATCACTATATATACAGCAGCTATTTATGAACACTACTAATTATGATAAATGTAACTGAATACATATCTATAATTACATAGTCTTAAAATTATATGTACAGTACTTTGCCTTGGGTCTTGAGCAGTCTTTCTGATTCTGAAAGTTCCACTATGCAGTATAGCTGCCTATAGAATGCAGCATGTGGACTGTTGCTTGGGGAACACCAAGATAGAGTGAGGAGGAGAAGGATGGAGTGAGAGAAGGGCCTCTCTCCTCTGTCAGGGTCACTGAACTCTAGTACTAATGAGGACCTGGAGGTGCCTGGCTCTTCTCTGGAGAGGCAGAGGGAAGATCCCCAGAAACACACTCAGGACCTGGGGACTCTGTGCCTCCCTGCCTCCTCCCTGGTCCAGCCCTCCAGAGGACAGTCAATAGTGGAGATGCCAGGGCCTGTGAAATCTGCCCTGGTCCAGTTATCCAGCTATCCAGGCCGCTAAGCTTTTTCACCCCTTCTCACTGGATTCCCCTCAGATTCCCCTCCAAATTAGATTATTACAAACCAGCAGACATCTAGTTTGAAGATTAATTAGGTCATTTGGAAAGAGGGAGTGGGTGGGCTGGGGAGCACTAAATGGTTTCATCATGTGGGATTTTTTAATATGCAGAAGATTGAGTCTTCGCTCTTTGCTCTGCACGGCTGGATGTAGGTTTGGGATATGGCAAATAAATTATCACAATATCTATATATTTTTTCATTCAATAACGATAATTATCACGATATTAATCAAATAATGTTTAAAAGGTGCATATATGCTTCAGATTCAAGAACGCCTAACGCCTGAACAAACCACTAGGCTACCTGCCTAGTGGTTAGAGCGTTGGGCCAGTAGCCAAAAGGTTGCTAGATCAAATCCCCAGCTGACAAGGTAAGAATCTCTTGTTCCACCCCTGAACAAGGCAGTTAACCCACTGTTCCCTGATAGGCTGTCATCGTAAATAAGAAGTTGTTCTTAACCGACTTGCCTAGTTAAATAAAATTATGTGAGCTACCCATAAAATTATACTTTAAGGAAAATTGTTCCATGTTTGCGGCCAGGGAACACGTACCTGGGGTCAACACGTACCTGGGGCCTCTTGAAACCTTCCTGTTCGACTGTGCTAATTGTTCTTCCACACCAGTCGCAGCAAACCATTACTATATGGACCTCTACATGGACCGTACAGGGGAATTGTCATGCTGAAACAGGAAAGGGCCTTCCCCAAACTGTTGCCACAAAGTTGGAATCACCGAATCGTCTAAAATGTCATTGTATGCTGTAGCGTTAAGATGTCCCTTCACTAGAACCATGAAAAACAGCCCCAGACCATTATTCTTCCTCCACCAAAGTTTACAGTTGGCACTATGCATTGGGGCAGGTAGCGTTCTCCTGGCATTCGCTAAAGCCAGATTTGTCAGTCGGACTGCCAGATGGTGAAGCGTGATTCATCACTCCAGAGAACGCGTTTCCACTGCTCCAGAGTCCAATTGGCATTGCGCATGGTGATCTTAGGCTTGTGTGTGGCTGCTCGGCCATGGAAACCCATTTCATGAAGCTCCCGACGAACAGTTCTTGATGTTGCTTCCAGCGGCAGTTTGGAACTCGGTAGTGAGCGTTGCAACTGAGGACAGACGATGTTTACACGCTTTGCGCTTCAGCACTCAGCAGTCCCATTCTGTGAGCTTGTGTGTCCTACCACTTCGTGGCTCCTAGGTGTTTCCACTTCACAATGACATGACTTACAGTTGATTGGGGCAGCTCTAGTATGGCAGAAATTTGATGAACTGACTTGTAGGAAAAGTGGCATCTTATGACAGTGCCACGTTGAAAGTCACTTAGCTCTTCAGTGAGGCCATTCTACTGCCAATGTTTGTTTATGGAGATTGTGCTTGATTTTATACACCTGTCAGCAATAGCTGAATCCACTAATTTGAAGGGGTGTCCATATACTTTTGTATGTATAGTGTATATTTAATTGAGGCTACACCTGGGGCACAGACATATGTTAGGATTAGGGGAACTTAAAGTTGTTTAGAGAGCACAGGTCATGAGGGAGTTCTACTGCGTATAATTTTCTACATGTGGAAATAGACACTGTCAAAGCACGCACACACCCGCACGCAGACACACACACACACACACACACACACACACACANGTAGCCAAAAGGTTGCTAGATCAAATCCCCAGCTGACAAGGTAAGAATCTCTTGTTCCACCCCTGAACAAGGCAGTTAACCCACTGTTCCCTGATAGGCTGTCATCGTAAATAAGAAGTTGTTCTTAACCGACTTGCCTAGTTAAATAAAATTATGTGAGCTACCCATAAAATTATACTTTAAGGAAAATTGTTCCATGTTTGCGGCCAGGGAACACGTACCTGGGGTCAACACGTACCTGGGGCCTCTTGAAACCTTCCTGTTCGACTGTGCTAATTGTTCTTCCACACCAGTCGCAGCAAACCATTACTATATGGACCTCTACATGGACCGTACAGGGGAATTGTCATGCTGAAACAGGAAAGGGCCTTCCCCAAACTGTTGCCACAAAGTTGGAATCACCGAATCGTCTAAAATGTCATTGTATGCTGTAGCGTTAAGATGTCCCTTCACTAGAACCATGAAAAACAGCCCCAGACCATTATTCTTCCTCCACCAAAGTTTACAGTTGGCACTATGCATTGGGGCAGGTAGCGTTCTCCTGGCATTCGCTAAAGCCAGATTTGTCAGTCGGACTGCCAGATGGTGAAGCGTGATTCATCACTCCAGAGAACGCGTTTCCACTGCTCCAGAGTCCAATTGGCATTGCGCATGGTGATCTTAGGCTTGTGTGTGGCTGCTCGGCCATGGAAACCCATTTCATGAAGCTCCCGACGAACAGTTCTTGATGTTGCTTCCAGCGGCAGTTTGGAACTCAGTAGTGAGCGTTGCAACTGAGGACAGACGATGTTTACACGCTTTGCGCTTCAGCACTCAGCAGTCCCATTCTGTGAGCTTGTGTGTCCTACCACTTTGTGGCTAAGCCGTTGTTGCTCCTAGGTGTTTCCACTTCACAATGACATGACTTACAGTTGATTGGGGCAGCTCTAGTATGGCAGAAATTTGATGAACTGACTTGTAGGAAAAGTGGCATTTTATGACAGTGCCACGTTGAAAGTCACTTAGCTCTTCAGTGAGGCCATTCTACTGCCAATGTTTGTTTATGGAGATTGTGCTCGATTTTATACACCTGTCAGCAATAGCTGAATCCACTAATTTGAAGGGGTGTCCATATACTTTTGTATGTATAGTGTATATTTAATTGAGGCTACACCTGGGGCACAGACATATGTTAGGATTAGGGGAACTTAAAGATCAAATCCCCAGCTGACAAGGTAAGAATCTGTTGTTCCACCCCTGAACAAGGCAGTTAACCCACTGTTCCCTGATAGGCTGTCATCGTAAATAAGAAGTTGTTCTTAACCGACTTGCCTAGTTAAATAAAATTATGTGAGCTACCCATAAAATTATACTTTAAGGAAAATTGTTCCATGTTTGCGGCCAGGGAACACGTACCTAGGGTCAACACGTACCTGGGGCCTCTTGAAACCTTCCTGTTCGACTGTGCTAATTGGTAGCATGTCCTTAGCAATGCAATGCATAATAGCATTTGTTATGTCTTTGTCTTTTCGATGTTTGCTTGTAGGGACGGACTTTAAAAAGCCAAACCACTTCCAAATTACTGAAACAGTTTAACCATTTTTATCAATAATTTCTTTGTTGGAAGATGCTCCTTCTCCATGGCTATCACTGCCACTGTTTTCGCCTACATCACTCATTTTCGTGGTTAATAGTGGCTACGAGGTGCTAAGTGGTTTTTAGTGGGCGTATACCTCTCCACGTGCATATTGTCACTTCTCCGCACGTTCCTGCTGCGTCACAGAGGTGAAATGGACTGCTGTACCTAATTATTCTATATCGACATTATCGAAAATGAATGTAAACGTTTTTATATCGTTATTGAGGGAAGTAATTACCTTGATAATTGTTGATATTGATTTATCACCCAGCCCTACCTGGATGACTGTGGTCATGTTGAGATATCATCATCATATGGAGGGTGAATGGAGTAGTAGGCCTATGCTGTAACACCAGGGGCATAACTCAACCACTCCATAGTGCCTCTCTCATTGATCCCCTCATATGACAACAGTAATGCTATCTGGAGCACCATGCATGCCCAGACTGTTGGCTTTTCGAAAGATGAGGCATGTTCTGTGTACTGAAGTACGGTGGGATTCCTCTGGGATGGAGGGAGGGTGAAAGAGGGAGGGAGAGACTCATGCACACGCACAGAGACATGAAGGGATGACAAGGTTAAGAGAAGGTGATAAAGAGGAAGGGGCTGTAGTGTGATGGCTGATTTGAATTTGCACCGAGGCAATGTGACTCCCAGCGAATGTTCTGGGAGTTAATTGAGCAGGAGAGAGAGAGAGAGAAAGGGGGGGGGGGGGTGTTTTATGGCGAGGCAGATTTAAGAAATGCTTGATGTTGTACTGTACTGTACGTCATCCTCAGAGTCAAGCACACAGCTTGATGCTCGACTACATGTCATCTTCAGAACAACATGGGGAGCTTGACACCTGTGTCATTCTCTGGAGATGGAGAAGACGAGGAAGGAAGCCATGCCTGAGGAGGAGAGGAAAGAGCAATAGAGATATGGAGAGAGAGCTTGGAATGGAATTAATTCAATGAGATTACCTTTATGTTCTAGAACCACAGTGATCCAGAGTCCTTCACATGGTAGCATGACACTTGGTGTATACTACTTTAGACTTTAGTGAGGTACACTGAGATACACAAAGAAAAGATAGAAAGATAAGTTTTAGTTCAGCAGTGTGGAGAAGAGAGAAAAGAATGAGGGAGAGAGAGAATGAGGGTGGGGGAGAGAGAATGAGGGTGAGAGAGAGAGAATGAGGGAGAGAGAGCCAGGACTCCTCCACCACTGCTATCCAGACTCCTTCCACCACTGCTATCCATTCATGTCACCCCTGGAGAGAGATGTGGAGAGAGACTCATAACGTCACTTCATATCTTCCTCCGTTAAATCATCAGTCTCTTTGACCCTCATAATTAGCACACAAAGCAAAAGCAGGGGAAAGGCTCATTTCAATTGGTCCCTGTGAGCTTTTGGTTTCAGCCTGTAATAAGATAGTGCCTCATAGACAGTATTTGTCCTGTAACTGAAGAATAGCTTTGTCTAGCGGCAGGTAAAGCATGGAGTTGAGGTCAGGGCTCTGAACAGGCCAGTCAAGTTCTTCCACACCAGTCGCAGCAAACCATTACTATATGGACCTCTACAGGGGAATTGTCATGCTGAAACAGGAAAGGGCCTTCCCCAAACTGTTGCCACAAAGTTGGAATCACCGAATCATCTAGAATGTCATTGTATGCTGTAGCGTTAAGATGTCCCTTCACTAGAACCATGAAAAACAGCCCCAGACCATTATTCTTCCTCCACCAAAGTTTACAGTTGGCACTATGCATTGGGGCAGGTAGCGTTCTCCTGGCATTCGCTAAAGCCAGATTTGTCAGTCGGACTGCCAGATGGTGAAGCGTGATTCATCACTCCAGAGAACGCGTTTCCACTGCTCCAGAGTCCAATTGGCATTGCGCATGGTGATCTTAGGCTTGTGTGTGGCTGCTCGGCCATGGAAACCCATTTCATGAAGCTCCCGACGAACAGTTCTTGATGTTGCTTCCAGCGGCAGTTTGGAACTCGGTAGTGAGCGTTGCAACTGAGGACAGACGATGTTTACACGCTTTGCGCTTCAGCACTCAGCAGTCCCATTCTGTGAGCTTGTGTGTCCTACCACTTCGTGGCTCCTAGGTGTTTCCACTTCACAATGACATGACTTACAGTTGATTGGGGCAGCTCTAGTATGGCAGAAATTTGATGAACTGACTTGTAGGAAAAGTGGCATCTTATGACAGTGCCACGTTGAAAGTCACTTAGCTCTTCAGTGAGGCCATTCTACTGCCAATGTTTGTTTATGGAGATTGTGCTTGATTTTATACACCTGTCAGCAATAGCTGAATCCACTAATTTGAAGGGGTGTCCATATACTTTTGTATGTATAGTGTATATTTAATTGAGGCTACACCTGGGGCACAGACATATGTTAGGATTAGGGGAACTTAAAGTTGTTTAGAGAGCACAGGTCATGAGGGAGTTCTACTGCGTATAATTTTCTACATGTGGAAATAGACACTGTCAAAGCACGCACACACCCGCACGNCCTCTCCTCCCTCTCTACTCCCCCTTCTGCTTCCCCTCCACTCCCCATCTCTGATTCAGAGGGGTTGGGTTAAATACAGAAGACCCATTTCAGTTGAATACATTCAGTTGTTCAACTGACTAGGTATCCCTTTCCCTTCCTTTTCTTTCCCTTTCTCTTACTCCCCCTCCACTCCCTCCACTCCCTCCTCTCCCCCATTGGGACCTCAGATATAACAGAACATTTTAGCTCAGCCTCCCTATCACCCCCCACCAGCAAACCTCAGGACCTAGTCCAGCCTTGTAAAATAATTGAATAGCTAGCAGCAAATCACCTCTTGGCTGAGTCAATTGGATGGACAGGGATTCTGGGATGGTGCTGGCCTGCTGCTGTACTGTGCTGGGATGAAGGGCAATGGGGAAGACACAGGGAGAGGATGGACTGGCTCACTGTGCGTGAAAGCTTAGTATGGAATTGGCATTAAAGTCTATTCACAGCAACATGTGATAGATTATTTTCAACTGGTGAGTTGTGAATCAGAAGTACAGCCTTGACCAAGTGATATTGAAAAATAGGAAGATATATATTGACTGATTTCTTTGAGTTCAGTGAATGAGTGGACGTAGTATAGGTAGAGTGTCTGATATGACTACCTCATATTACTACTCTGCATGACTCCTGTCAGTGGTCCAGTGATAGAACAGGAAGTCTACCACAGTTAGGGAGAAAGCTTGTTTACTTATTCATCAACATTTTCATTCTAGTGCCTGCAAGGATTTGACAGTAATGACAGATGGCCCAGGTGAGAGGAAATAGAATACAACAACCGGACAAACAAAGGAAACAGCCATCAGGCTTTGTATGTCTTTGTCTCAACCAAAGTGAAGCCACAGGTGTGTAACAAGAACAGATGCATTCTAGACACTTCCTGACTCCCACGGCCAAGCAACACTGTAAGGACAGATAGACCTGCTTAAGTGAGCCCTTATCTTTATGTCTTGTGAAGCGAGTTGTGTGCCAGGTGGTGAACTAAGAGCATTTGGGAAAGGAAGGATAGAAAATAGAATAAATAAATATATAAATGGAGGAGAGGACCTCAAAGAGGAAATGTAACTCTAATGCAGCAAGAGTAGGAGATGGAAGAGAGGGGGATAGGATGGAAAAGACATTAAGTCTTACTGAGGGCCTGGGGTCCACTCAAGTTTTACACACCTACCCGCGGCTGCTGCACAGTCCCCTCCCTCCTCGGAGCGTGTTCCCAGTCCGTTCCGTCTGAGCTCCCCTTCCTGCACAGTGTTGAGCAGACTTAAGGAAACGGTTCATTTAAATGTGCATAATTTGCTCTTGGAGGCCTACTCTCAGTCTCACAGTTCCCCTGTGGCACATGAGAGAAATAGCCGGCAGAGAGAGAGACAGAGACAGGCAGAGATAGAGACAGAGATAGACTGGACTGCCACACAGTGTGGTAGAAAGGCAGACAGAAAGCAGAGATTGATTCAGACTAGACTGGACATGAGAACAAGACACCAACAGCCATTCCACTGGTCACACCACATCATATCAATGTGGAAATTTGAGTAATATTTGGTAGATTTCAACCTTCAACCTTTATTCACCTACTCAATAAGACAGCCAGAAGTGTGTTGAATTCCCAATGTGTTATCATTAAGCTAAAAACACAACCAAATTCCAATGGAAAAACAATGTCAGATGTTCTGTTTAGATGTCATCTTAATGTGTTATCACTGCACGTTCAACCATTTAAAAACACAATGAAGTTCAAATGGGAATATAATGTCACATATTTTGCATTTATACAACACCTTCATGTGTTATCACTGTGCTTCATCTAATAGCACAACCAAATTACCTTGATTGTAGTTGAGCTAAAGTTAAAAGTACATGGTGCAAGTGATCAATGCTGTTCGAGATTCTGCTCAGATTGTTATAGCAATTGTGAAGATTTCCACAGACCTGCAAACCTGAACAAGCACGCTTTCTATGATTACATAAGAAGTCATTTATACACTGAACAAAAATAAAATATAAACGCAACATGTAAAATGTTGGTTCCATGTTTCATGAGCTGAAATAAAAAATCCCAGAAAAGTTCCATATGCGCAAAAGTGCATTTCTCTCAAATTTCGTGCACAAATGTGTTTACATCCATGTTAGTGAGCATTTCTCCTTTGCCAAGATAATCCATCCATTTGACAGGTGTGGCATATCAAGAAGCTGATTAAACAACATGATCATTACACAGGTACATCTTGGGGACAATGAAAGGCCATTCTAAAATGTGCATTTAGTTTTGTCACACAACACAATGCCACAGATGTCTCAAGTTTTGAGGGAGCGTGCAATTGGCATGCTGACTGCAGGAATGTCCACCAAAGCTTTGCCAGAGAATTTAATGTTCATTTCTCTACCATAAGCCGCCTCCAACTTAGTTTTAGAGAATTTGGCAGTACGTTCAACCAGTCTCACAGCCGCAGACCATGTGTAACCATGCCAGCCCAGGACCTCCACATCTGGCTTCTTCACCTGCGGGATCGTCTGAGACCAGCCAACCGGACAACTGATGAAACTGTGGATTTGCACAACCAAAGAATTTCTGCACAAACTGTCAGAAACCGTCTCAGGGAAGCTCATCTTCGTGCTTGTCGTCTTTACCAGGGTCTTGACCTGACTGACACACACACACACACTGTTTGTCTGTTTGTGTTTGTGAGTGTTTTCATAATGGCAGGATTTATAGAAGATCCATAATGATCCCTATTACAGAAAGAAGTGTCAACACATAGAAAGGACCATCCTGCAACTTTCAGCGAAAAACACTGCAAACAAGTACCCATAATTGCTTGTATTTGGGCTTTGTCAATCAACTGATAGCTTTGTACTCTGCTGCCTGAGATGCACTGTAGACAGAGCAGGAAGTCAACAGAGAACATTCCCAAGATCCAAATGAAGCTTTCATGACTCATCCAATTCATTAAAGTAATCAAACAATCAACAATATTGTTCTAGTCAGATTCACCTCACTTGCGTCAATAGGTCCAGGAAACATCCCTTTTACAATCGGTAAACAACCTGACCATGACGTCACGAGACAATCGGTAAACAACCTGACCATGACGTCAGCCTGGCGTCACTGCGACCACTTTTGCCCGCTGGGTTGGGTTATCCTTGTAGTATGTGTCTGACTCATGGCAGGCAGACAGAGGCAGCAGTAGTGTTTTAGGTCAGTTGCTGTAGCACAATGATTAGGGTAAGGGACCCAGGGTAGGTAGTGTACAGTAGATAGCTGTGAGAATTGAGGCATGGCTTCCCATTGTGTGGAATTAGGATTCATTACCTTAGTGTGATCCCAGCCCTGTAGAGTGGCCCCAGCCCTGCCCTCAGCCCTGAGAAAGAAACATGGCCGCTCACTCACTGTAATGATGATCGATACTCTGTGGATGATCTCAGAGCACTGTGTGGAGGATCTGGCCCAGCAGCCTAGGGCCACCGTTCACCTCTCTCTCTCTCTCTCTCTCTCTCTCTCTCCTTCCTTATACAGAATATCTCTCTTCTCTCCTCTCCTCTCTCTCTCTCTCTCTCTCTCTCTCTCTCTCTCTCTCTCTCTCTCTCTCACTGTGTCTTCCTCTCTCTCCCTCTGTATGTTCTTTCTCTCTCTCCTCTCTCTCACTGTCTATGTAGAAAATATTACAAATAAAGAAAGTAGTAGGTGTGTCCAAACTTTTAACTGGTACTGTATGTCATATAGCCAACATTAACATCTGATGTAAACAATTGATGTAAACAATTAGTTTCAGACATTATATGGTTTTGCTAATTGGTGTGGGGAGGTATGCCCCTTTGTGATTGACATTAAATAATGATATGCCATACAGTCAACATTCGTATATGAAAGCATATATGGAAGTTCAGTTGCTAATTGTATTGTATTACAGTATTACACAGTATTTACAACAGTGGGAGTGTATCACTTGCATATTGAGAACTTGGAAAAACTGCCAAAGATCAGGGTCGTTAATAATGAACTTATAACTAAATGTTAGTGTCGGCAGTTGATTTGTTCATCCTTAATAGTTAGTTAGAGGATGTCCATTTTTAACATAGCCCCATGCTAACACACACACTACAGTCTTAATTAGCCACACCACGTCTGGCCTTTAACAGTGACAGTGAGACTCTGCCAAACTTTGCCGGCTGTCATGGCAACTGGTGACACTGACATTTTCAGGTGGCTGCGTCCATCCCCCCTCACCCTCCCAGTCCCCTCTATCCCCCACACCCTCCCTGTTCCCTCATGCGTGTGCATGTGTGTCTGTTTGCACACTCCACTGAGCACATTTTCTCACCTGAGTTGCTGATTGTTTTCATGCTGTCTTTACGAGCAAATGAGCGGGATCCAAATGATGGATGTTATGATATAATGTACCTATAACATCATCAGAGTTCACACTCATGTATGCATGTGTTGTGCATGTACAGTGAACGTATTCATTTGTCTGTATAAGTGTTGATCCGAGTGTCTGAATGCTAGTGAGTCTATGAGCTTCGGCCCTTTAATCGAAAATGAAATAGAACGGCAAAAGTGTGGCTGTGCAGCCTAATTTGGCAGATAGCTTCGGTATTCTCAGCAGAACCATTCCTTAAGTGTTGGCGTGTGTGTGTATCCCACCTTGGAGACAAAGACTCCATAAGCGTACTCTCAATGAATCCAACTTAGGCTGTGAACGAGGGAGAGAGGGGATGGAGGGGTGTGAGAGCAGAGTGAGAGCCAGACAGGCAGGGCTCCCTAATCACCCATTTCTCAAGGCTCCTCTCCTCTCCTCTCCTCACCTCTCCTCTCCTCTCCTCTATTCTTATCTCCTCCTTCACCTTGTACAGGCTCATTGCCTCCTCTGCTTAGGGGAGCTCTGTCTCAGCCCCACTGAATCACTACGTTAACGAGTTGAGCCTCTGAGATGTAAAGGTGTCAGCTGATTATTTGTTGTTCATTCCACCACACGTCTTTTGTGTGTCAGTGAATAGGCCCTACTACACACCAACGACGGGGTCAGTCATTTGATTGTTTAGTTGCCATTGTTTCATTGACAGCTAAGTGCAGGGAGGTATCTCCTAGAGCTGTGCGTGCTATACAGTAGTGAGGATAGATCCCAGTGTTTAGCCTTTACCACTCCAGAAGGTTCCTGAGTGTGTTTACAGGGCTCTGTGCTCTGAACGTATGGCAGAGACTAGCTCTGATGCCAGACCCGCAAACCCCTCTCTGTGTTGGTGTGTGCCCATGTGTGTGTATGTGTAGGCCTCCTGGGGGTACTCTCTCTCCTCGTCCTCCATGCTCCTGAAAAACATGCCTCATAATTCATACTGTATCATCCACGGGCCCTGGGCAATTGTTACCTGGAGCTTAGGGACAACGTGTGAAAACTATGCAGAGAGCTACAGGGGGAGGAGTTTGTGTGTGTGTGGGTGTGTGGGTGTGTGTGTGTGTGGGGGGGGGGCATGTTTGTGTGTGTGTGTGTGCTTCTGCTTCCCATGGAAAATTACAATTCAGACAATGGGCTTCCCAGGATGGCATCTAGCTCATTAAGAGGGCTGATGTTCTTCAATTGACCTAAAATGGGATTCAAATGTCTGCCCATAGAGTAGAATATGAAGCATTTTTATTGAATAGTGTAGTGTGTTAAAATATTTTAAGTCTAAACATAAATACAATCTGTGTTTGTAGATTTTTTTATTTGTACTTGCAGACAAGTGTTACAGAAACAACTTCATTGGATGCCATACAGCCAACATTCAAGTTAACATTTTATGTAAACAATTAGCAACTGAACTTCCATATATGCTTTCATATATGAATGTTGGCTGTATGGCATATCATTATTTAATGTCAATCACAAAGGGGCATACCTCCCCACACCAATTAGCAAAACCATATAATGTCTGAAACTAATTGTTTACATCAATTGTTTACATCAGATTTTAATTTTGGCTATATGACATACAGTACCAGTCAAAAGTTTGGACACACCTACTCATTCAAGGGTTTGTCTTTATTTTTACTATTTTCTACATTGTAGAATAGTAGTGAAGACATCAAAACTATGAAATAACACATATGGAATCATTTACTAACCAAAAAAGTGTAAAACAAATATATTTGTTATATTTGAGATTCTTCTAATTAGCCACCCGTTGCCTTGATGACAGCTTTGCACACTCTTGGCATTCCCTCAACCAGTTTTACCTGGAATGCTTTTCCAACAGTCTTGAAGGAGTTTCCACATATGCTGAGCACTTGTTGGCTGCTTTTCCTTCACTCTGCGGTCCAACTCATCACAAACCATCTCAATTGGGTTGTTGGGTGATTGAGGCCTGGTCATCTGATGCAGCACTTCATCACTCTCCTTCTTGGTCAAATAGCCCTTATACAGCCTGGAGGTGTGTTGGGTCATTGTCCTGTTGAAAAGCAAATGATAGTCCCACTAAGGGCAAACCAGATGGGATGGCATATTGCTGCAGAATGCTGTGGTAGCCATGCTGGTTAAGTGTGCCTTGAATTCTAAATAAATCACAGACAGTGTCATCAGCAAAGCACCCCCACACCATCACACGTGATCCTCCATGCTTCACGATGGGAACCACACACACGGAGATCATCCATTCACCTACTTTGCGTCTCACAAAGACACGATGGTTGGAACCAAAAATCTCCAATTTGGACTCATCAGACCAATGGACAGATTTCCACTGGTCTAATGTCCATTGCTTGTGTTTCTTGGCCCAAGCAAGTCTCTTCTTCTTATTGGTGTCCTTTAGTAGTGTTTTTTTGCAGCAATACGACCATGAAGGCTTGATTCATGCAGTCTCCTCTGAACAGTTGATGTTGAGATGTGTCTGTTACTTGAACTCTGTGAAGCATTTATTTGGGCTGCAATCTGAGCTTCAGTTATTCTAATGAACTTATCCTCTGCAGCAGAGGTAACTCTGGGTCTTCCTTTCCTGTGGCTGTCCTCATGAGTCCAGTTTCATCATAGCACTTTATGGTTTTTGCGACTGCACTTGAATTAACTTTCAATGTTCCTGAAATGTTCCATATTGACGGACCTTAATGTCTTAAAGTAATGACGGACTGTTGCTTGCTTATTTTAGTTGTTCTTGCCATAATATGTGACCCGATTCAGGAAACTAGGCGTATGTCGCAAGTCACAACTATTTTTTTTATCAAAATGCGTTTTTTGGCAGAAATGCCTTCTCAAACATGTGAACTTGTTGGTCTTGTTGGTTAAACCACAGAAAAAATAGCAACCTTCCCACTAGCCATGATTGGCTGAGATAAGGAGTGGGCTGGACATGCCGAGAGAGGAGTTCGGATTGGTCTGCCATATTGAAGGCTTCTGTCTATTTGAGCTCGTCAGTCTGTGTTGGTAATCCTATTGAACGCAGATTTTAGCTAAAATTAGCTAGCTGGCTCCCTAGCGGACATTATTATTAGTTTCCCAGAGCTGTTTGCTTTTCTAGTTAGAGCCTAATGTTAGGCATTATTGGCACTTTGTTCATTGTTGTTTAACTAGCTAACGTTAGCTGGCTGGCTCGTTAGCTAACGTTACGTGACGTGTGTACAACACCCGATGAATATGGCCGGTGTCAGTAAACGTCTACAAAAAACCTTAATGAAATTGTTGCCAGCAGAGTTGGTTGGTCTTCTACCAAATAGAGCTATCTTCTTTATATCACTCCTTCCTTGTCACAACACAACTAATTGGCTCAAACGCAGTAAGAAGGAAAGAAATTCCACAAATTAACTTTTAACAAGGCACACATGCTAATTGAAATACATTTCAGGTGACTACCTCATGAAGCTGGTTGAGAGAATGCCAAGAGTGTGCAAAGCTGTCATCAAGGCAAAGGTTGGCTACTTTGAAGAATCTCAAATGTAAAATATATTTTGATTTGTTTAACACTTTTTTGGTTACTACATAATTTGTGTTATTTCATAATTTTGATGTCTTCACTATTATTCTACAATGTAGAATGTCATCAAACTACACAAATCCTCAGTTTCATGCAAACATGATCTGTTTTTGCTAAAGGGTGTGGGGAGGTACAATCCTTTGTGATTCATAATATAACCTTATACAGACGACATTCGTATACAGTATATACGTTTTTATTATAGCTAACAATTCAGCTATTAAGGATTGGCCAGTAATACATGATGTTTGAATGAGAAAACACTTAATTAAGGCCTAACATATGGCTAATAAGACATAATAATTTAGTGGCTAATATGTGTACCTTAAAATAAAGTGTTATCCTTCATAAACAGTATTTTTTGTTCAAACGCCTCTAGCCAAGTGTGATTTTGTGTGAATGTGTCTGTGTTCTGTGAATAGTATGTTCAACAGTGACACGTCTGTATGTATTCATCACAGATGTCTTTTCCTCCCCCGGTCCGCCCTGGTCTGTTCATGACCACCCATGGCTCCATCCCTGCCTGTCCGCCTCTCAGTGCAGGGCGGCATGACTACTACCCACCACACACCCCAACATCAGATCAGGCAGGAGGAAAACAATGAGGTATGTTTGAGGTAGTTATTTCAATTGTTTATTATTTTGCTACTAGGGCATATTAGGTAAACTATCTGTTTGCGTTTGTCAAAAGGTAGGTGAACTCCATGCCTACATGTATGGGTGTACTGTATGTCTTCATGTGCATACAGTATATTGAGTATATTGTGAGTGTAGGAGGTGTGGGGAACATCTCATCTTTCCCTGTCGGATCCGTTTCACTTGCACTCTAACTAACACAAATTCATGCGTTGCAATTAAATGCATGTGCTGCCGCCCACCCATGTCTGTGCTCAATCATGTCGTGTTCAGAGGAAAACAAGAGATCATCATGAGAGTTAAGGGACACAGGCCCTCAATGTTCCACGGTTTGAAATGGACTCTTCACAAAGACCAATTTGTAATGGTGTGACAGATGCTACAGCATCTTCAGAAAGTATTCACACCCTGTGACTTTTTCCATATTTTGTTGTGTTACAAAGTGGGATTAAAATTGATTTAATTTTCATTTTTGGTCAACGATCTACACAAAATACTCTAATGTCTAAAGTGGAAGAAAAATGTGAACATTTGTGATAAAATGTATGAAAAATAAAAACCACTAATATATATTGATTAGATAAGTATTCAACCCCCTGAGTCAATAGATGTTAGACACCTTTGGCAGTTATTACAGCAGTGAGTCTTTCTGGGTAAGTTTGTAAGAGCTTTCCACACCTGGATTGTGCAGCATTTGCCCATTATTCTTTTCAAAATTCTTCAAGGTCTGTCAAATTGGTTGTTGACCATTGCTTGACAACCATTTTCAGGTTTTGCCATTGATTTTTAAGTAGATTTAAGTCAAAACTGTAAATCGCCACTCAAACATTCACTGTCTTGGTAAGCAACTCCACTGTAGATTTGGCATTATGTTTTAGGTTATTGTCCTGCTGAAAAGTTCATTCATTTCCCAGTATTGATGGAAAGCAGACTAAATCAGTATTTCCTCTAGGATTTGCCTGTGTTTAGCTCCATTACGTTCACTTTTTGTCCTGAAAAACTCCCCAAGTCCTTAACTATTACAAGCATACCCATAACACGATGCAGTCACCACTATAATTAAACATAAAAGTATTCAGGACAAAAAGTTAAATGCTTTGCCACATTTTTGCAGTATTACTTTTGTGACTTTGTTGCAAACAGGATGCATGTTTTGCAGTGGCGACCCGTTCAAAAGTTTGGGGTCACTTAGAAATGTCCTTGTTTTTGAAATTTGTTGTCCTTTGAAATAACATCAAATTAATCAGAAATACAGTGTAGACATTGTTAATGTTGTAAATTACTATTGTAGCTGGAAACGGTTGATTTTTAATGGAATATCTACATAGGTATACAGAGGCCCATTATCAGCAACCATCACTCTGTTCCAATGGCACGTTGTGTTAGCTAATCCAAGTTGATAATTTTAAAAGGCTAATTGATCACTAGAAAACCCTTTTGCAATTATGTTAGCACAGCTGAAAACTGTTGTTCTGATTAAAGAAGCAATAAATCTGGCCTTCTTTAGACTAGTATAGTCTCTGGAGCATCAGCATTTGTGGGTTCGATTACAGGCTCAAAATGGCTAGAAAGAAAGAACTTTCTTCTGAAACTCGTAAGTCTATTCTTGTTCTGAGAAATGAAGGCTATTCCATGCGAGAAATTGCAAAGAAACTGAAGATCTCGTACAATGCTGTGTACTACTCCCTTCACAGAACAGCGCAAACTGGCTCTAACCAGAATAGAAAGAGGAGTGGGAGGCCCCGGTGCACAACTGAGCAAGTGGACAAGTATATTAGAGTGTCTAGTTTGAGAAATAGACTCCTCACAAGTCCTCAACTAGCAGCTTCATTAAATAGTACCTGCAAAACACCAGTATCAACGTCAACAGTGAAGAGGCAATTCCGGGATGCTGGCCACAAGCATTGCAACTGGGAAGTCAGACTGGGAAAATAAGTTTTCAGCTTGGAATTGTAAAACTTTTTCTTTGATGACAAAATTTGCCAACCAAGGACTGCTGCACACAACAAGGTGAGTCCAAAAATGTCTTATATGCTGCTGCATAAATGATGTAATATGCCAGGGAGATATGGTCAGCCTTATCAACTATGTTTTTTAAAAAGGCAGTAGACGAGGCTGAATTAATTGTTTTGCTGCCAGACAAGGCTCCACTGACAGCCAGGTGTAGCGGTGGTGAGGATTCACTCCAATTTGCTGGAAAGAAAGCTCTGCTGTTGGGACAGCTTCATGTAGGCCCTAGCAGTTTGTGAGCACCACTTGTCGCCGTTATAGTGCAATTAATGAATGTATTGTTTAGTCTTGTGTTGTGTATTGGCTTTCCTGGCATGCATCTAAAAAAAATTGGGGGGGGGAGTTTGCCCCACCGAGATTTACATGCTAAAATTGCCACTGATGTTTTGGAATATTCGTATTCTCTAAAGGCTTCCTTCTTTTCACTCTGTCGATTAGGTTAGTATTGTAGAGTAACTACAATTAAATTTTTATTTTACCTTTGTTTAACTAGGCAAATCAGTTAAGAACAAATTCTTATTTTCAATGACGGCCTAGGCACAGTGGGTTAACTGCCTTGTTCAGGGGCAGAACGACAGATTTTTACCTTGTCAGCTCAGCTCAATGTTGCTGATCCATCCTCCATTTTCTCCTATCACAGCCATTAAACTCTGCAACTGTTTTAGAGTCACCATTGGCCTCATTGTGAAATCCCTGAGTGGTTTCCTTCCTCTCCGGCAACTGAGTTAGGAAGGATGTCTGTATTTTAGTAGTGACTGGGTGTATTGATACACAATCCAAAGTGTAATTAACAACTTCACCATGCTCAAAGGGATAGTCAATGTCTGCTTTTCTTTATTTTTACCCATCTCCTAATAGGTGCCCTTCTTTGCGAGGCATTGGAAAACCTCTCTGGTCTTTGTGGTTCAGTCTGTGTTTGAATATCACTGCTCAGCTGAGGGACCTTACATATGTGTGGGGTACAGAGATGAGGTAGTCTTTCAAAAATCATGTTAAAAACTACTATTGTACACAGTCCATGCAACTTATTATGTGAATTGTTAATTTTACTCCTGAACTTATTTCAGGTTGCCATAACAAAGGGGTTGAATACTTATTGACTCAAGACATTTCAGCTTTTCATTTTTATTAATTTGTAAAAGTTTCGAAAAACATTATGGGGTATTGTGTGTAGGCCAGTGACAAAAAAAATCTCAATTTAATAAATGTTTAATTCTGTCTGTAACACAACAAAATGTAAAAGAAAGTCATGGGGTGTGAATACTTTCAAAGTCTATTCTATTATTTTCAGCTTCAAAGCTAAACAGATCTGAGAGAATGTTCTGTGTATGTTGACATGTCTACCCAAACATTAGTGCAATCACAATATTAGGACAGATAGCTTGATCTCTGTTTAAAGTGTGTCATTGTTTTTCTGAGGGGCTTGTGCATAACACTAGGGGAAACTAAGCTTTGAAAGGTTACAGACACATTCCGCTTGCTGAAAGGGAAAAAAGGCATGTCGGATGTTTGTTTGTGCCTTTTTATGTCGGTGCTCAGTAAGTTCTCTGGAGACATGGTGGTAGCTACATCATGTGAGAATACTGTAGTTTGTTCACTCAGGGGGAGAGAAAAACTCTGCGATGCTGTACACCATGACCTTCTGTGATCTGCACTGTGTATCTCAGGCTGCAGCCATAAAGGAGCATTATGAAATGTGACAATGCATTTACCAAGAGGAAGGTGTCTGTAGGAAAAGAAAGGGATAGTTAGTGAAGAATATGAATATGAAGGTTGGAGTGGTATGGAGTTTGTTCAAGTAAAGTTGTGAAGTGATCGTGAATAGGGTTCTGAGATTTTAAACAAGCAGAGACGGAGGCGTGGAACAACCTGCTAGCGCTCCTTTCTCTCTCTCTCTCTCTCTCTCTCTCTCTCTCTCTCTCTCTCTCTCTCTCTCTCTCACTCTTGCGTATTCTCTCTTTCTTTCTTTCTTTCTCTATCCTACTCTCTCTCTCTCTCTCTCTCTCGCTTGCTCACATGTAAAGGGGACTGACTGGATAGTACACCTGTGTTGGCGGCCTCAGCCCATTTTGGGAAAACTGGAAAAGGCTTCTTCCTCGGCTGTGGCCTAAAGTGACAAAGGGAATCATGTACGGAGGCAGGAGCAGACAGAGTCAGGGTGACTAGGCGGCTGGGGACTGGGGGAGTCTGAAAGAGGGGCTGTGGGAGACAGAGCCGTGCTGACTGGGCTGGGCTGGGCTGGGTGGCTGTGGGTTGGGGGACTTTGGGAGTCTGGAGGGTGGGTTGGGGACTTGTGGATGCTTCCCATAACAGCTGGGTGTTTCTCTGACCCTTGTGTTTGTCAGAACAAATAAAAGACAGCTGAGAAAAAGGGAGAGAAGAGAAAAAAGAGCCATAGAGGGTGAGTGTACTGTAAGCAGGTTATATACAGAGAGGAAGCTGCATATTAAAATAGGATTTTGATAGGAATTTTTGTTCACTTTTCCCCTATAGCTGTGGTTATGTTTTAGCACCCCTGTTATTCTTAAATAGAAGCATGTATTGTAGAGGCGGTGATGGCCTTCCCAAGAACCAGAGCAGACCAACATTTCTGCCTGCCAGTGTCATATCACATTCCTTCCTGGTCTAAGGATGGTCCACCCCTCCCACTCTACTCCTAAAAGCAATCCACTTCCCTCGCAATCCACTTCCCTCTCTCTGTTCAGACCCAATCTATATTAGCCCCCCCATCCCTGTCCTTCTGTCTAGTCCTGTCTTTATCTCTCTCCCTCCCATCCTCTCCCCCCTTTTCATGTATTCCTCATCCCCCTCTGCCTTTTCTCTCTATCTCTCCATCATTCATTCTTCCTCTCTCCTCTACATTTGTCTCTGTCACAACACCTTCTGCTCCTATTCTATCTCCCTCTGTCTCTCCATCCTCTTCTCTCTCTCTCTCTCTCTCTCTCTCTCTCTCTCTCTCCTCTTCTCTCTCTCTCTCTCTCTCTCTCTCTCTCTCTCTCTCTCTCTCTCTCTCTCTCTCTCTCTCTCTCTCTGTCTGCCCCTCTAGCCTTCTTCGGGGGATAAATGGTTCCGCTGTTGATGAGTATCTGTGAATATAGGCTGAGATCTCAGACTGTGGTGTTCCTTCAGGAGTCATTCTCTTTTAAATGAGCATTATATTTAGTAGATTTATTCCCCTGCTGCGCTGGCAGACTTCGCTGGAGTCAGATGGACTTTATCTTGCAGCCCACCTTTTCAGATCCATAGCATCTCCACAGGAGAGGAGAGGAGTGGAGGATGTTGGGAGGGTGCTCCCTTCCTACCCCCCTCCTTGCCTCCCTGATACCTATCATCCCAAATCATCTCTGGTTAGACTGATATGAAGGAGAGAGAAAGGAGACAAGATCTGTTTCATATTTGTTTAAACAGACTATTGGTTCTAGAGCATGGTGCTTGCAATGTCAAGATTGTGGGTTCGATTCCCAGGGGCCACCTACATGTGAAATGTATGCATAGATTATTATATAATTTTTTGTAAAAGTTTAATAGATACTGAACAAAAATATGAACGCAAAATGTAGTGTTGGTCCCATGTTTCATGAGATGAAATAAAAGATCCCATTCACACAAACTTATTTCTCTCAAATGTTAGTGAGCATTTCTCCTTTGCTAAGATAATCCATCCATCTGACAGGTGTGGCATATCAAGAAGCTGATTAAACAGCATGATCATTACACAGGTGCACCTTGTGCAGGTGACAATAAAACTCTAAAATGTGCAGTTTTGTCACAGAACACAATGATTTAGATGTCTCAAGTTTTGAGGGAGCGTGCAATTGGAATGCTGACTGCAGGAATGTCCACCAGAGCTGTTGCCAGATAATTTAATGTTAATTTCTCTACCAACGTTGTTTTAGAGAATTTGGCAGTACATCCAACCGGACTCACAACCATGCTGTCTGCACTCTAAATAGTTCAACACAATAAGATTATTTGGGGTAAAATAATTTTCTTTAGACAAGAGACTCCAAAAATTCCATTTATTATTTAAATGTATTCAACAATTCAAAAAGATAAAATTAGATAGACAAACATAGCATAGATTTCATTTACAAGCTGTTTGTTCTTCTCATCATCTCTACAGAGGCTCCCCTCCCTACGTAATGCAATCTTATTGTCTGCTGAGTAAAATATCTGTCATTGGCTGTAGCACAGAATAACAGAAAAACAACAATGTAGCAATGGCATGGCGCATGCTCTGATGCAAACACTCAAATACACCAACACACACATTCACGCACACACACGCACGCACACACGCACGCACGCACGCACACACTCACACACACACACACACACACACACAATGCTAAGAAGCCAAGTCACTCACTCACCCAATCAATTTCATTCTGAAGCAAGCTGTCAGCCCGCCATGTTGAGTAAATATTACCATAATGCTTGTATGTATCAGTGAATATGCAGCTAATGAACGGATGACATCCAGTGACGCCTCAGACACTGAAACAGAAAATCTGCCTTGCCATAAAAACGTCCCATCCCCCCCCCCTCTCCATTTCTCTCTCTCTCTCTCTCTCTCTCTCTCTCTCTCTCTCTCTCTCTCTCTCTCTCCCTCCCTCCTTGCTCTGCTTGATATTTTTACTTCACCACAGCAGAGTGCTTGAGGACAAAGCTGAAGTAATGGACACAGTTTTTTTATAAAATAGGTTACCTCAGAATCTGAATATGTGGCTTCATTGAATGACTCTGGTTGTGGAGGATATCTACATAACTAGAACATCTAATATACCTTTTAGTCTATTTTCAACCCACTTTGGCCCTGTATAGACACAAAGGATAGGGGTATAGGGACGGGCAAGGGGCAAGGATACAGACTCTAGATACGTTGGATGGAACAAGGGAAAATGTCATGTTGTATCTGTATAACATGCTTTGCATGAATAACATTCAGCCACAAACCAGGTCTGTGTTCCCACAGCAGACATCACACATAAACAAACACCATGCGATAGCCAGGTGTCAAATGCAAGAAACCATTATTAGAATCATCGTTAGAAACCATAATGACACCTTTCATTTTCCGTTTCTCAACTAAAGGCTTCTGAATCACAATCAACATCTCACAAAACCGTTCTCTCAAAATCAAGTTTTCTTTTCTCACAAGGGACAAACATATTTTTAATATCCTCTTTTGTGTAAATATACGATGTAGTAGTATCTTTTACAAAAGTAAAATACTGATATTCTAAGGAAAATCACACAACGACAAGATAGGACAATTTCAGTCAACAGAGTCCATATAGCCAACTGTTATGGAGAGAAGATGATGAGGCCGGATCCACTTGACGTTAGTTGGTTTATTTTCCAGTTCGAGGAGGAGGAATACTCAGAAAGCGAGAAGCAACTGACAGGTTAGAATTCTGATGAGGAGGGCACCTCTCTCTACCAAGCTTCACCCCCCACTGCTCCCTCCCCTATCATCGTGTTCTCCCTCCCTCCCTCCCTCACAGCACGGCAGACAGGCAGGCAGGCCGAGCTGAGCTGGAGAACCTTGATTTGGGGCTGATGTTATTTATAAGCAGAGGTTGGTGTGACGCTGGAGAGAACCAGGAAACTAGAAAGCATTCTGGCTTTTAACCCCTTCCTTCCCTCATTACAACTCTTTCTCTCAATCTCTTACTTTCTTGTTTTTCTCTCTCTGGACGTGCCACCTGCGTGGGTTCAGTCGGCGTAGAGGACGAACCCAGAGAAGGTGCTGTATTTGTTGTTGTTGCCGCCGTGAGCCTTGCCCCCGTCCAGCTTGATGTAGACCTCGTCGCCGGCGTCTAGGTGGAGGATGACGCTGTTGGAGGCGTAGTCATAGTTCTGGTCAGCGTCCTGGGCGATGGCACTGGCTCGCACCTGGAACAGAGAGGAGAGGAAAGAGAGGATGTATGGGTTAGAGAAACATACTGCACTCATTTGATCTGAAATAGAAGTCATCTGTTGTCATGCATTGATTTTGCCTTGTTCACAAAAAGAACAAGTGACGGGTCAGTAGCCTTCGAGCGCATCACACACCACAACATGATTTTAATTAGGCTGTCATTGGTTCGTCATTGAATGTTCCGCCATGAATTGAAGGCGGTGGGCTGGGGTCAGATGGTTATTGTCTCTGCTCAAAGCGCTGCTCAGTGTTCTCCACCTGAGTAGACATTCTAAGAAACCCAACAACAGGTCTCACTCTTCTGGTGACCTGGCTCTATTATACACTTAGAAAAAGAAGTACCATCTAGAACCTTAAAAGCTTTTACTGCAGTGGGCGAAATCAGGGTCACAGTGTTTCTTGGTAGTCTTAAACAAATCTACTTTGAAACAAAAGTAGACACCTCACACACATGGTTATGGGATTCAAAAAATAACACACCTGTACCATGCCAGATATTGAAATGTATTCCATTTTGAGTTTGTATCCCAATATTACACATTATATACATCACAGAAGACTGAAATATAACAAAACCTTTTGATATAGAAATAACAGATTTTCTGCAGTTTTTTTCTATATAATGTTTATTAATTATGAAAAATATTAATAACTTTCCATCCATGAGGCCACTAGGTAATTTGACTGCAGGAAAGGGCTACGGGGTAATTTGGCTGTCCCCATAGGAGAACCCTTTGTTGGTTCCAGGTAGAACGCATTTGGTTCCCCCTCTGTAGAAAGGGTTCTACATGGAACCCAAAATGCTTCTACCTGGAACCAAAAAGTTTTTTTTTTTTTACCTCAAGCCAAAAAGGCTTTCCCTTTTTTCTAAGAGTGTAGAGGGAACTACTGAGGAGTTACAGTGAAATACATCAAGGACACCAACCTCACAACTTATAAAAAGTGAAAAATAAATCCCTATTCTTTAGTGAATGAGAAAGTACTGTGAAAGTAAGATATGTTGTAAGTGTGATTGAATTAATAAATTACTGTAAAACTACCATAGGCTATAGCCAACATAAATGCAATTGCTACGTGGTGAGTATGGTATTGCCAGACCTCTGGTCCTGGCTAATTAAGCTCCATCTGAAACGTTCTCCTCTCTCCTGGGAGAACAGCGTGGGCTGCAGTGAGAAACGGGTGCCCTGACAGTAATAACTGTGTGCATTTATGTGTGTGTGTGTGTGTGTGTGTGTGTGCATGCGACAGAAATAAATACTTTTAAAAGCTAACCATTGACCATTCATGTAGAGTTTTACAAAAAGAAACTGAAGTGCAGCAGTATTGTACTGCACTGAGACATCACATCACCAGTACACAAGCACAGAAAGATAAGGGCCTAAATAAATAGCATCAGCACCATACATTTTGGAAGACCAAAGCATCTGAGATATACATTTAGTTTCCATAAACCCTGATATTGTCTGTAGCTAAGAATATTTTATAATCTGTCCAATGAAAAACACAGCTGTCATAAACTCAATCAAACTACTCTTTTCCCCAAGCATTTCTTCTCTAAAAAGCTTCTGGATCTGAATCTAAAGTATGGGCAGGGTCCCAGATCTGGTGTGCCGCCCGGCAGCCTGGCTGAGCAGGTGGCAGGGATAAGATGGGACAATTAATTGGCCCGTTTAACCAGGGGCCACACACAATGGATTTATTGACACATCTGAGGGCCAGGGGGCTGGCACAGACCTCCTGCAACAACACACTGATGGGGTTTAACCCTTTAGACCTGTCAGTGATTGTCTGTGTGCCAGGGTCAGGGGAGAGTGGGAGAACAGAGGGATGGGTGGAGGAGTAGAGAGAGACAGGGAGGGAGACTTGCTGTCTAATGAATTTATGTATTTCACTTCCCTCCCTCTACTACTGATGTAATTATGAGGGTCCCGTGGGGCTCAGTTGGTAGAGCACGGTGCTTGCAACGCCAGGGTTGTGGGTTTGATTCCCATGGGGACCAATATGGGGAAAAAGTATGAACATGTATCTACTGAATGTCGTTCTGGATAAGAGTGTCAGCTAAAATGTCTTTGTTTGTTTTTATCTTTTCCAAGTTGTGAGAGCATATAGTAAACCATATGCATTATGTCCTGTAATGTCAATCTTTAAATGTTTTACTAGAAGGTAGCCTATATAAAGATAAAGTCATAAAAACTTTAATTATCTGACAACATGGCTGAAATTTTAATTGGAGAAACATAATATGCATATTGTGAAAATGCATTGAAAGCTAATTCAATGAAAGCAAAGTGAATTGATGGCCAATAGCTATGACAAGCAACATGCAGGGACATTGAAGCCGTCTAGTCAATTAAATCAAATTACAGAGTTTAAGTCAGTCCCTAGTCAGTGCTGAACAAAGTGTTTTGAGAGATACATGTGTTTAAAAACCTGTCTAAGCTAAGCTATGATGTGAGTGACAATGTATGATCAATAAATCAAGAAATTTACTGAAAACATCCCATCATCGCGTGCACAACGACAACTGTCAGAGGAAGGACATTGAGTCCTCTGAATGCTTTAAGAAATCAATCAATGTGAAAAAATTATATCCTTTAAAGCTGGGAAAACTTTTGACCAGTCTTCCAAAGGAGGTCTATGATGGTCTTTAGAAACTATGAAAGACTAGAACTGAGTGAGAGAGAAACAGAAAGCTTCTCAAAGGGCATGTGAAGAAGAGTTGAGAATACCTCAACTACCTCAATTACCACAACTACCTCGTTCCCCTGCCCATTGACTCGGAACTGGTACTCCTTGTATATAGCATCATTATTATTTTATTGTTACTTTTTCCTTTTTTATTTAGAAAATATTTGTCTTACTTTTTAGCTCTACATAACTCTGAATGGGCTTGTAAGTAAGCATTTCATAGTAAAGTCTACACCTGTTATATTTGGCGCATGTGACCAATAAAATCATTTTCAACGTTGATAGGGCACACATCCACTGCTAACACCTCATGTGCCTGTCATCCCCCCTCTTTAGCAGGTATTGTGGAAGACTGAAAAGCTAAACTTCTTCACCATGGAGACAATACAATAATACAATATTTCACATGGAGCAGCATTTTATCTACTGACATCAGTGCCTCATCGCTTTCATCACATTCAGGCATCTTGGAAGCCTTGCCAGTCCTTTGGAATCGGCCTACTTCTTTGACAGCTGGGCATGAGGCACCCTGCTGACCCTCAGACAGTCACGATAATGAGAATCTGAGAAATCTCAGTGATTTCATGAAGCCTTCTCCTTAGTTTATCTCCCTCTTGTCTGTTCCACTCTGCTCACAACAGAGGAAGAAAATAATTGTGGCTGTTGAGACACATCATGCCAGACGCCTTAGATTATTCTCAGCCAGAATAAGAGGAATGTTCAGTAACAGTTGTCTGTAGCTAAGACATTCCAGCTTGCATGGAGATCTTTGCCTTATCGGAGAGTACTTTCAAGGTGAAGTACTCTGGGTAATACTATGAAGGACTATGCCAAACAGTTATGCTGAAGCCAGCCTTAACGGTGCAGGTTTATATATGGCACATTGTACCATAGGCATCTATGAGTCTTTTTTCATTGTTTACCTTCCTGATTAAATCTCGCAAGGCTCATATCGACGTGCAAACAAAGCTCTCTCTCCTGATCCGTAGCAGCAGTCGTCCAGTGCATATTAATATGAGATGATTCGCCCTGAGCACACAAAGTCAACACGCTCTTATTAGAAGGTGGATATGGGGCGGCGGATATGGACTTGGTTGGATCTGTCTATGGGGATTTTGATGAAACATATTAATATTTCTCTTATTGCATTCACATTGAACTTTGGGACCTCTGATGATATCAATGGTGTGTGATTTGACTTGATTCAACTCCTTGTGTTAGAACGTTAAGGAGGTCAACTTGCCAAGGACTATCCTTAAGCTATTAGAAATCCAATGTATTTGTCCTCAGCAGCCATTGATTACAAAGAATCTGATCACGCTGTAGTCATATTAAATGATTGAGTTTGAAGCTGTCATTCATTGCTCAGTTCATTGTTCATTCTCTATTTCTTTCACTCAGTCGCTGTTGTACACAACGACAGAGAAGCCACATAATTTACCCTCACACTGTACTCGGAACAACTCACAAGCTGGAAGCGCAAGCCATAGGTTAGACTTTAGAAAGCGAGAGAGAAAGAGAGAGAAAGAGTGAGTAAAAGAAGCAGCGAGATGGAAAGGGAGAACGATACAGCAACTGGCAGAGCATGGCCTCAAAATAGAATACGACGTGGAACCTTTGACACAACAAATCAAAGCATAAGCGCCCAGGCCAGCCTAGCCTACTCCAGCGAATGCAAATGGCTCCAGAGTCGTCTGACGTTGTCTCGTCTCCCCCTGCCGTGGCTGCTGAAGCATGTTAGCATCCGTCACATTGTCGCTGTGATGTCTCTGATTGAATAATACTCTGCGTGGTACTGGAACACTAGAGCACTAGAGAGAGATGGGAGCTGAGGGCTGAGGCTGGGCTGCTTCAGCTTAATAGAGAATGCCCCCCAGACTCCACAATGAATACCACTCAACTTGGCTCCGCTTGCATTCTGAATGCATTTGAATATGAATGTGGAGTTTATCAATAATGACAGCACTCGTACCTATAATAGGCCTCTGAGATGAAGGGATGACAGCTTTTTGAATATTCACTGTCCTCTGCTAAAGCTGATTACTTTTACGGAGTTGGGAATCATGTTGAGTTGCGATGGCATTTGGCATTATCCTATAGCTAAGCTGAAATGCCTGGTGTTGTGTTGTTGTCTTGATTGCCAATACAAAAGATCCAAACAACCCATTGAAATATTGTACTGGAATAGGACCTTGTTGGCCTAGCTGTTTGCTGGTGTCAGTAACAGTCCCTCTCTTGGACACTCTTAGACACTGATCTGTTCTCTCCAGTCGGAGTGACAAGGACATGTCTGGATGGAGGACAGCTTCTGACGTGTCTCTGGCAGGGACTTGTTGACTCACCGTTAAGCTTCCATTCTTTAAACGTCGCTTGCCTCTTTCTAAATCCAAGTGTACCGCCACCTAATTGGGTTTGAACACCCAACCGTGAGCCGCATGCCTGATGGCAGCTTAGCCACCTTGTCACATCTCCTAACCCACACCAACACACACTTTCGCACACACAGATACACACACACACACACACACACACACATTTGCACGCGCTCAAAGACACACACACATACACAAATCTCCCTAGTCAAAAGACCGTTGCCCCACAGATTTTTGGTGTCAGGTGTTGTTCTGAGCAAGGTTGTCATGGTGTCAAAAACTTCCATTCCTCTTTTGTGTTATTGGTGTATATGTGGTAGAAACCTGATTAAATACATGATAAGTTGTTGAGAGAAGGAGATGGTACGGGAGAGCCACCATCTGTCAAGGAGAAGGAGAGAAAGGCTTTGTGCATTAATCACTGCATCTGTTCTGTTTGTACCTTCAGGGCCTTTTTTCCTTGTAACGTGAACTCCTTTCGTTGCATGAGCCTCCCCACAGTTTATACAATTGTTTATATAATGCCAAGTGTCCCTCCCACTGGGTGTCAAGTCAAATCAAAGCCTGTCATCATGGAAATACATTATGTATTACAGTTCTGTGTCCTATCGGTTAGAAACAACAACCACTCGGGAGGATAATGACACAACAAAGCGTCAACTCTGACCTGTGTGTGTCCCAGCCACTCTTGCCTGTTTTGACTCACTCTTGTCAGTCAGCTACTGTGAGAAATGGTCAACTTTCAGCACTGCTCCGTCCCAATCACCACTCACTCCCTGCATCTTGGTAACACAGTGTTTTTAGGGTAGAATCTGGTGACACGTTGAACCCTTGCACAACATAAGGCAAGTTATTTTAGTCGCTATGAATTTTAAAAAACAGTTCTTGTTTGAAGAGCACCACAAAGTATTGTTGGGTGTTGAGAGGAGCGTTTTGCAGTGTGAGAAACCTCACTAACGAGGCAAAGCTTAGGCAGAAAGTGCTAATAGTCTTGAAGGAGAGGCAGGTTCAGACGTTTTGCTGCCGCATGCATTTTTCATGAAGTGCCATATTCATCATTTCTGTCTGGATGGATATTGTTGATATCTCACTGTTGATATCTCCCATATTCATGTTTAGAAGGGAGAGCCACCTTGTTAAGCACATACAGTAACTTAGCCATCTGAGTGTGAGTCACTTTGGAGCCATTGACATGAGGGTTCCCTGTGCTGTGAGAGAGGGGGTTGGGGGTTATCAGAATGGATTGAATTGGGTGATGGCGAGATGTCAGGGCTCAGAGAGAGATGTGTACTTATGAACAGGCCCATGGGCGCTTTCCCGTCCCCCGTATGTGCTCTCATTATAATGAAGGAGCCTTGTGAGTCAACACCAATGTCATGCAGGAGTCAGTCATCTCAGACGAAAACCCAGAGGCTATTTTAGACCATAAGCTCCTATGTTTCAATGTATGGGGATGTTACAGCACTTATTCATAAACTATTCAATCTGAGATGACAGTGGAGATGAAGTCCTAGCGAGGACTGGCTGCTGCTCTGCTATTTAAAGGGACAAGACCGCAGAGAGGCTGAAGAAGAGATAGCGCTGGAGAGAAGTAGTAGTATAGGGATTGTGTTTGCTTTCCGTTGGGAAACTATTACGATAAATTATAGATTTTCTTCCGTTGGTTGGCGATGATAGCCGGGTGTCATCTTGACATTTCCAATGTGTGTGGTGTTTCTTAACAACATGGGCAAATCTTCATTTAATAGTCCTACCGCACCTAATTAGACTGCTTCTAATGTTCCACTCGGCAGAGTGTCACATTACACAGCAAACCAAGGCCTCTGCTACCTCTCCAGCTGATTATAGAGTGGGGGTCATAGACTACATCCCGGGTCTGTCAGAGTGGGAACGGGTTACACACATGCAGGCACATGCATGAATGCGCGTACACAGACAGAGACACACGCACGCACATGGTGGGATTCCCAGACACCTCCGTCTACTCTAGACAGAGGCTCTCTGTTCCTGAAGACATACAGAGACAAACAACGGCCCCTCAGTCTCAGTGGTAAAAAAACTAAACCTAGCCCAAAGATATTCTCTGGCTTTATTTTAGCACCAGAGTGCTAAGTAGACTGTTTAGCTGATGTTACAGGCATACCGATGTGGTAACACTTTATTTTAAGGTACACATATTAGCCACTAATTTGTAGTTTATAAGTGTGTATATAAGTAGCTTATACATATTGAGGTACAATCCCCTTACCAGTCCCACATTGAGACAGCTTATTAAGAGTCTGTTTCTTGTGTAACTTGTTTTTTGTTAAATACGAATATGCCTTTATTATTGCTAATAATGATGTTATTAAGGATTGTCCAGTAATACATGACTTTGAATAATAAATCGCTAAATTAAGGCCTAATAAATGGCTAATATGACATAATTAAGGCCTTATAAGATCATTATATACATACTTATAAACTACAAATAAGTGGCTATGTGTACCTTAAAATAAAGTGTTACCACAGATATATATTGATTCAATGTCTAGACTATTCTGAAATAATAGATGCTACAAAGTAAATTAATGCAATGCATATATGTGTATTTTAACACCCAACATAGCCTAAACTTTCTTTCAGTCACCCTCTTTTTTTGTGAATTGAATTATATGATAATTACGTGAAAAAGCCCATTTTCTTTCTCCAAATTTTCAAACAGGTTTCATTAATCAAGACCGACACTAATATAACATGCCAAATTCGGATCCAGATGGTTCATGTTTGTTCAATTTGCTGTGTATAGATTGCCATGCTAAACACACTGCATGGGTCACACCTGGATACACATTAACAGGCTAAACAGTCTTGTGTTGATGTGCACCAGAGCTTAAGAAACCCCCAGAGACATGAAGAAGGAACCACTGAGATGCATGGTGATAGGTTGGGAAATGACACGCAGATAACAGCTTCATTCATGCAGTATTGTATCACAAACAGCCCTCTAGGGAGAAATACAAAGACATTTTCTAAATGTTGCTTTTGATAATACTTTACACACGTAATAGTGTTGGATCTGTGACATCCACTTGTATTGATTATATCTTCACTAATGCTGCAGAGCTTTGATGCAACGCTGTATCAGTTCCCATTGGCTGTAGTGACCATAACATTGTGGCATTAACAAAGCCAAAGTGCCAAAGGTTGGACCTAAAGTAATTTATATTTAAAAAAATGTATAATACATTTTTGTCATTTTCTTTTGTATTTTTCACACCAAATACAAACATACACATACGAACAACAACTTAGAGACGCACACAAACAACGACTACATCTCATCTGCCCAGACCCACATGCTCACACCCCCTTCCCTAGTGCCTGAATTATTGTTTGCCTTAAATTTTACCAATTTGTTTTTCTCGCCCATTCTATTTCAATATTTCAATAATAAATAATACGATTTTTCCATTATTGTCATGACTTCCGCCGAAGTCGGTCCCTCTTCTTGTTCGGGCGGTGTTTGGCATTCGACGTCACCGGTTTTCTATGTTACAACATCTTGGGGCCACTATGGATCGCGTTGTCCAAACTATGGACCGCTGGGAGAAACAGGAGGTCTCCCCAGCGCCTCGACCACCCCAACCAGGTCTGGCTCCACCTAGCCCTCCGGACTCCGGACCCAGTGGGATTCGTCTCTCCCTTCCCAGGGAGTATGATGGGACAGCAG
This sequence comes from Hucho hucho, assembly GCA_003317085.1. Lineage (NCBI taxonomy): Eukaryota > Metazoa > Chordata > Actinopteri > Salmoniformes > Salmonidae > Hucho > Hucho hucho. Next base: position 64,036 of record QNTS01001655.1, read on the forward strand.
CACAGTGCCAGGGGTTTTTACTATAACTGGACCTCTACCTGGCCACCGTGCATCCAGCTCCCTCAGGAAGGGAGAGAGAGTGTCCGCTCTTGTCTCCTGTCTCACTGGGAGAGCGCTGGAGTGGTCCAACGCCGTGTGGGGAGAAGGAGACGCGGTGTTGGACCACTTTGAAGAGTTCACCCGTCGCTTCCGAGCGGTATTTGACCATCCTCCCGAGGGGAGAGAGGCAGGGGAGCGGCTCTTCCATTTGAGACAGGGGACAAGGAGCGCCCAGGAGTTCGCCCTCGAGTTTCGGACGTTGGCCACCGGAGCGGGCTGGAATGACAGGGCCCTCATCGACCACTATAGGTGCAGCCTACGCGAGGACGTCCGGCGGGAACTGGCCTGCAGGGACGCCACCATGACCTTCGACCAACTGGTGGACCTCTCCATTCGGTTGGATAACCTGTTGGTCACCCGCGGACGTCCAGATAGGGTCCTGTCAACCCCACCCTCCGGCATCCCCTCTCCAGAACCCATGGAACTAGGAGGGGCAGCGCGTAGGGAGGCTGGAGGAGGAGCCTTCACCTGCACCATCTGTGACCGCAGAGGGCACACTGCCGGTCGGTGCAGGGTTGGTTCTTCTGGGAGAAGAGACGGCAGGCAGAGCACTCTTGCGTCACCTCTGGTGAGTATGCACCACACTCATCCAGAGTCCTCTGTTGACCAACTGTTTGTGTCTGTGTGTTTCCCTGATTTTTTCCCACATTCCCAGCATAAGGCGCTTGTCGATTCAGGCGCAGCTGGGAATTTCATTGACAGAGCGCTCGCACTAAGGTTAGAGATCCCCATTAAACCTGTGGTCAGACCTTTCCCTGTTCATGCTCTAGATAGTCGACCTTTAGGGTCCGGGGTAATCAGGGAGGCCACCATTTCTCTCGTCATGGTGACGCAAGGGAAGCATGGGGAGAGAATTAGTCTCTTCCTCATTGACTCTCCTGCGTTTCCTGTGGTATTAGGCCTTCCCTGGTTAGCCTTGCATGACCCCACCATTTCCTGGCAACAGAGGACTCTCACGGGGTGGTCGCAAGAGTGCTAGGGGAGGTGTGTAGGGGTTTCCGTTGGTGCAACCATGGTGGAGAGTCCAGACCAAGTCTTCACTATGCACATCTCCCCATAATATGCCGATTTGGCTCTCGCCTTCTGTAAGAAGAAGGCGACTCAATTACCACCCCATCGACGGGGGGATTGTGCGATAAATCTCCTGGTAGACGCTGCGCTTCCCAGGAGTCACGTGTATCCTCTGTCGCAAGTGGAGACAGAGGCTATGGAGACATACATCTCCGAATCCCTGGGTCAGGGGTACATTAGGTCCTCCACTTCACCCGCCTCCTCTGGCTTCTTTTTTGTGAAGAAGAAGGATGGGGGTTTGTGCCCGTGCATTGATTATCGAGGTCTCAATAAAATAACGGTGAGGTACAGTTACCCGCTGCCTCACATCGCCACGGCGATTGAGTCAATGCACGGGGCGCACTTCTTCACGAAACTGGATCTCAGGAGCGCATACAATCTGGTGCGTATCCGGGAGGGAGACGAGTGGAAGACAGCGTTTAGTACCACCTCAGGCCATTATGAGTACCTCGTCATGCCGTACGGGCTGATGAATGCTCCCACAGTGTTCCAATCCTTTGTAGATGATATTTTCCGGGACCTCCACGGGCAAGGTGTAGTGGTGTATATTGATGACATTCTGATATACTCCACTACACGCGCCGGGCAAGTGTCTTTGGTACGCAAGGTACTTGGAAGACTGGAGCATGACCTGTACGCCAAGGCTGAGAAATGCTTGTTCTTCCAGCAGGCTGTCTCCTTCTTAGGGTATCGCATTTCCACGTCCGGGGTGGAGATGGAGAGTGACCGCATTGCTGCCGTGCGTAATTGGCCAACTCCCACCACAGTAAAGGAGGTGCAGCGATTATTTTAGGGTTTGCCAATTATTACCTGAGATTTATCCGGGGTTTTGGTCAGGTCGCGGCTCCCATTATTTCACTGCTGAAGGGGGGTCCGGTGCGTCTGCAGTGGTCAGTTGAGGCGGAAACGGCTTTTGGGCACCTAAGGGCTTTGTTCACTTCGGCACCCGTGCTGGCTCATCCGGATCCTTCTTTGGCGTTCATAGTAAAGGTGGACACGTCCGAGGCTGGGATAGGAGCTGTGCTCTCCCAGCGCTCGGTCACCCCGCCTCCACACTATGATGTGGGGGACCGGGAGTTGTTGGCTGTGGTCAGGGCCTTGAAAGTGTGGAGACACTGGCTTGAGGGGGCTAAACACCCTTTACTCATCTGGAGTGACCACCGTAACCTGGAGTACATCCGGGCAGCGAGGAGATTGAATCCTCGTCAAGCAAGGTGGGACATGTTCTTTACTTGTTTTGTTTACCATATCTTACAGACCAGGTTCCCAGAACCAGAAGGCAGACGCGCTGTCCTGGCTTCATGACACAGAGGAGCGGCCCATGGATCAGACTCCCATACTCCCGGGCTTCCTGCTTGGTAGCGCCGGTTGTGTGGGAGCTGGACGCGGACATTCAGCAGGCGTTACGTACAGAGCCTGCTCCCCCCCAGTGTCCCGTCGGGTGTATGTACGTTCCGACTGCTGTTCGTGACCAGTTGATCTATTGGGCCCACACGTCACCCTCCTCTGGTCATCCTGGGATCGGTCGGACAGTGCGCTGCCTCACTGGGAAGTACTGGTGGCCCACCTTGGGTAAGGACGTGAGGGTTTATGTTTCCTCCTGCCCGGTGTGCGCCCAGTGTAAGTGTCTCCTAGACACCTACCCAGAGGTAAGCTAAAACCCTTACCCGTTCCACAATGGCCGTGGTCACATCTATCAGTGGATTTCCTAACTGATCTCCCTCCTTCTCAGGGGAACACCACGATCCTGGTTGTTGTGGATCGATTCTCTAAGTCCTGTCATCTCCTCCCTCTGCCCGGTCTTCCTACGGCCCTACAAACTGCGGAGGCCCTGTTTAACCACGTCTTCCGGCACTATGGGGTGCCCGAGGATATAGTGTCTGATCGAGGTCCCTAGTTCACGTCGAGAGTCTGGAAGGCGTTCATGGAACATTTGGGGGTCTCGATCAGCCTTACCTCGGGTTTTCACCCTGAGAGTAATGGGCAGGTGGAGAGAGTGAACCAAGATGTGGGCAGGTTTCTGCGGTCTTATTGCCAGGACCGGCCGGGGGAGTGGGCGGCGTTCGTACCCTGGACAGAAATGGCACAGAACTCACTTCGCCACTCATCCACTAACCTCTCCCCCTTCCAGGTTGTGTTGGGGTACCAGCTGGTTCTGGCACCATGGCATCGGAGTCAGACCGAGGCTCCTGCGAAGGAACGAGTGGTTCAAGCTCGTGGAGGAGATCTGGGAGGCCGCCCATGGTCACCTCCAGCAGGCCGCGCTGCGCCAGAAAGCCAGCGCGGACCGTCACCGCAGTGAGGCCCCGGTTTACGCACCGGGGGACAGGGTCTGGCTCTCGACCCGAAACCTGCCCCTCCGCCTGCCATGCTGGAAGCTGGGCCCATGGTTTGTGGGGCCATTTAAAGTCCTGAGGAGCGTGAACAAGGTGTGTTACAGGTTACAGCTCCCTCCTGATTATCATATTAACCCCTCGTTCCATGTGTCTCTCCTCAGGCCGGTGGTGGTTGGTCCGCTCTAGGACTCTGAGGTGCGGGAGGTTCCTCCACCCCCTCTGGACATCGAGGGGGTCCCGGCGTACTCCGTCCGCTGCATCCTGGATTTGAGACGCCGGGCGGGGGGCCTTCAGTATCTCGTGGAGTGGGAGGGGTACAGTCCGAAGGAGAGGTGCTGGGTTCCGGTGGCGGATATATTGGACCCTGAACTGCTGCGGGAGTTCCATCGTTGCCGGCCGGATCGCCCTGCACCTCGCCCCCTGGGCCGTCCCCGAGGCCGGTGTCGGCACGCCACTGGAGCCGCGCATCAAGGGGGGGGGTACTGTCACAACTTCTGCCGAAGTCGGTCCCTCTTCTTGTTCAGGCGGTGTTCGGCGTTCGACGTCACCAGTTTTCTAACCATCACCGCTCCCCTTTTCGTGTGTCTGTTGGTTTTGTCTTGAGTGTACACACCTGTTATTCATTTTCTCCCAATCACGCCCCTGTTATATTCCTGATAGTTGTACTCTGTGTCATCGCTACTTACCCAGTCTGTGTACTTTGGGTATTTGATTTTTGGTTCTCGGTATTCCGGGTGGCTTGTGTTGCGCCCGTTTATTTATATGTTCGTGTGGGTATTTTTGCCTTTGCCAGTGTGCATTTTGGTTTCGTCTGGCGACATTATTAAATACCTTTTCACACGCAATTTACCTCCTGCGCCTGACTCCTCCTACTACTGAACCACAGACATTACAATTATGTTAATTGACAGATTGATTTCCAAGTTTTTTGTACACGTTTTTTCAAGATGAGTGATGAGAAGAGAATCGTCCAGCCCATTGGGTATCTCAATACTTCTGACAGCCAACTTTTTATCTCTCCCATAACTTTAGGACTTTATAGCATTCCCAGAGAGCATGGATTATTGTCATTGTTAGTTTTACACTTAAGACATGACTCTGCCGTTGTGCTGTAATTGGTTTTTATTTTGCCTCTTCCATAATACATTCCATACGTTAGTTTATACTGGATTAAACATACATTTTCGTTAACTGTAATTTAGTTAGTTATGCTCCAACATTCTCTCCATCTTGTGCCAACATCAGTTCTTCTTAAGTCTTAGTTCCTGTTAGGGTTCGTTCCTTGTGTCCTTTGGCTCATTGGCTCATTGGTGAAATTAGCATTATGACAATATCTTTAATTAAATCATTCAAAAACCTTTATTAATGCAATTGCAGACAGAAGTTGACAAACAGGAACATAGCACGCATGTTTCTGAGTAAGTTCTGCACTATAGGGAAAGTCTAAGTTGCTTTTATCATGCTTGTAGCCAACCCTCTGTGATGTCACTGCGTTCGTTTATTACTATCTACTTATCAGACCAAGCCCATGCATCCACAGCTGCACAAACATATAGTTTGGTGTTATCTAAACGCTAGGCAATAAATGTCCACTCCCCAAAGTTGATTTATTGTGGAATGTCTTGACTAGTCTCTTATCTCCCCCACTCCTTTGCAAAGCTATGTCTCAGTCACACATTTCCCATAGGGCTTCTTTATAAGAAGCAGAGAGAGAGAGAACTAAAACAACTGTGGAACAATACTAAAACCTCTACAATTAATATATATTGTTAATCTGTAGTCTAGGAACCTATAAATGTAAGGAGGGAGGGGTCTTATAACCCCATCCGATTCTATTAATATAACATAAGCATAATCAATTATTATAGTACATCAAACATTTAGTACAGCCTTATCATGACCCCTAGGTGATCTTCTAACATTCCAATAGTTTATATTTTCTTCTAAGAGATTGTCAATTGGATATGCTCTCTGCTCTCTTACCTATCATATGAACATCCTTTTCTGACTCAAATAAGATTTCCTCAAGGTTGCTCTGATGCCCAAAAGATTTCATTTGAAAATCTACATTGTTCAGTCCAATATTGCTTTTTAATTCTATCATGGAAACAAATGTATTTCCTGTTACCAAGTAATTTACGATTTCTATGCCTTTAGTTTTCCATGTGGAATAATTTATCTGTGAATTCTGAAAAGCCATCCAAGGATTGTTCGACAGGGTCGTGTTTTTAGGGAGTGATATTGGTTAATTTTCTTCCATATTGTTATAGTGTTCTTAACAATGAAGTTGTTAATGTTTTTAGCTTTAACCTTTGAAAACAGACACATACAATATTCTGGGGATGAGCATGCGTATCTTCAATATGTACCCATTGTTCCTCTTTAGTGCATTTAACTGTACTGTATGTCGCAAGTAAAAGCTTTGTTTAGTGAGTTTATACAATTCCCAGTCTGGAAGGTTAAACCCCCCCTCAGACTAAGATGTACTTTCCTTTTTATTCTATGATTTTTTTGGCCCATATAAAGTCTGTTATGACTAAGTATACTTTTTAAAAGAATGTCTTCAGTGGGGTAATTGGTACTACCGAAGATAAATACAAGAACTGAAATCCATGTAATTTATGAGAGATCATACAAAATGTTTTCTCAGGACTCTGTTGTTGAAGATGTGTATGAGGAAATTAATCCAGATGCAGCAATGGAAGTATTTGTAAAAGTATTCATGCCAATTTCTGACAAGCATGCACGTGTTAAGAAATGAACTGTGATAACTGTAAGAGCCCTGTGGCTTAACGAGGAATTTAAAATGTGTATGGTTCAAATAAATTATGCAAAAGCAGTGGCAAAAAAGTCAGGCTGCTCAGCTGATTGGTTGACATACTGTAAATTGAGAAATTTGGTGACTAAACCTAACAAAAAGAAGAAGAAATTATATTACCAAACCAAGATAAATGACATAAAACACAATGGAAAAAGACTCTGGAGTATGATATCATGGGCAATAACTATTGTTATCCATCAATAACCACCAGGTATAGACAACCTTGATGGGACAGTATTGAGAATGGTAGCAGACTGTATTGCCACCCCCATTTGCTTTATCTTGAACCAAAGCCTAAAGGAGTGTGTCTCCACAGGCGTGGAAGGAAGCTAAAGTAATTCCACTGCCTAAAAACAGTAAAGCACCCTTTGCTGGCTCTAACAGCCGCCCAATCAGTTTGCTGCCTGTTCTTAGTAAACTGATGGGGGAATATTGTGTTTGACCAAATACAATGCAATTCAACTTGTACTGTACTGACTCAGATGGCAGATGATTGGTTAAAATAAATGGATAATGAAATTATAGTTGGAGCTTTATTGTTAGATTTCAGTGCAGTCTTTGATGTAATTGATCATAAATTGTTATTGAAGAAACTCACTTGCTATGGCTTTATATCACTTGCCATCACATGGTTAGTGAGTTATTTATCCAATTGAACCCAGAGAGTGTTCTTCAATGGAAGCTTCTCTAACATCAGATATACACAGTGTGGTGTCCCTCAGGACAGTTGCCTTGGGCCGTTACTCTTCTCTATTTTTTCAAATGATTTGACACTGGTCTTATACAAAGCTTATACAAAGCTACAAAGCTTGACTATGTCTGTGGATGATTCCACACATATCAGCACCCAAAGCCAGTGAGCTCACTGAAATTCTAAATAAGGAGTAACAGTATCAGAATGGGTGATTAGTAATAAACTGGTCTTAAATACATCTAAAACTAAAAGTATTGTATTTGGTTCAAAACATTCTCTAAGACTTAAACCTCAACTGGAATTGTGTATAAAGGTAGTGACCATTGAGCAAGTTGAGGAAGCTAAACTCCTAGATTTAACATTAGATGGTCAATTATCGTGGTCATGTCATATTGACAAGTTATTGTGAAGATGGGGAGGGGTATGTCTGTTATTTTCAAAAATCAACTGTACTAGTTGTTTAGGCTCTGGTCTATGATCATATGATCAAATACAGCAAAGAAAGACCTAGCAAAGCTGCAGCTGGCACAAAACAGAGCAGCGAGCCTTGCCCTTAAAAGATATGTTTCATTATTTGCAACCAAATCAAACATATTGATGTAAATAGCATGGTATAGAAGGGTCCAGAAACCTTTTGTGTGATTTCACATGTTTTTGAGAAACTTACCCCAAACACCAAATCACTTCCTCGTCCTTATTGTGTAATACGGGGGCACCGAAAAAACATGAACAAAGGTTCCAAAAACACCCAAATACGTCCTTTTACAAATGGCAACACTCAGTATAGTGATACAGGTTGTTAGATGTGGCACACATGAAATTGTGTCATTCCATACTTTATCTGTAACATTATACTAAAAAACGTGAAATCACAAATAATCTGTTCCCTTCTATGACATGTCATTTTACATCAAAAATAGAGATTTGGTTGTAAAAAATAAAACTTCTCCATTAATTACACATACAGAACTAACATCAACAACATGCATTCCAGTCTTTCCTAGTTGAGGGTTGACGAGAGATGAACTGCTTCTCTTCTAGTTTTATGAGAAATATTACTGTGATGAAAAGTCCTGATTGTCTGCATAATCAAATACCATTCAGCGCAGACACCCATATGTACCCCACGACATGACACCAGGGGTCTCTTCACAGTCCCCAAGTCCAAAATGAATTCACGGCAATGCACAATATTATATAGCACCATGATCGCATGGAACTCCATTCCATATCCAATTACTCAAGCAAACAACAGAATTACCTTTAAAAAAACTGCATCTCATTGAATGGTGGGGACTGTGAGTGGACACACAAACGAAAACAAACATGCACACACAAACACACTCTGTTGTATTGTTTGTGTCACGATCGGTGTGAAAGGTAGACCAAGGCGCAGCGTGCGTATAGTTCCACATGATTTATTTCAAAAATTGAATGTACAAAAACAATAAAGAATAAACAGACCGTAACGTCAGTATAGCGCAACACATGCACTAACCAGAAACAATAACCCACAAAGGCAAGTGGGGAAGGAACAAACTTAAATAGGATTCCCAATTAGAGGCAACGACTAACAGCTGCCTCTAATTGGGAACCAACACAAAACCCAACATAAAGTCCCCTAGAAAACCCTAGTCAAGGGCTCTCTATGGCCAGGGCGTGACAGTTTGTATATCTTTGTGTTAAAAATGTGTGTGACTGTCCTATTCTATCAGTGTATCAGTGTTTTTTGTGGACCCCAGGGAGGGTAGCTGCTGTCTCTGCAAAAGCTAATGGGGATCCAAATAAATAAACAAACAAATGATCGCAGTACATCACTTCACAGCACCGTGTGTCTACTTGGATACATCAATTCAAAGGAGCAAGTGACGGACTGTGCCAAGATTTCCCCTAGTTTCTATACTACAGGCCAGAATCTTTCACGTGTGTTTTTGCTTTCTAAGCAAAACAGTATTCCTGAAGTTAACCTCCAAGAGCAAAACTTTATGTCTCCAATAATAATCAAGACACATATTGATATTAAATTGTCAATAAAGGGATGGGCATAAACTGTGTACTTCTGGAGGTCACCTTGGATGGCTAGAACAGAGCAGAGGAGATGTAGAGAGCAGTAGACAGTGAGGGGGGGCAGGGGTGTGTTTTTGCATGTGCGCGTGCATGGTGGGAAGCAGGGAGCAGCAAGTGTTGGGGAAGAGCCATATGCGCTGCTCGGAGGACGCTGGAGCTTATTAAAGAAGGAGACAGAGTGATTATTCACACAGGGCCCTCCTGAGAGAGTGACGCTCACGTCATTGCTTTTAATTAACTCTGAAACGGTTCTGCGGATTAATAACAATATTAAGAAGGGAACTGAGGAGGAGCACAAACACATCCTGGATCTGGTTCAAGGTTTTAAACTACGATTAAAAAGGCTCTTTGGCACGCCTCCCTATTTCCTAGTTTTTTCTCCATTTGTAGTAGCGTGGCAATGGATTTGTCTTTATTGTCATTGCCTCGTCTCTCAGGGTGTCTCCAACTCAGGGAATCGAGACTCTGACACATCCGTCTGAGAAGATTGGGATTGGTTGGAGATAGTTGTCAAGCGAGTAAAAGAACATCAGGAAAAAGAAGCCAAGGAGAGAGGAGAGGAGTGGAGAGGGAACTTGGAAAGCAGATGAAGTGCACCGGGCTGAAAATAGAATCGTATTTGCCTGCTTACCAAGAGCAGCTAACTCTTTGGTGTAGCTTGAAATGTGTCAAGGTGCTGGGGACAATGTTGACACTCTCCTAATGCAACCCACAGAACCAAACGAGGGAGAGGGAAGAAGGAGAGGGAGATAAAAACAGCAAGGCTCCAGGGGGCAGATGATACAGGGTGCAGAACAACTGCAGTGCTAGGGCCTGAGAACCTGCAGTTTCATGATGCACCAAGGCCAAAGGATGATAAAATGCTGACATTGTCTGCTATTCCCAGTCCTCCCCTGCCTCCTAGTCCCTACACAGCTTCTCTCGGCCTTAAATGAGCAGAGGAATGCTCCGGCCCAGACAGCCCTGCTCTAGGACCATCAGCCTTCCTGTGGCCACTTCATCAATGACACAGCACAAGTCACCCCACATTTATAACCATTCACAGCAATTTACACTGGGGTCTCACCTCCACACCAGACCCACAGACAGACACACTGGGGTCTCACCTCCACACCAGACCCACAGACAGACCCAGAGGCTCACACAGAAAAACCTTTCTAGCAAGATTCTCTGGCTATAGTGAGTGTGAGCTATGCTGAGAGAGAGAGAGAGAGAGAGAGAGGGAGAGAGAGATTTCATTACCCAGGCAGTTACCACTTTATAAACATTACCCCAGTCTCTGGAGATGTCCGTTGCCTGTGTCTAACTTAAGTGCCTCCCCTCCCTCCTCTTAGGAACACAATGAAGCGGGAACAGAAGGTGCTTTATAGGAACATATGTTTGCCTATTATGTATCAACACTTTTACACCCCCATAAACATTATGGTGGAGTGAGACATTATATATAGAGGAGAAGCCCTTCATGTAGCCGCCACCTCCCCTCTCCTTGGGTTTGCCGGGTGAGAAGTTTGTCAGCTTGGATAGGTCAAAGGAGGTCAAACTCAGGGAGACATAGTGAGACTTGCAAAACGACTGCAAAGAGCTGTGTCAGTAGCAAGAAAACTAACACTTTTTTTGGTCTCTTTAATTCCTTGCCCTCCGTGCTTATCATTTCAACACTCTTTACCACGGCAGAAATGGATTTCACTTAATTAATCACTTTTTTGTCCAGTTCAGTGATCTTATCATGTTTTCATTCAAATTAATATATCACCAGCACACCAAAACATACTTTAGGTTGAAAATAAAAAGTAGCCTAGTCTATAAAAGCTATTGCACAAAATGTACAGTATATCAGATAGATTGTTACTGACATTTACCCCAACCTTTATGTTGAACCCCTCACATGCATTATCTTCCTACAATGTTACATTAGTATTCCATGGCATGGCTGAAGCCTCCAGGTGCCTCAGGGGTGATATGTCAAAAGCAGCCGTGGACAATAGGCCTTCCCCACGAGGACACACTCTCGGTATCTGAACAACAGACACAAGATCAAAAACACCACACTGAACCGCCAACAGATATGCCTCTGAAATGGTATTTATCTTTCTGAAATATTGCCCATCTCCAGAAGGGCCCGTTGCTCTGGTAACAGTACCTTCATGTCACAATGTTAGTGGATGATAGAGCGCTCTGACCTCACTGGTCACAGAGACCAGACCCGGCACTCTTTACAATTACATACTGAGTGTACAGAACATTATGGGCACCTTGCTAATATAGAATAATTTGCCCTCAGAACAGCCTTTATCGGGTCATGGACTCTACAAGGTGTCATAAGCGTTCCAGAGGGATGCTGGCCCATGTTGACTCCAATGCTTCCCGCAGTTGTGTCAAGTTGGCTGGATGTCCTTTGGGTAGAAGACCATTCCTGATACACATGGGAAACTGTTGAGCGTGAAAACCTAGCAGCGTTGCAGTTCTTGACACAAACCGGTGTGCCTGGCACCTACTACCATACCCTGTTCAAAGGCACTTTAATAACGCCACTTTAATAATGTTTACATATCCTGCATTACTCATCTCATATGTATATACTGTATTTTATACCATTTATTACATCTTGCCTATGCCGCTCTGTCATTGCTCATCCATATATTTATATGTATATATTCTTATTTCATTCCTTTACTTAGATTTGTGTGTATTATGTAGTTGTTGTGGAATTGTTAGATAACATTTTAGATATTGCTGCCCTGTTGGAACTAGAAGCACAAGCATTTCACTACACTGGCAATAACATCTGCTAACCATGTGTGTGACCAATAAAATTTGATTTGATTTAATACTTTATCTTGCCAATTCACCCTCTGTCACGACTTCCGCCGAAGTTGGTTCCTCTCCTTGTTCGGGCGGCGTTCGGCGGTCGACGTCACCGGTCCACTTTTCATTTTCCATTTGTTTTGCCTTGTTTTCCATCTCACCTGGTTTTAATTTGCCCTCATTACTGATGTTTATGTAACCCTCTGTTTCCCCCATGTGTGTGTGGGGAATTGTTTGTTTGGCATGCCGGTTCATGCCGGGTTTGTATGCTTATTCACCCGTGCTTTGTGGCAGCCAGTAATTTATGTGTATCTTGTACTTTGTACTGCCTTATTCGGTTTGGGCATTTGTTTTGTGACGCGGTTGTGTTCGGTTTTACATTGCCTAGTAAAGTACTTAGTCCACTCATCTCTGCTCTCCTGTGCCTGATTTCACTACACCAGCTACACCCACCACATGACACCCTCTGAATGGCACACATACACAAGCCATGTCTCAATTGTCTCAAGGCTTTAAAATCCTTCTTTAACCTGTCTCTCCTTCATCTACACTGATTGAAGTAACGTCAATAAGGGATCATATCTTTCATCTGGATTCACCTGGTCAGTCTATGGTGTGGAAAGAGCAGATGTCCTTAATGATTTGTACACTCAGTGTACCTGTACCTGTATCCTTTCTTTCCTTTTCAGTCATATTTTCTATGTAACTGTAAAAGTAAGCAATGGCCAGTTCATGTGGTTGGACAATAGAATTAACCAATTAAAACAACCCCTCTGTGACCATGGGATGGATATTTGTCTATGGCAACATATGAAGAACATTGCACAAAAAAAAGACTTGATTAACATGAATAACCTGGAGCCTGTAAAATATGCTGCCAGACATACCCTTAGGCCTACATAGATTTAAATTGAGATTGTGTTTAATAGTTGCTATAAATCTACATGCCTTTATGAAATAAAGTGTTCCATAGCTCTCTTTATGAAGAATGAGGGCGTTCTCTCTCTGACCTATTCTGACAACAGTTGATTCTTTGGAGATCCCCATCTAAGTGTAAAATATAGCTGTAATCATGTCCACATAAGTCTTGAGCCGGAGGCGGGAGTTGCCTGCGCATTAGGCAAAACACACCTTTAAAGCATAAAATACAACAGGGAAGCATGTGCTCAACAGAAATGGCATGACGTTGTTTTGCGCTCAACCTCCAAAACCCTAACCTCTGTGTTAGCAATAGGACTACAAGGTAACCGTACAGATTGAGTCCACTTTAAACATTTTGAAACTGGCCAACTAGGACAAGTTGTATTCAGTAATTATGACAAATACACTTAGAGTACTCTATGTGAACTACATATTAACATTTTATTCCATCATAAAATATCGTGCAAACCACTTAAGTGCTGTAATATCAGGGTAATAAGTAAAACAGATATACTTTGCATTTATAATAAAATGTTCTGCAGAAACACTGGGAGCAAAAGTTTAGACCTCCTACAAAAATAAATAAACGTAGCCAAATTAACATTAAACAATGTAACTCAAAAGTCTAATTGACAAAGCAATATGTTGGAGACCATGCTGTTATGGTATTGAAAAACATTGAATGGGGCTTAATGAAAGATAATTGTGAGGATTTTAATTATACACTCTAGGCTAATGGAGCTGTAATATGTCATGTATAAGGGTGATTTGACCTTTACCCTATACGCAAGTGGTCATGAACAGATAATAAGAGGATATTCAATCACAAAATATTTGATGCGCGCTAAAGCTGTTGATGCATATTGCAAATAACTTGATGGTAAAAAAACGTATATATTTCTCTAATACTCCAATGCGCTTTAGATGTTGCCGCCTTTTCTGTGCGCGAAAGTTCTCGAGTTGCACACACTCGAGGTACCTGAGAGCACCCCCAGGACGCAATAAATCCATTTCCAGACCCGTCAAGTGATGCGTAAAAAGAAAAGCAGAGAATACATCATGCAAATTATATTTATTTCAAGCGAATGTCACGCAAATATTCCCTTGTTTTATCAACCATATACACCCGACATAATAAGCAACACTTACATTTTCCAGTCTGTTCACAATGTGACGGATAAGTAGGCTAATTGTCATCCTCTTGTTGTACGCACGAGACGTTTGGATAATTGCGGTCTTGTTGAGTCTCTCCAGGAGTACAACGTTAGATTACATGTAATTAAATAAGTGAATTCGACAGTTAAATGTAGCACATTGTAATTTGTGTCTGAACGCATCACTTGCTGACTTGCTGCAGTTCACAGATGTATCGAGCACAGAGAAGCAGACCGTTCTTGGTACACAATTAAACTTTTCGCAATAATAATAATAATGATAGCCACTGTCTGGGAATTTTTTAATTCTTAAAATATCTGTCGGCTGACTAAAAGCTGCATCTGCTATAGTGCGCTTTCAAACCACTCCTGTGACTCCACTTATTTAATGTATTTTCCCTGTCTAGTCAATTTAGTCTACACAAGCAGAAATGCGAATGTAATAAGATGCGAAATTACTGGTTAATATCTTATTTCTGAAAATATAAATGATTTGTTACAATTGCGTAAAGATGTAAGTCAATTATTAAATAGCGCTAGTCCTAACTGACGAATAGATGCTTCCATAATTCAGGCACATACACCCTTTTCACCTTCTTTTACATTCCAAGTTAAATAAACAATTACAACAGAATTATATGGCAAACTTCTCAAATTTGAAACAAGTAGGAAAGTGGCATGGACTTCGGGGGAAAATGTCTGTCCTTTGATTTGAGGGATGCGGGCAATGTCAGTGTGTATTTACGCAATGAGGGGACGCGCGCCAGATTACACATCATTCTCTCTGGGCGCGTTTGGTGCCACAGCTGTGTGACCGTCATCTGCTCGCTCAGGGGGGTTTTGGGAGCGCACGACAGATGCTTGCGCTACCCACCAGCCTTCCGTTTCCTCGGAAATAGAGCCTCTGTATTATAACGCGGTTTCAGGGCAATTTGATTGTGAAGCTCCGATTACATTTGCGCCAACAAAGTTACCACAGTGATATCAGGTGACACCCAGCGATAGAAAGAGAGGGGGGGAGGGAGAGAGAGCACAACAGAGTGTGTCAATGGGATGAGGTGAGACATCTGTAATTTAGAAGGGAATTGAGTCTGTAGCAGAGAAACCATTGGAGTGCTAATTAAAAAGAAGAGTAAACAGTGAATGGTAGAATGTATAAGATCCTTCTATGCTGAGTGACTGAGCAGTATAAGACTTGGAGAAGTGAAACTTGGAGAAGTGAATTGACTCACCTGTTCATTTTTGCAGAGGTCTGCCCACATACTGGTCCCATCCCCTCCTCTCATCAGCACATGGTAGATGAAGAAGTAGGTGCCAGGGATGCTGCAGATGAACTTGCCCGAGATGCCGTCGTAGTTGTTTCCCAAGTTGGTGACCACATCGTCAAACTTGAGGATCTCATAGCCTTCATGGGGGTTCTTAAGCCCTGCGTAAAAGGCCACCCGGGGCACTGTGCTGTAGGTGGCCGTGCTGATAGCTCCGTTCCCCCCCAACCCCAAAATCCCAGTCCTCCCTCCAGACCCTCGGTCTCCTGGGGGTCCCACTGGCCCCGGTGGCCCTGGCTCTCCAGGCGGTCCCGGGGGTCCAGGTTTTCCTGGCCTGCCTTGCTTGCCCTGGGGTCCCTGCACCAGCGTGGAGGGCATGTTGCTGTTGTCGCTGAGGGCCTCGGCCTCCGCCTGGATGCCACTGGAGCTGGTGCTGCTGGCCGTTGTGCCCTTGTTCAGGTAGGGGTCGCACACCATGCGGCAGGTACCCAGCATTTCAAAGTGGCTGGTGTCGGTTCCCACGGAGCTGACCAGGACGGGGATGAGGACCACCAGCACCAGGACCAGCATGACCCCGACGGCAGCCGCCACCAGGGTCTTCCTCCCGATGCTGAGTCGGGGAAGGGGCTGTGCTGCCAGCGTGGCTCTCCCTGGGGCGGAAATGGTGACTGCTGGGTGTGTGGAGCCTGCCACCGAGGAAAGGGACACGGGGATCCCAAGAAGAGTAAGAGGAGGAGCGGCGAGTGTGTGAGGGTAAGAGAGAGACCCACATACACTCACTGATATGCCTCGCTGCTTTCACTCACACAGAGGTAGTTTCCGTACACTCTCGCTCACCAGCGTGCACACTGACGCACATAGGGAGCACACACATACACGATCCGACATACAGAATTTAGTCCCAAACTCTTGGCATGGAAAAGGAGAAAGAAAGAGGATGCAAAGGAAGGAACACTCAGGAGGAGTGTTAGAGAGTAACAAGAGGAATGGTAAGAGGACGAACAGAGAGAGTGAGTGTGAGAAAGAGAGACNTCATCCTTCCCTCTCCTCCTCCCCTCCTCTGGTTGGCGTGGTTACGAGTAGGGGGAGGAGGGAGCCCCACACTGTCCCCTCTCCCTCTCTGTCTCACTCAGAATGGCTCTCATCACATTACTTTCTACCACACTACACTCCCTCTGAGCCAGTGAGGAGTCAATACACACTCCCTCCCTCTCTCCTTCTCCCTCTCCCTTTCCGCTCTCTTACCTTGACTCCTCACTCCTCACTTTTGATGCTTTCTCTCTCCCCTCTCTCTCTCTCTCTCTTTGCTTTCCTCTCCCTCTCACTTTCCTCTCTCACCCCTCACTTCTTCCTTCCACTTTTGATAGTTTCTCTCTCCTCTCTCTCCTCTCTCTCATCAGCCTCCAGCCTCTAAAAATAAAGATGGAGCACGAGGAAAGGGAGCTGCATTTTCCTGGAGGTGCGTGCCAGAAATGTATATTCTTTCTACACTTTCTATCTGTTGTTCAACAGACACACACACACACACACACACAGAAACAAAATGTAATTATTACCCAGTTTTTTACACATAAGAGTAGATTGATGCAAAACAAAAATCGCCATCAGAATCCGTCAGTTTTAGCATTGGATGCGTCTCAAACCACCACATCCGCCATTGTTGCACTTCCGCATCTGCGGTGAAAGGTGACAGAGCTAGAGCGGTGTTTGTCAGACCATGAGAAATCCTGAAAATCGGTCTTCTCAATAAAACATTTGTAGTGTTCGAACGGTTTGACCTAAAACTCTTATGACCAATCTATGGAAAGGAGAGACTCTTACGAACAAGTGTCACGGGACTCGTCTGAAGGTAACCAGTACTGGATAAAAAATGGAAGTATGAAGTTAGTTTTGTGCCTACCCCCCAAAAGGGCACAAATATCTCCTAGATTTAGGACAGACACTTCAAAACATTGTTTCTTATGATTTATATTTTGGCTGTACTTTTTGCCATTGATGAATGTGTTATTCAATGCATTTTTATGGGCTTTAGTAGTAAAGATCAAAATCAATATTTTATCAAATACCTTTTTATATATATATTTTGTTTATATTGTACCTAAAGGGGTCCTACAATTCTAAATCCAATAGCTAAATGATCCATTGTATGACCATCTTAAAACAATTCAATGTCAGGTTAGCACCCCTCCCCCTCCCCCAGCATCTTAGACTCTAAAGAATTAAAATGTGTATGGTTTTTATTAAAAAGGCTAATGCTAAATACCAACACATGAGCCAACAGTACATACTGTACATACTAGTAACACAAATCAGAAATCTACTGTTGGATGGGTTGGGGGTGGCACCATCACTTTCTTGTCTTTCCTGGCAGACAGCCTCCTCCTGGGGGAGATTGTATTCGGTGCAAATGACAGGGTTAAAGGACACTGGGGAGGTGCCATCCATGGTTAATGTGCCATTGACATTGACTCCATTTTACTGTTATTGTATTCCACTTTTTGCCCTCTCTCAGTGTCAATAACCGCACTTCTGCACCTCAATGTGCTGACACCATTTCTTATTGGTATCTTTTTTTTTGTTATTGATTTCATGGTTTTATTCAATTCAATTAGTCCCGTTTGATGGGGAAATATCTCTGCGCACTGGTGATGTCATATATTTGACATATTTCAGAGTGATGAATGATACATATGGAGGGACATTAAACATTAGAAAATAGTCAGTTCTCCTCCTATGGACTATGTCTTTGTAGAGGAGGTCAATTAAATTATGTCTGGATTTATTTACACATACGGCTAAGAAAGTCTGTATCTTATAAAAAAATCTACTAGGCTTATACCAGGGATGTGCATTAGAGTTAGTCATAGCAAACAATTGGGGCTAATATCCTTGAGTGCTGCTATTCAGCTTGCATTGAAGTACTTGTTGTTGTGTAGTGATGAGGGTCAGGCCAGCATTGTGAAACATGATGTAAACCTCCCCCAGATGGAGGGCTTTGGGCGTTGTTTGCACTAGGTTTGGACAAGGCTCTCATGGAAGATTGAGATGGATCAATGCACACCAGGATGCCTGAACATTTGTCACCACTAGGCTTGACTGGTCACCAATTAGAACATTCCACTTCTGTCTCTTTATCATCATTAAACGGCAATTGCAGCGTTATGGCATAACCAGTTGGCTCTCAAATTCATCTCACAGGGGAGTCCATCCACAGACTCAACACAGAACCCAGATAACTCACAAAAGACCAGGTGTGTTAAGCCTTATGATTGTCATGGAGTTTGTCCATATGAAGAAGCAAACAATACCTAAATTGCTTTCTGGGTTTGCTTAGTCGGATTGTTTGTTTTAGGCACCTGCCGGCAGTACCTGCCAGTGAGTCTGTCGTCAGTGCCCCAAATCTCTACATCCTTTAACAACTGAGAGATCAGTTCACAGCACAGAGGACAAACACAGAGGTAGAGATGCGAGAGAGATGAGAGAGAGAGAGGAAGACAGGCCGGAGAGAGGGAGAAATTAAAGAACAGGAGAGAAGTAGTTGGAAGCTGTGGGAGTTGAGGCATCTCAGTGGAGTAGGTTGGCTTTGACTGGTTGGTTGGTTAGTTGGTTGGTTGGGAAGTAAGTAGGGCGGAGGGAGTAGGGCTGTTGTGGTGAGAAAAAAACAGAATAAAAATGATGATTGAGCTGTTATACAATACATAGTCTACCGCATATTACGTATGGCAGAAAAACATTATTTTCAAATGATTTAAGATGTCTTTGGTACATAATTGGTCTAGTCTACTGTATACTCACTTGATGAGAGATCGACTATGCAGCCTGAGGCAAGGAACAGCTTCTTTGCTACTTTTTGCTACTATTGTCTATAGTCGCATCATGCAGCCCAAAACTGTTTTGATTTCTAAGACATTCTAAGGTTCGTATCAGTCACAACTAAAGTTACCAAATAACTCAAATCTAGCATATAGGACCTGTTTCAAATGATCACTTTCACTCTCATACTGTATGTGCACTCGCGCCGAAAGGGAAAAATATCCTTCCTATTTTATTCAGCTGAGTTCAATTATATTCTTCATACTATAAAATCATATAATATAAAATAATGGCACGGGACTTATAATATCCTGTCAGCTAAATGAACAAGCCTACATCCTATGGTATGGAGCATAACCAGATAACATACAGTAGGCCAACTCATATTCTGTTCTTCTGAAATACATTTTCTTCATATCATGTTTCTTTAGACCTGACTAAAATAAATTATGGATTATTGTGATGGTATATTAAATTGATTCATTCCTTTTTTTAAATGTAAATGTTCCAAAGGCGCGCAACAGTGGTTTGTATGCAGCTTGTATGCAGCTTGTGTGCAGCTTGTGTGCAGCTTGTATGCAGCTTGTATGCAGCTTGTATGCAGCTTGTAAGTGCGGAGGCCTGGAGATGCTAGATGTGTTTATGTTAATTGCCGTTCAATTACCGTGAGACCGGCAGTCTTTTGCATGACAATAACAGTCTGTCAAAATTTTATGGCCAATGAAAATCGATGTCACCGTTTTATGGGGATTGATTTGTCATTGAATGGAAGGAAATGTCTTGTATTGAAGTGACAGAACATTGAGGGTTAAGCAGTAATACAACTCTCTAGGACTTTGGAACAAACACTTAAAAGGTTACACCTTCTCCTCCCCCTTGTAATACAATGAGGATAATTCACTTAGCTCCGTGTCCAAGTCTTTAATATCCTTAAACATAGATTTCAATCTCAATGTGACTTCCCAGGTTAAAAAATATAAATACAATACAATTGAAAAAACTGACAATCCTCAAAGAGACATTGTTTCAGCAATCAGACCTGGTTGGTTTAGAAAAGATAATTAGGAAAAACATTGCGGGAGGCTCATAGCTCAGTTGAGCCTTCCCCCGATCCTATGGAGCTGTTCAGTGGAAGGGCGTGCTGAAATCCCCCCACTGATCTGCAACTAGCACCATGTGAGAGAGAAGTTAAACCTGATATTTAACTGATGGTGGTTATAAACAAGGTTATTTAGTGAGTGAGAGGCTGGTTAGTGGTTTCTTAGGTTGATCAGGTGCCAATCGTCAAAATAGCAGACAAAAACAAATATCAAGGTTGAAATAGACAATGGACGTTTTCAGGGAGAGTTTGAAACATGCTTTCCGGTTTGTTTCTGTGAAAGGGGGGTTTGGAGGGGGGAGGAGAGGGTGCAAGAAAGCTTTTAAAATTGAAAGAGTGAATGCTGGTCGTGGCCTTAGCCCTGTGGCCTGCATTTCCTCAGAGATGTTTTAACTTGTTGTTGGCTGGGGTCAGGAGAGGAGGCCGTCTCCTCTGAGGCATCAGACACAACCAACCAAACACAGCTCAATGCACTACAGCTTTGTAGTTTTTTCACCTCAAGAAAAACAAAGATCTCAAAATGTGCTTCAGAGAGAGAGAGAGAGCTTCAGAGGTCCACAGGGAGGACAGACTGAACATACCGGAGTAAGAGAAGAAAGAAATAAAAAATGGGTTAGAAAGAGAAGATGTTAAGGGTCGGATTCTTTTAAGAGAAAACTGGACCAGGTCAAACAATAAAATAAAAATACAAATAAACAGTACAGTCCTCCTGTCTATCCAGTTGGGTTTGGCTCTCTGATTGACTCCCCTGTGCTATGCGGTGTGGGTCCTGGCTAGGCTTTATCAATGGGCTCCTTTCATACACAGCTGAAACAAGTCATCGCTGTCTGTGCATGGTCACTTGGCTCCCACTGAGAGGACTCACAGCACAGAGGAGAGAGAGAGACAAAGTCAAAGTGCAGTGAGCTGGCGGGGTAGGAGGAGAGGGGTGGAAGGGAGGAAGGAAGGAGGAAGAGAGGGGGTGCATTTAAGGGAACTGGGTGGATGGGGTATGATAGGGGAGGAATGTCAGAAAACAGTTGGCACAGAGATGACATGGAAAGTTGTAAATGTGCATGCGCGTGTGTTAATGTGTGTTTGAACTAAGCCTGTTCTGCCTCACTGCTTTACTTGCTGATGTGGCACTTTAACACACTGCACATCCATGTGAATGAAGATACAGAACGAGGGGCATGACTTCAGCGAAAACAACAAACACTATCACTGTACCCTCAGGGTGTGTTCCACTAGAGCAGCCATGACTCCATCAACTGCATTGTTTACTAATGTGACAGCATTGACGATGGCCAGAGCTTTCCCATGATGTTGCACAATGATTTAAGTCAATAAGTCATCATTTTAGTCAAACAATTATATATTTGGGCTTGACGTGACAAATCCGAACTGCCCACTTCGTGCAAATCCGTGTGAATGCGGCATCTTTTCCTATGATATGATGTATAAATTATTTTCAGCCTAGGTATCGTTTCAGGGCTGGGTTAAATTTTTTATGTTACCGCCCACCAGCATGGCCTTGTTTATTAGAAACAGCTGCAAAGTTATTCCTCTTTGCGAGTGAGATGAGCCAAACAGTCTTGTATCCACTCGGCCACTTGTTTTTCCAACTTCATCCATTGGCTAGTTGGTACATTTTCACTTATTTTTTAGCTAGCCTGTATAAAAAAATATATATATAACCATTTTGTAAATGGTATAATTGGTTGATATGATAGCATTTTGCATCCCCCTCCCCCCGTCGCCCTAAGATGAATGTTTTCGACCACAAAAATGTTGCTTCACTACATGCGCCACTGCTTTGATTAGTGTAACGTTAACTAGAAACCACAAGTGTCTATCCAGATATTGAAAAGGCACCCGCAAAAGAAAATTCTTTTATAGAGTTACGTTTGCGAAGTGCATGATCATGAGCAAGGTCATTGTAGTCTATCGTTTGACTTCCCCTGTGAGAACCATGAGCACGGGCTGACTTGGCTTTGCTGAACCGCAGCCGAAGCCTGCCAGCAGCTTACCCACCAAAGGTTGCACCTTTTCCATTATAATGTCGAAAAATGCATATCATCGATCTTTCAATAGTTATCCATATTACCGGTGCTTCATCTTCTTCTTTCTAACTATTTCTGCGGCGGAAGATGCCAGAACTGGTTTCCATCTGTGACAAAGTTTTCCCTAAATCAATGCTTGATGAAAAATCCAGCTCCAGAATCAGCCATAGAGCCAGCTGGCTAATCTTTTGAATATGGTGTTGTAAAATAAAAAGCAATAACAGATAACATTAGCTAGCTAGATAAGATTAGCCAGATGTCAGTGCCCTATTTATTGATGTTTATCAACTCAACGTGGAAATTCCCACACCCATTCTGTGAATATGTATAGGTAGCCTTCGTCATTCTTCCGAGGTGGAACCTAAAGTGCATTTCCTCTCAGGAAATTACGTCAAAATAGTGGTGGCAACTTCCTCTGGGGGGGCCCTTTAAGATAGACGTGTTAAATGTCTGTGAATAGAATCATTATGCGCAATGAGGTCTTTAGAGAAACATGCTCTTAGGAACAGACGAGCAATGACTAATCAAGATGTTTAGTCAAAGTAAACAACCAAAGATCAGTACTTCTGTGGGTGGTTCTTTTTCTGTCAATGGTTATTTCTCAGGAGAGTGAAAGAGAAACTACAGCGCACAATTATAACTCAAAGGTTGTGCAAAACCAGCCAAAATACTGTACCACTGTCTAGACAACTGCCTGGTGCTTTAGTTCAATGCTGCTGCTGTTGAGTGAAGAAGAGTGTGAAATCATGAAGAGGCCTTGCTGTCTGTCCCAGGGGTTCTGCTCTGTGTGACATACTGTGACTTACTCTACTGTACATGTGGCGAATCACATGGCACATTGGGCTACACAGTTTTGATCATGATTGAGTTATCATTGATAGTACCCTTAATCAATAATAGTATTCCATCTATCTCTGTCACATAGGATGACGCTGGAGAGATGTACGGGGAGTAACACATTTAAAAAATGGAACATGGAACGAGACAAGAACAGCGTCAGCAAACTTAAACTCAAGACAAAAACAATACATGCAGCAGCGGGGAACAGAGCAAGGGAACAAATATAGGGGAGGAAATAAACAGATGATAAGTGAGTCCAGGTGAGTCCAATATCGCTGATGCGCATGACGAGGGAAGGCAGGTGTGCGTAATAGATGATAGGAGTGAGTGATGCAGAGCAGTCTGGCGCCCTCAAGCGCCAGAGGGGGGAAGAGCGGGAGCAGACGTGACAATCTCTGTATTCGTCTTATATGTCCTTTCTCGATGAGGGCTTCTCTCTGTCTAAAAATAGGGAGATTCACTGGTAGTCCTCCCACTCCGCCAGACACTTCTGAATAACAGTATTACTGACTACATTTAAATACATATTCAAAGAGGTGCTGCTAGTGCTTCATGCACTAAAATAGAGGTGGTCAGTCTGTAGAATATAAACTTGGAAAGGGTTCTGGACAGCCACTTCAAATCAAATCAAATCAAATCAAATTTTATTTGTCACATACACATGGTTAGCAGATGTTAATGCGAGTGTAGCGAAATGCTTGTGCTTCTAGTTCCGACCATGCAGTAGTATCTAACAAGTAATCTAACAAATTCACAACAACTACCTTATACACACAAGAGTAAAGGAATGAATACGAGTATGTACATATAAATATATGGATGAGCGATGGCTGACCGGCATAGGCAAGATGCAGTAGATGGTATGGAGTACAGTATATACACATATATATATATGAGATGAGTAATGTAGGATATGTAAACATTATATAAATGGCATTGTTTAAAGTGGCTAGTGATACATTATTTCATCCAATTATAATTATTAAAGTGGCTAGAGATTTGGGTCGATGGCCGAACGGCATAGGCAAGATACAGTAGATGGTTTAGAGTACAGTGTATACATTTGATATGAGTATGTCGGATACGTAAACATTATATACAAAATTGTTTAAAGTGGCTAGTGATACATTTGTTACATCCAATTCCTATGTTTAAAGTGGCTAGAGATTTAAGTCAGTATGTTGGCAGCAGCCACTCAATGTTAGTGATGGCTGTTTAACAGTCTGATGGCCTTGAGGTAGAAGCTGTTTTTCAGTCTCTCGGTCCCAGCTTTGATGCACCTGTACTGACCTCGCCTTCTGGATGATAGCGGGGTGAACAGGCAGTGGCTCGGGTGGTTGTTGTCCTTGATGATCTTTTTGGCCTTTCTGTGACATCGGGTGGTGTAGGTGTCCTGGAGGGCAGGTAGTTTACCCCCGGTGATGCGCTGTGCAGTCCTCACTACCCTCTGGAGAGCCTTACGGTTGTGGGCGGAGCAGTTGCCGTACCAGGCGGTGATACAGCCCGACAGGATGCTCTCGATTGTGCATCTGTAAAAGTTTGTGAGTGATTTTGGTGACAAGCCGAATTTCTTCAGCCTCCTGAGGTTGAAGAGGCGCTGTTGCGCCTTCTTCACCACGCTGTCTGTGTGGGTGGACCAATTCAGTTTGTCCGTGATGTGTACGCCGAGGAACTTAAAACTTTCCACCTTCTCCACTACTGTCCCCTCGATGTGGATAGGGGGGTGCTCCCTCTCCTGTTTCCTGAAGTCCACGATCATCTCCTTTGTTTTGCTGACATTGAGTGAGAGGTTATTTTCCTGACACCACACTCCGAGGGCCCTCACCTCCTCTCTGTAGGCCGTCTCGTCGTTGTTGGTAATCAAGCCTACCACTGTAGTGTCGTCAGCAAACTTGATGATTGAGTTGGATGCGTGCTTGGCCACGCAGTCATGGGTAAACAGGGAGTACAGGAGAGGGCTGAGAACGCACCCTTGTGGGGCCCCAGTGTTGAGGATCAGCGGGGTGGAGATGTTGTTTCCTACCCTCACCACCTGGGACCGGCCCGTCAGGAAGTCCAGGACCCAGTTGCACAGGGCTGGGTCGAGACCCAGGGTCTCGAGCTTAATGACGAGCTTGGAGGGAACTATGGTGTTAAATGCTGAGCTGTAGTCGATGAACAGCATTCTTACATAAGTATTCCTCTTGTCCAGATGGGTTAGGGCAGTATGCAGTGTGATTGCGATTGCGTCGTCTGTGGACCTATTGGGACGGTAAGCAAATTGGAGTGGGTCCAGGGTGTCTGGTAGGATGGAGGTGATATGATC
>QNTS01001655.1:90147-116064 GCA_003317085.1 Hucho hucho
GCCGTTGTTTTGAGTCGCCGGGTGCTATTGTTGTGGTTGGGTTAGCAAACCGAGAATCCTCTTTGGGAAAGTCGTATTCCTGGTCGTAATGTTGGTAAGTTGACGTTGCTCTTATATCCAATAGTTCCTCCCGGTTGTATGTAATAAAACTTAATATTTCCCGGGGTAACAATGTAAAAAGTAATACATAAAAAAACAAAATACTGCATGATTTCCTGAGAACGTGAAGCGAGGCTGCCATCTCTGTCGGCGCCTTCTAACCCACAGGGAAAACAACAGACAGACACAATGCACTACTGTAGCATCCAACAACATAGACGTTTTCCTGCACAGCATAGTCCTCTGTAGTGATGTATATTTGATTAAAAACCTTGCTGCTTTTAAACAACTGCTAGAGCTATTGCTCCAGGTAAATGGCAATCTGTATTGAAAGAAAACTAAGCTAGGGAGTAATACCACTCATAAGTGGAAACATCTCACAACTGTAAGTGATTCAGTTGCAATTGAATGCATTTTTGGCTTTTAGTATTTCCATTTCGCTCCTCATTCATACCTAGGGCTTGCCTGGCTACCCAAAATCCTTGCTCCGGCCAAACGCTACACCACGCCAACGGACGCTGGTTTCTTCTCCGCAATGAGTCTGGATTTGAGTACCTCCACAACGATTTCGAGAATGGATATTCATTCTAGACCGTCTGATTGGGTATACATGGGTATAGCGGCGAATTCGTCATTGGCTTTGATACTCTTATTGGTTAGAGATTATCCAATCACTGATTGTTTTGTAGAACACCCCTCATGTTGACGTCTCCACAAACGACTTCAATGATGGCAGTCTCAGACTGAAGTATGTAGTGATAGAACAGCGGAAGACTTCCGTTTGAGTCGTCAGGCAAGCCAAGGTCATGGCAGTCAGAAATCCTTAGTGAGTCAGACCCTTTGGCCTGAGTTTAATGGATAGACGGATTCAGTATTACAAACGCTCTCTCTACCCTACCCCATCTACACACACACACACACACACAGACACGCATACACATGCGCACTCACACACACACACACTGTCCCCAAGCCATAGGTTCTCTCCCTGGCTGGACTGCTTGGTGTCACTCACATTGTTGTCATTGGCCACACCCAGAGGTTGCTGCCATGGAGGATGCCTCTGTTGACAGTCTCCAAGCAGTGAAAGGTTGCATAGAATGAGACAGTGCAATAATATATAGGATAAATTAGTGATTGGAAAGGATTAGGGTGAGACAGGGCTTGGCAACCTGCGGAGCATAATTGTGGGAAATTATTTTCAATCTACCAGGAAAGTTTTAATATCATAATAATAACTTTATTTGTATAGCGCTTTTCAAGTAACAAAGTCACGACATAAAATAATAAAATAAAACTACTAACAAAGAAACAAAAACAGGAGGAAGGAGAATAAAATAAGATAGCTCATTGAAATCAAGCATTGCAATCATACATTAAAAGCATATGTAGCACTTTAGAATAAAGCATTTATAATGGATTTGTAAATAGTTTATTCATCATTTATTAACCATTACTCCCACATTTGTAAATGTTAGAAACCTAGTTATTCACGGATTTATCAACAACTTTTAAAGTATTTAATAATGATTCATAAGATCATTCATAAGATGTTTAATATAGTTACTTATAAACCATTTACTATTAGTATTTTTTTTGTGTGGCCTCATCTAAAGGGTGGGATATTTATACTTTATAAATACTTTATAAATGTTTTGAGTGACCAATGTAATTTCTCACAAAAAGATGGACATGCCATTAGTAAACATTCCAACAATACCTGATGCTCCTTAAGGTCTCAAAATGGCCCCTAGATTATACTGTATCAATGGTTACAGGGCCGGCCTACTCATTAGGCAGGATTATGCGGACGACTATGGCGACAGATTGATGAGGGCAGCATTTTAAGAGCTAAACTGACCAAGAAACACCTCCAACAACATAAAACCTCACATAAATCTGCCCAAAAACAATTTCTCTCAACCAGTGGCATATGGGCATTTTAGGTGAGGGCTGATTCTGACATGTGATAAGCAGTGCCCACTTTGTCAAAGGCAGGGGCGCAAAATATTTTGTTTGTCCATTCCCAGCATGTCTCCCTGTTGGAGAGACGCATAGCTGTGGCACTCCACCAACATTCCCCACAGCCAGCATTAGCATCGCTGCTAGTGAAACAATGGGAGTGATAGGGCCTATGGCAGGATGCTTCAAAATGCATGCCAAAATCTTCAGTCACTTCAAACCAAATGTTATAGCAACCTAAATGCCATAACAAGTTGCACATATAGAATATGTAATAGATTATCCACGAGGGGCTATGCATTCTATGGAAAAGAATGGAACACATAGAGCCCCGAGTTGATTATCCCTTATATACCATGGCTATGATTTAACATATTTGCAGCTAGAAATGTGTTAATTTGCCAGTAGAAATGTGTTCAACATCCACTGAAGTAGCTAGTAAGTTTACTAGATAGCTACAGTAGTTGCCGCGTTGACCAAACAGTCTTCCTAGATCAGCTAACCAAACCATCAGTCCAATTCAACAATGCCAATGTTTTCAGTTCAAATGTATAAAAAAACTAAATATGAAATATCACATTTACATAAGTATTCAGACCCTTTGCTCAGTACGTTGTTGAAGCACCTTTGGCAGCGATTACAGCCTCGAGTCTTCTTGGGTATGACGCTACAAGCTTGGCATACCTGTATTTGGGGACTTTCTCCCATTCTTTTCTGCAGATCCTCTCAAGTTCTGTCAGGTTGGATGAGGAGCGTTGCTTCACAGCTATTTTCAGGTCTCTCCAGAGATGTTCGATCAGGTTAAGTCTGGGCTGGGCCACTCTGGGCCACTCAAGGACATTCAGAGACTTGTCCCGAAGCCACTTGTCCCGAAGCCACTCCAGATACAATGTGTGCCTGACTACCTCTGGAGGTGGCCAGGAAGATCCGATCACGGTGCGTCTTTAATCGTCTACACCTTTCTGAAAATGTCGTCGGATGAAGGATCCATGTTAGAACCAGATATAAATTGGGCTTTTGTGTCTGTGTTGTGTAGTATCCATTGATTTAAATGTCTTTCAAAGTTTTGGGTAAAAAAAAGTATTATTTTGTTGAGTTTTTGAGTGCTCTCAAAAACCTATTTGTACTGACAAAATATATAAATAAATGGGAGACTTTTGAGTTGTCTGTTTTCCTCTCTTTTATGTGACCCAAGGGAGAAATCCCAGAGTGGTTCCCATCATCCAGACGTTGGAGACAGGGGCCTGTCAAAGCCTCAGCAGCAGGAGCCCAGCTAGGGTGCACTGTGACCTGGCTTCGCTCACAGCATTGCTAGTGTTTTGGAGGAACCATGGAGGAATTGTACCTCCCATGGGAATGGAGTCTGATGTGAAGTGGTGGGTTTCTCTAGAGACAGGATGGATGGGTGGTAAAAGAGGAGGGGAAAAGGCTACCTCTATCCTTTCAGTTCACCAAACTTTTGTCATTTATCACCTTTTTAACATGTACTGTAGCTTGGTGTTCCCTTGTGAGTATGAATTGAATTGAGAAAACACCACAAAGGCATGAATATACAGTAAGCAAATGGCCTGGGGGTTATCACTGTATTTTAGAAGTAGGTTAATTTTGTCAGGGCTGTCTCAACTAAAATAGTTAAAGTCCAGCAAACCATAGATTTATTACCATAGATTTTGGACCTGTAGAGTTCTTTACTTGAATGTTGAGAACGACTTGTTAGGCTGACAGACGTATTGCTGTGTATTTCACTGAGGCAAGTCTAAGCTCTGTTTACCTCTAGACTCCAGATCTCCAATAGTCTGAGCTGAGCACTCAAGTGCCCTCCGCTGTCCTTAAGTACCTTAACAGCACGAATACCAAATTAGTCCAAAATAATCAACAGCATGAAGTGCTTTGTGTAAATGTAAATATTGATATCATTGAAGCATTATATAATGCGTGGCTCCTTAATACTGTTCAGCAGTAAGCGCATCGGTACACAAAAGGACGAGGAGACTCATAGGGGAAATATATGCATAATCACTACGTACAGTTTGGCCTGAGGAGCTGAGGGAGGAAGTAGGGGGAAGACTTTGAGATAATTGTAAGTGCTGAAAAAGCACATCTCCAGCTAGAAAGCTCACAGCTAATATCAGAGCAAAACACACACACACCAATATACACGCAAAAAAGGCACACATTACAGTAACACACAGACACAATAAAAACACATAAACTAGCACACACACTCACTCACTCAAACGCATAGGTCTTTGATTGCCTATAACCCCCCCTTTGATGAATACATAGTATATTCATATATTTATAGTGTTTTTGAAGAACAGTTCCTCAGTACGCTGTGAGGCAGACCCACCATGTCACCACAGTGTTGCACCGTGGGACTCTTGGTAAGCCAATCACCAAAGACTACCCAGACAGATGAGGGAGAACCCACAAGCTTTGTCTCCTTAAGTATTTATGGTAATGAAGTGGTCTAGATTAATCATGAGCAATGTGGAAAGAATTCTGATGAACTTGGAGTGCATGGCTGTGAGTCACACTCATCATCAGCGATCTGAGTTCCTCTCCAGGCATGGACGTCTCCTCTCTCAATTATACATAATCTAGCTGTCAGAGAGGAGTGTATGCTACAGAACATCATTAATATGGATCTGAGAGGAGGGAGAAGACACAGCTTGATATAATGAAAGGTGCTATGACTACTATTACAGTCATTATGTCCTATAACACTGGTACAGCAAGCAGAGGCACGTTTATTATTTATACTTATAGGACTATGTAATATGTTGATGTTTATGCTTGATCATACAGTAGTAGTGGCAAGTGTATGGCGCTGATACTCGGAAAACCTTTAACTGGGATACTCAGTAAACATTAAGTGCTGATTCTCAGAAAACCTTTAACTACTTAACCCTTGTTACTGTCTGTCCTGAACTGCTATCCCATTCCTTTGATCTTTAGCAAACTTAAACAACTTTGAACTTAAAGGGGAAGTGTGTTGTGATAGATCAATAATCTGCAATGTAATGGTGGCATCAGTACTTAGTCTAAGGCCTTTTACTGCACACTTGGCTTATTTTTGTACTGTCTGATTTGCTATTTGTTTTTAGCTTATTTTTGTCTCTAAAATAGAGAATCAGTCCCATCTCACTGTACATTTATCCTGCTTAGTCATCTGAAAGACTCATGAGAGATGAACAACTGACTGGCACACCTGGAGCCAGAAAGCGATCCTAATTTCTCCCATGAGAGAGAGAGAGACGTGGTAGAGAGAGGGAAGGGAGAGAGAGAGAGAGAGAGAGAGAGAGAGAGAGAGAGAGAGAGAGGGAGACTAAAAGAGAGGGAGTCAGATTGAGTGAGCGATGGAGCACAAATGGGAGCAACTGAAAAGCACTGTCGCTCCCTCCCCCTACCTCCCTCACCCTGTCTCTCCCCTGTGTCCCTCCCTTCCCTGCCTCCCCTGTACAGCAGCACAGTTAATTTAAATTCTGCAAGGAGACAACCAATAAATCACCTGCATTCTGACTAATGGTTCCTGCACTGAGGGGAAAACTCTCTCTCTTTCTCTCTCGCCTCTGTACCTGGAGACACTTCACACTGAAAAGAAATATAGGGTAGTGCTATTAGTTAAACGTACACTACTTGTGCACACACACACATTCACACACACACACACGTTATTGCATAAACATTCACACTCTCACAAAAACACACGTACTGTAATATCCACTGACAGGCTGCAGTTGTAAGAGTCAGCAGAAACACAACTCCCCTGCCAGGTTTGCACTTCCTCCAGAGGCAAACATCCCCCAAAGTGATGGTCCATAATTAGCTTCTTCAACTCCACCTCAGCTTTCAGCGTTGACGTCTGAGACACAGAACTTAACCTTGAACCGTCACGCAAAAGCACAGCAATGGTGTTATTCCAAAAATATACTGCAGCTGTGAGCTTGACAAACCCTGATCATTAAAAAACCTGAAACTTCTCACCCCAAATCGAGGTCCACTGTTGTTATCACCACAAGCACTAATAGGATTTACTATAGACATTGACTGCAGTGATATTAGGTTGGTAAAAATACTGAAAATCAGCAGTTTGGGGGGAACAGTAGAAAACAAATGCAGTCATTAAAATGACTGTGACTAAAACTAAACTAAAATGGTCCAGAGTTTTAGTCGACTGATAATAACTAAAGCTAACAAGGAAGAAATGACCAAAATGTGACTAAAACTATATTGAAAATACCTGCCAAAATGAACGCTGTATTGTACAGAACCACATAGTTTCATTTACGCATTTTGATAAAAAAAATATTTTTTACGTTCTAACTGCTCTCCTGTGAAGTAGGGACTTGCGACTCCCCTGAATCGGGTCACATATAATAGCATATTATAACATTACTGTAAGAAAAAAAAAACCTAATTTCTTATTAGATTTTAGGATGCTTGTGCAAATGCTCAAATGTTTCTCTCATGCGGCCACAACTCAACAGCACACGCCACTAAGCAAAATATGTATTTGATTGAAACAAAACACAGTTATTCTACAGTCTGTTAACACCATCTGCTCTAAAATTCGCTCACAGTCAGTGGCGGTTCTAGCTTGTATGGCTCCCTGGGTGGAACCCCCCTTGGTTGGCATGCAGATGCTGCATGGACATCATTCACGATTGACAGTTAGAAATGTGAAGGGAGGGTGGCCACAAAAATGTGTGCATTAGGTAGCGGTAAAGAAACATGTACGGAACATGACATGGATCTTTCCAGCGGGATCAAGGAGGCGGAACTGGGCGGTTACCTACAGATCTGCAGCTTCGGCCTGTTGTAAAAGAGGGTGGGCTAGGGACAGACAAGCAGTATGCCCTTACTGGCACCAGAAGGCTTGTTCTCTCTGCTCTCTGCTGTTCTCTGTATTGTGCCAGTGAGGCCCAGCGCTGAGGGATGAGCGATGACACCTCTGGCCCCCCTCTGTTTTTTCCCGGCCCTCTCGTGACCTGTCACTATCAGTTTGTCACTATTCTACTGAGTCCACTATGCTAGAAAACATGCATACTCTCATTACCACTCTTTCTCTCACTGACTCTCTGTCTCTCTCACACACGCGTACTCAAACGCACACACACAAACACACACAAACACAGGAAAGGCTCACACTTGCACACATACATTTGAGTTCCTGTGAGCTAGCTAGTTTGATGCCATGGACAAGGGACCATTATGGGGGGATGGTGTATACACTCTATAATCTGTTCTACTCTCTAGGCCTTTAAACTGTTCACTCTTTGATGAAAAGGGGCTATCACTTGTGCAGTGACCTGGTGTAACCCACTGCAGCAAGCCTGGACTCCCATTCCCCCCAACATATATGTCTGACTGCCAGCTGTGATTGGGGCCTCTGATCCCCCTGCGGGTCCTACATGTGTTTTTACACATGACTGGACTATGTTCTCCATCCCTCTCTCCCCCGCCATCCTCCTCTATTCTCCTCCCTTCTCTTCTCCTCCATCCTCCTCCCCTCTCCTCCCCTCCTTCCTCGCATCCCTTCTCCTCACTCCTCTCTGTCCTCCCTTCTCCTCCCCAATCCCTTCCCCACTCTCTTCCACCTTCCTCTCTCCTCTCTCCTCCCCCATCCCTCCCCCTCTTCTTGTGACTGGGAGGGGACTCCTGGGTTGCTTAGGCGCCGTTCTGTCCTGCTGACTTCTGACAGAAGATGATAGAGGTTGTACGCTGTGGGGTGTGACACAGATGGACAGAGCAGTGTGCAGGGAATACACCACACCATCCACAGTTCCCAGTTCCCAGTCCCCAGTCCCCAGTCCCCCTTCCCACGCCCTCGGCTTGGTCTCCAGCTGCAGCGAGAGAGAAGCTCCCCTGCAGTCCTCTCCTCCGGCCTCCTCCAACCCCGTTCCTCCAGACCTGCCAAAAACAGCCAGAGTACTGTAATGTATGTGGGACACTGACATGTCTGCAGCTGCTGCTACGTCTCAGACCCAGTAAACATCTCTTCAGCTGTCTCTCTCTATCTATCCCTCTTAGTATTGAGCCCACAACCAACATTTTTGCTGATATGCCTCCTGACAAAGTAAATTGGAAATGTAAAGGGATAACGGACAGGCATCATCACCAGGTGAAATACTGTCAACAGCCTAAAGGGGTCATAGTTCAATGACAGATCCAAGGATTTTGGGAGGGGCCGCATGGCACGAGCAATGAATCATGGGTGTGAGACGAGGTGAGGTGCACACTGGGATACTATACAAGGTTGGATGTTATGGCAAGAGAGAATACCCTTAATCAGCCATCTACACCAAAGCTCCTGAGGGCCCTCTTCAGTTCAGCTATACTGCCTTGCCTCTCTTACTCTAATCATCTCTCTGTCTCTCCCATTATCATTAAACAGATATTTAGCAGCTAACCGCTCTGATCCTGACGGATGTGAGTTACCCTCCCCCACATACAGTATAGTAGCACTGTCCCACTCACCTCTGCTCTATAACCACATCTCATTAGCTGTATAAATGGAGGGGTCTCACTGTGAATCCATTACAGGGGGATTCTGTCGGGCTCTTTGTATAATCTCTCCTCCACCACTGTGGGATTAATCATCCCAGAGAGAGCAGAAATCAATCAATTTATCCAGAGAGAAAGCGAGAGAGGTGACAAAACACTATAAGCTAGGGAAACGCTGGGAAATTGGCAAATTGAAATGCCTGAGAGGAAAGAGGGAGAGAGCAAGAGAGAGATGCAGAGAATGAGAATGCCAATTAAAGAGAGTTTTTAAAACATTGTTTTCATGGAATATCACGTTCTTCCACATAAATACACAATTCATGAATTTTTGTATTTCCTATTTAGTATTTATTAGGATCCCCATTAGCTGTTGCCAAGGCAGCAGCTACTCTTCCTGGGGTCTAAGCAGGGTTTATATTGTTACATTATTACACTGTCATTCATCCCCCCCCCTCTCCCCTGTAACTATTCCCCAGGTCGTTGGTGTAAATGAGAATGTGTTCTCAGTCAACTTACCTGGTAAAATAAGGGTTAAATAAAAATAAATAAAAATTACAATGTACAATATAAAATCCACAATACCACAACATTACAACGTGTATGTTAGAGTGTGTTTATGTGTCTCTTCACAGTCCGCGTTGTGCCAGGAGGTATTGTTTTCTCTGTTTTTATATCTGATTTTACTGCTCACTTGAGTTACTTGATGTGGAAGAGAGTTCCATTTAGTCATGGCTCTATGTAGTACTGCACGTTTCACAGACTCTGTTCTGGACTTGGGGACTGTGAAGAGACCCCTGGTGGCATGTCTTGTGGGGTATGTATAGGTGTTTGAGCTGTGTGTTAGCTGTTTGAACAGACCGTTCAGTGCTTTAAACACGTCAATACCTCTCACAAAGACAAGTACTGATGCAGTCAGTCTCTCCTCAACTTTGAGCCAGTGGAGATTGGCAAACACGTTATTGATATTGGCCCTCTATGTACATTTAAGGGCCAGTCGTGCTGCTCTGCTTTGAGCCAACTGTAATTTGCTTGTGTTCTTTTTTGTGGCACTTGACCATATAATTGGGCAGTAGTCCAGGTATGATAAAACTAAGGCCTGTAGGACTTGTTTTGTTGATTGAAATAAGAGCAGCTCTTTATCACAGACAGACCTCTCTCCATCTTCACTACCGTTGAATCAATGGGTTTTGACTATGTCAGTTTGCAATCTAGGGTTACACCAAGTAGTTTAGTCTCCTCAACTTGCTCAATTGCCATATTATTCATTACAAGATTTAGATGAGGTTTGGGGTTTAGCGAATCATTTGTCCCAAATACAATGCTTTTAGTTTTTGCTATATAATAGGACTAGCTTATTACTTGCCACCCATTCTAGAACTGACTGCAGCTCTTTGGTAGCTGTTGCAGTGATTTCATTTACTATGCTAGCTGACGTGTATAATGTTGAGTCATCAGCGTACATAGACGCACAGGCTTTACACAATATTACTGGTAGGGCATGAGTAATATAGCAAAAAAGTTGAGGGGGGGGGTATGGGAAGTGAGAATGAAGGAAATTAGGGAAAACTGCAAAGAAAATTACATTCTGGCACTAAATGGTTCCAATTATCTGTGCCATCTATTTGGGAAAACACTGGGGTTTGGATGTACTGAGGAGAAAACTGGAGCTGTGGAGATCATTAGAGGTTAGTTGTGTGTGATGAGACTGCACATATTAACAAACCATTTCATGCACAGTTCATTACATCAAATGAGTCAAGGATTGAAGAATATTTGTTTTTTAAATTGAGTCTGAACTAAATTGAGTCTGAAACGCTCTACTAAAATGTATTTATGTATGTACATTTAACAGTTATAGGTGTTTCAGAATCTAAAGTTTAAAAACATTTTTTAACAGTATGTGTCTTTGGTGTTGTGCTGTGTGTATGAGTTTGGACCCGGTATTGTGCTGTGTGTATGAGTTTGGACCTGGTGTTGTGCTGTGTGTATGAGTTTGGACATGGTGTTGCGCTGTGTGTATGAGTTTGGACCTGGTGTTGTGCTGTGTGTATGAGTTTGGACCTGGTGTTGTGCTGTGTGTATGAGTTTGGACTTGGTGTTGTGCTGTGTGTATGAGTTTGGACCTGGTGTTGTGCTGTGTGTATGAGTTTGGGCCTGTTCTGTAAGTGTGTGTTTGTGGGAAATTAGGCCAGGGTTCCTAGGGTAGCCATGCAACATTTCAGGCTTGATGATACCTCTGTGTGTGTAATGAGAAGAAATTAGGGTCGACTGGCGATGTTAACCCACTTATAAAATCTGCCTCCCTTTAAAGGGTGTTAGAAAACCACAATTACCCCCCTGACATTTTTTTCTGCATGATTTATGAAGTGAACATTGCTTCCCCCTCCTCTAGCCCCAGCCCCCGTTGCCCTCGGTAGAGCAATAAAGGGAAGTTAAGGGACGGTATTGATCAAGAAAAAAAATTCTTTGATTTGCCTGGGAGAGAGGAGGGCTACTGATGAGTTTCTCTCCATCCTCCCCACCTAACCACCACCCAGGGCCGTGTCTAGCCTTTTGGAGGCCCTAAGCGGGCAAAACATTTTAGTGACCCTCTTGACAATGGAGAGAAATGTACATTTTAAAGTGAATTTCCTGCAATACACATTTTGCCTTGACTTATGCCATGTTAATGATATCAAAGTGAGAGTGACTAACAAATCAGTGGTGGTCCCCTGGAGGTCAGGGCCCCTGGGCACATTCCCTTACATTGTGTAACCGGTCAGTATTAGGCCATGATAGCTGGCTAGACTAATTTACCAATCTAAAAATTATTAGCTGACATGGCTAATTGAGTGACTGACATAACAAGAGAAATTGCTGATGCGCAACCAAATATTGAACTTTAACCTTGTGTATTCTACTATTCAAACTCAAATTTTATTTTTTATTTCACCTTTATTTAACCAGGTAGGCCAGTTGAGAACAAGTTCTCATTTACAACTGCGACCTGGCCAAGATAAAGCAAAGCAGTGCGACAAAAACAACAACACAGAGTTACACATGGGATAAACAAACGTACAGTCAATAACACAATAGAAAAATCTATATACAGTGTGTGCAAATGTAGTAAGTAAGGCAATAAATAGGCCATAGTGGCGAAATAATTACAATTTAAAATGTAAACAGTAAGTTGAGACCCTGACTGAGTTCCTAAAAAATACAAATAAAACGTTTTTTGGGGTTGCGGCATGGGGCCCTAAGCGACAGCTTATGTCGCTTATACCTGGAGCCGGCCCTGCCACCACCACCCACCCCTTCTCCCCACTCCACCTCCTCCCTCTGGCTGTCTGGCTACCCGCCACGTGTGAAAAAGCTTTCAAATCAGATCATCGTCTCCACTTCCACCTTTAATTGGCCATATGTGTCACCACCACCCTGCTGTTATTGGTGGAGAGGGAAAGGGGTGGGAGGGCAGAAGGATCTGACAGGGTGTGTGTGAAGACTTATTTGGTTATTACAAATGCTTGTCTGCATCCCAAATGGCACCCTGTTCATAGCCGCAGGAAGTAGGGGTGCTGAGGGTGCTGCAGTACCCTCTTAAATGTTTTTTTCTCACAAAAGTAGTGCACCATGACACTATTTGCTTACATAGTGCACTAATTTTGACCATAGCCCTTGTGGAACCTTTTCAAAAGTAGTGTACTACCGTAGATAAAAGTATACCATTGTGTGCAGACCTTGACCGTAAGAGGGGAGGTGTGTAACAGGGATGAATAAATGAATGAATAAAGGTGATGGGGATAGAGATGCTCTTACATGAAGCGGTCTCAGCAGACATGATCTAGAGCATCAGTATGAATGGCACATACTGCTACTACAGTATAATACCCACATAAGCAGCAACACATTCCTCATGACATTCAGCAAGCATTCATTAACATGCATTAACCTTTACTCCTGGTCACAGGAAATGAAGCAGCAGTTACCTCTAAATTATAAGGCAGGCGTTTACTTTCCTCTGCAGTGAGGATACTGAGAAAGGGTATTTGAAAAGCAAACACATAAGTAGAAACAATAGCTCACATTCAGAACAACTAGCATGACGCGGTGAAGTGCATATTGATGACATCATCCGAGCTGGGTTCATTTTTACCCAATGTCAGTTATACTGTACTTTCTCCACACATGATGGAGAGAGGAAAAGTCAGGGTTTTTAAGATAAGCGTCCACCCTCCTTCCCTTCTCTAAATGGCAAATGTCACAGCCAGGAGAAAGGAAGAGGAGAGAGAGAGAGAGAGAGAGAGAGAGAGAGAGAGAGAGAGATGATTGGCTGATGGAGCAGGAGCTTGCAGAAGCCA
Source organism: Hucho hucho (assembly GCA_003317085.1). Classification (NCBI taxonomy): domain Eukaryota; kingdom Metazoa; phylum Chordata; class Actinopteri; order Salmoniformes; family Salmonidae; genus Hucho; species Hucho hucho. The sequence goes on from QNTS01001655.1 coordinate 103,053, forward strand.
ATATCTCTCTGCAGTGGGGGTGATCAACCAAAGCCAAGCAGTGGGGCTGGCAGAGTTCGCAGAGTTGGCAGTGCCAGGATGCTGGAGGGGTAGCCTGCAGGGTCTAGGGACACATGGTGGAGAGCACATGCAAATACACATACAGTATAGTGACCTCAGCCCATACATCCCCTCCCTCACCCACTAGTCATGCAGCTGACACACATCAAACCTGGTTGATAGAGCTAACAAATCTCTTGGAAATTATTACAATTACAGAACATTTTCAACAGTGCTCTTACTGCAGAATGTTTTAGTATGTCGCGATTAGTCTATAAAGGACTACAGACACACTTCTCCAAGCAGCACCTGAACTCGTTTTTCAACCACTCCACAAATTTCTTGTTAACAAACTATAGTTTTGACAAGTCGGTTAAGACATCTACTTTGTGCATGACACAAGTCATTTTTCCAACAATTGTTAACAGACAGATTATTTCACTTATAATTCACTGCATCACAATTCCAGGGGGTCAGAAGTTTACATACACTAAGTTGACTGTGCCTTTAAACAGCTTGGAAAATTCCAGATAATGATGTCATGGCTTTAGAAGCTTCTGATGGTCTAATTGACATAATTTGAGTCAATTGGAAGTGTACCTGTGGATGTATTTCAAGGCCTACCTTCAACCTCAGTGCCTCTTTGCTTGACATCATGGGAAAATCAAAAGAAATCAGCCAAGACCTCAGACCTCCACAAGTCTGGTTCATCCTTGGGAGCAATTTCCAAACGCCTGAAGGTACCACATTCATCTGTACAAACAATAGTACGCAAGTATAAACACCATGGGACCACGCATCCGTCATACCGCTCAGGAAGGAGACGCGTTCTGTCTCCTAGAGATGAATGTACTTGGTGCAAAAAGTGCAAATCAATCCCGGAACAACAGCAAAGGACCTTGTGAAGATGCTGGAGGAAACAGGTACATAGGTACCTATATCCACAGTAAAAGGAGTCCTATATCGACATAACCTGAGAGGCCGCTCAGCAATAAAGAAGCCACTGTTCCAAAACCGCCATAAAAAAAGCCAGACTACGGTTTGCAACTGCACATGGAGACAAAGATTGTACTTTTTTGAGAAATGTCCTCTGGTCTGATGAAACATAAATAGAATTGTTTGGTCATAATGACCATCATTATGTTTGGAGGAAAAAGGGGGATGCTTGCAAGCCAAAGAACACCATCCAAACTGTGAAGCATGGGGTGGCAGCATTATGTTGTGGGGGTGCTTTGCTGCAGGAGGGACTGGTGCACTTCACAAAATAGATGGCATTATAAGGAAGGAAAATTATGTGGATATATTGAAACAACATCTCGAGACATCAGTCAGGAAGTTAAAGCTTGGTCACAAATGTGTCTTCCAAATGGACAATGACCCCAAGCATACTTCCAAAGTTGTGGCAAAATGGCTTAAGGACAACAAAGCCAAGGTATTGGAGTGGCCATCACAAAGCCCCAACCTCAATCGTACAGAAAATTTGTGGGCAGGACTGAAAAAGCATGTGCGAGCAAGGAGACCTACAAACCTGACTCAGTTACACCAGCTCTGTCAGGAGGAATGGGCCAAAATTCACCCAACTTATTGTGGGAAGCTTGTGGAAGGCTACCCAAAACATTTGACCCAAGTTAAACAATTTAAAGGCAATGCTACCAAGTTCTAATTGAGTGTATGCAAACTTCTGACCCACATAGGAATGTGATGAAAGGAATAAAAGCTGAAATAAATCATTCTCTCTACTATTATTCTGACATTTCACATTCTTAAAATAAAGTGGTGATCCTAACTGACCTAAGACAGGGAATTTTTACTAGGATTAAATGTCATGAATTGTGAAAAACTGAGTTTAAATGTATCTGGCTAAGGTGTATGTAAACTTCCGACTTCAACTGTACATCATAAACCTAACAGAGAGGAGCATTTTACATTAATGCTGAGGTAAAACCAAAAACACTTTGTTAGCTTGAAATGGAGGGCCAGACAGAGACGATATAGGGTCGTCTGAGGTGGCAACCTGCCAGTACGAAAATACCACAGTAAAAGGAAAGGTGATATTTTGAAAGTGTAAAACAGAGACACAGTTGTCAAAATGCACTTTAGAACGTAACAGTTACACAGAGTTTAGAATGTAACTGTTACAGTGGTAACTTAGGATCCTTTAATAATAGATTGTCAAGTAGGCTCTGCATGTCTGAGTTAGATCCCTTATGCCATGGCAACAATAGAAAGGACTACACACGCCAATGCATCTTGCAGGGATCTGAATGTCCAAGAGCTAGTAGAGACAAGACACAACAGAATGAAAATCAACAGTAGCCTAACGATAATGTTGCAAATAGCTGGAATTCCAGTAAGCTAGTTATTAAAGCTTTACCAAACAAAGGCAACTCACTCTATCAGCTTTTAGCGCCAATGTGATAAATGTCTGGGGCTGTGACGTAAACAACTCCATTTTGTAAACAGATGACAGGAAGAATAAAAATACCTAAAAATAAACACTGAAATGAGTCAATGCAGGTAGAACTGTACCACCTCTTAGCTAACCCTCTTGACACTAGGGCCAGGATTGAATCAGATCAGCGGTAACCACAGTAACTGACAAACGCATATCTTGTCATTGCTTTTGTTTAGGTGGTTTCGGTGGTCTAACTGCATTGGAGCTGTCAAATCCACAAGCGGCTCCTGTCGCTATATCTATTGCAGACATCATCAAGTCACATGTACTGAGTCACATTAGTAGAAATCCCATTTGCGGCCGTGTTACGCATTCTAACACTGGAATGTGAAATGTAATCTACACCTTGATTAGGCTGATAGAAATCCTTATTATTTTGTTAAATGATTTTGAATTTGAGTGTCATTATTTTTATTTCGCCTTTCTCTTTCTGAACTTCTAACGCAGTTAGGATATAAGGACGGGTGTGGTTTCGTGGCCAAAAGAGCCGCCGCGCAGTTAAATCTCCAACACCACCTAAGCTTAATCAATGAAAAGCAATGCGTTTGTCTGCTAACCAGGGTTAACGCTGACCTGATTAAATCCTGGCCCAGATCCACGGGTCGTGAACCTAGACATGCACATTTCAGCCAATTGCTAACCTCTGTCTGTCTCTATGTACATCCAGGTACTGTAGAACCAACCCATCAATACCTTGAACTACCCAGTAGACGTTTCTAGAACCAGGCAGAGGCTAACAGAGTCTGTCTGTGTGGTGGCACTGCTCTCCTGTGCAGGGGCTTATTGAGACACAAAGGACCTTTGGAAGACAGGGTACCATATGATGTCCATCTACCATTGTCCGTCTGTTCGTCTATCTATCCATTCGTAAAATAACGGTGTTGAAATAACATTTACTGCTGGTTTGGTATGGATTTGCTGACACACACGGTAAATGGTCAACTTTTCATTTTGTGAATGCAACCCTTTCTAATTTAAAAAAGGTCTGTCTGTCTGTCTCCCTCGCTCTTCTCACCACTGTCTCCTTCTCTCTGACTCGCCCTATGTCTGGGCTGTCTGGGCTGCTGATAGACGAGTATCTGCCCTGGGATTATGTACTGCGAGCTGCTAATAATGTTGAAGAGCCTCCTGGGCTCTCAATCCCTGAGCAACCGCGCAATAAAGCCGGGAGCTGGGAAATACATGGCTATTTAATGGAATTGCCTGTCCAGGAGCTGAGGGGAGCTTCAGTGCCGAGCTATATTTACAGTTAGCCCCCATGCCTCTGCCGTGTCCGCCTCACCTCACCTGCCTGCCAGCCCCCTCAGAGGACAACAGGCATCTGCCGCTCCGCTCGGCAATACCTCGATGCTTCCTCCCACCCACGCCACGCGCCACCGCCACGAGCACACACTCTGCTCACACAGCCAATAAAGTAAAAGCCAAAGAGTATTGAGTCAACCAGTCACGTGTTGGAAGTGGCAAAAGGCCAGGCAAAAGTCAAATGGGTGACACGTGATCGAGGTGAGATGAGCTAATGCTCTCATGAAAGCTGTCAGATAGACAGTGCCACTTTGTTAATAACAAGTGGGCTGTTCACTTTTGGTTGCCGGCGCCGCAGTTGTTACGTCTGTCTTTTTTCAGACTTTGTCATTAATTTGCACCATCTGTCTCACACCAAAGTCAAAAACAACTGTGGCACGATGCACCGCTTCTTCCGTCTTCTCTTTCTATTTATACTGCGATAACGAGAAATCAGCACAGGGATGGAGGTGTGTGCCACGTGGGCACACACCTCCATCTTCCAGGGCCAAATGGCTCATCAACAGCAGGGGGGTCATTGAATCCTCTGACTCTGGGGCACGAAGGGGCACAGACCTTTACTTCATCCATTCACTGACTTGACGTCAAGATCTACAGCACCACATGTACTCTATACTGAACCCCCTTACATCAATTCAACTCACTGTGTGTCTCCATGATCAATTCTGTCTCACATCTCCTTGTAAGTGTTATAGCACAACAACTGACAGGTGAAGTGATTGTGTGAGAGCAGTGATGATTCGTTTTGTTGAGAAAGTTGTTGGTCTCACAGGCAATACGAGCCGAGTTTCTGGCCTCCGGACACGCTAGGGGTCTTGGTCGTCCTTCCTCCGTGCGGGACGCTGTGTCTACACGTGTTGACCCCGGCACTGGGCTTGTGTGTGTGCAGTGTGTCAGGGCCGAGAGCGAGCGACTCCGCATGACTCATTACACGCTCTTGGACTGTTTGAACGGACACAGATTGACAGCCGCACACATGCAATGTTTAAGGCAGCATCACGGCACGAAATCTTTCTAATCTGGTGTCAGACCTGCTACAGAACAGCAGGCATTAGCACAGCCAACTGTCTTATATCCCCACAGTAAGATATACACACATACCCTCACATACAGTACACACACACACACACAAACAATCTCAAACACAAACAGACATATAGGACATAGAAAGCCATGCATGCAGTCACACTCCCACACTCACACACACAATAGTTCCTGATGGTCGGAACACATCGTCTGGCCACAGCATAGTGACACTTGATTCTGAATTCAGTTGAGCACTTCCATTGCCTCAGTCGGCATTCTGATCGCTGTCTCAATTGATTCCTTGGAGGAGGTGGGGAAGCTCAGCTCTCTTTGTTCTGGGTGGAATTTAGTTGCCCTCCGTGGTGCACAGGGTTGACAGAGGTTAGTAATTGAAAGCGACATCATTACGCAAAGCTTTGTCATGCTTCCCGCATCCATTCCCAGCACCCTCTCACTCTCTGGTCTCCATATCTGAGGCTATTGTCTAGGTCAAGCGCTGGAACACAAAACGCTATTGCTGCACCGAATCACCTCGGCCGTCTTCCTCGAACCAGACCAATCCAACATTTCAATACAGCAGTCAACTAGTTTTATTTTCCTTCTTTCTTCCTTCCCCTTGGTCTTCATCACAATCAGCAAACATTTAACCAGCCTATTCAGTTCACAGCTCAGGCCATTGTAGATAGGCATGGCTTGAGTCATGCAAGTACTATACAGTCCCCACTGTGTCTGTTCTAAGCATCCTTCCTACACGCACTCAAGTTTTTGTCAGGGAAGGATGTGTAGAGGTTTGAATTGTTGGGTGTTTAAAAAAAAGGAATTCCACTTTTGCAACCTTGAGCGACAATAATAATATTACTGAAAGAAGTTGAACTGCAGTGTTGGTTAACACTTTACTTGGATAGTCCATCTGTAGTTGCTCTATAGACTATCAGTTCAATTTCAACTAACCCTAGTTCTAACCCTAACCCTTATCCTAACCCTAATCTTAACCCTTAACCTAACTCTTATTCTAAACCTAACCCTAACCGTAATCTTAGCAGGTAGTTGTTGATCATCTGTAGAGCATGGCGTGAGTATGGTGTGACCAGTACAATGGCATAGACAGTCATCTTTTCATGATTTTATATCGACAGTAGGTTGACCAAACCTACCAAGGCTGAAGCAAAATCAAATATTTTTGGGACAGAGTAGATTAGTGGATATTTAAAATGTTAGATATTTTTCTCGTTCAAATATTTTTATTGAGCACACACAAGAATGGTGTAAAGGTATAAAAGACATGTGTATAATTCTTATCTAAACATAAAAGAGCAGACAGAAACAGCAAGGTGCACAGTAACTAATACAAAATAAGACAAAGAGAACAAGGACAGGTAGAAAGAAAGAGGGTAGATGTCACCCCCCCCCCCCCNAGCAGTGGAGTAGTGTACCCTGCGCAGCATGACACTTATCGCACATAGGGGATGTGTCAGGAAATATCCTATGCAGCTTAGTTTTGGAATAGTGTAATCTGTGTAATACCTTGAATTGTATGAGACGATGTCTGGAGTTAATGGAGCAGATGTGGATATACTGCAAGCTATCTTCCCAGTCTGCCACAGAAATGTCAGACCCTAGTTCTTCCTCCCATTTTGCCTTGATGGCATCTGTAGAAGGTGTGCTAACAGATTGAAAAGCGTCATATAGACGAGATATCAATTTGTCTGAGGTGGGGCATATATTTATGCATCCGTCAAACATGGAAGGTTTAGCATTCTCAAATGTCGGAAGATGTTTTCTAACATAGTCTCTAATCTGTAGGTATCTGAAGAAGTTACTTCTGGGAAGATTATAAGTTTCCCTCAGCAACTCAAAGGAGGCAAAGGTCCCTTCTATATATAGATCCCCTATGGTATTTATCCCTAGCTCTCCCCATCGCTCAAAGGTGTTATCAAGGTTAGAGGGGGCAAAGGAGGGATTCCTGGCAACAGGGAGCATGAATGATATTGGTCTAAGGTCAAAGTGGACTTTAATTTGCTTCCAGATTCGGACTGTGCTATGTATAATAGGATTGTTACTGTAAAGTGACATCTCCAGTTTGACAGGCGATAAAATCACAGCGCCAATAGAGAAGGGGTGACAATCCTCACGCTCCATATTAAGCCAGCTAGACGACGGAAGTGCGTCATCCAGCAGAAACGTAACAGCGCGGAGGTTAGCGGCCCAATAGTAAAATATAAAATTTGGGAGAGACAATCCTCCTTCCATCTTGGATTTACAGAGGTGTTTTTTACCTATCCTGTGTGTTTTATAATCCCAGCTGAATGGATTGATAATTGAGTCCAGTTGTTTATGAAAGGACTTAGGTATAAATACTGGGATGTTTTGGAATAGGTAGAGCAGTTGTGGGAGGAAGACCATTTTAATGGCATTAATTCTTCCGAGCAGAGAAATTGGGAGAGTTCTCCAAAATTGTATGTTTGCCTTGAGTTTTTCCATCAGAGGGGGGGAATTCTCCTTAAATAGTGAGGAGTATTGTTTGGTAACTACAATTCCTAGGTAGGTAAATCTTTCTAAAGATAACTTAAATGGAAGACGTTCTAACCAAGAGGTGTTTTGCAACCTTATGGGCATTAATTCGCTCTTGTTCCAATGTATTCTGTATCCCGAGAAGGTACCAAACATATTAATCACATCGAGAATAGCAGGAATACTAGTTTGGGGATCTGTTACATAGAGGAGAATGTCATCTGCGTATAGGGAAATCTTATTTAGAGTACCTTTAGTATTATAGCCGTGTATTGCTGCATGAGATCTGATCGCCTGAGCGAGAGGTTAAATAATTAAAGCAAAGAGCATAGGCGACAGCGCACAACCCTGCCTTCTCCCTCTATAAAGGTTAAATCGGGGCGACAGTGATTGGTTAGTGAGTATTCTCGCACAGGGGTTTCTATATAAAAGCTGGAAATGTTAGATATTTTTAAACAGTCAGACAGAACCCATGACTAAGGCAAGAGATGAGCACCACTAACTTGGAATGCCCAATGTGTACTGTAACGTGTACTGTAATGTGTACTGTAATGTGTACTGTAATGTTAAGAAAAAAGAGAAACCCTGTGTACAGCTGTGCATCAAGATCAACTGCTGGTTTTGGCAGGTACAACTAGTATTCAAAACACGTTTTTTACACTTGTTTTGTGTACAGTAATATATTGTCCTAATGGTTACTATAGTACAGCATTAGCTAGGTTGGGCTAACTCAGCTGACCGCACGCTCCCCTTGCTCTCCCGCAGGGTATGTGTGGTAGTGACCCGATCCAGGGTCTAAACCACAGCTGGATCCCAGCTCTGGCAGGAAGCCCAGCCCCACGCTGACTCTGGCCCTCTGTTTCTGGGCCAAGACCAACACCAGCAGACACGAAAACAGTGACCCCCGTAGAGCACCATGCTGACGGAGTAGTCAGCTGACCACGCTAAACACAATGACCACGAAGCATTGACCAAGAAGTAATGTCCAGCAGAGATATTCTTATGACCCAGCCAAGGTCAGTTACTCTTATTCTGATGGACCCCTTCAGTCATTTCATAACATCGCAGTCTCCCTGAAGAAGAATACAGTTGAAGTCGGAAGTTTACATATACTGGAGTCATTATAACTCGTTTTTTCAACCACTCCACAAATTTCTTGTTAACAAACTATAGTTTTGGCAAGTCGGTTAGGACATCTACTTTGTGCATGACACAAGTCATTTTTCCAACAGTTGTTTGCAGACATTATTTCACTTATAATTCACTGTATCACAATTCCAGAGGGTCAGAAGTTTACATACACTAAGTTGACTGTGCCTTTAAACAGCTTGGAAAATTCCAGAAAATAAGGTAATGGCTTAAGAAGCATCTGATAGGCTAATTGACATAATTTGAGTCAATTGGAGATGTACATGTCGATGTATTTCAAGGCCTATATTCTAACTCAGTGCCTCTTTGCTTGACATCATGGGAAAATCTAAAGAAATCAGCCAAGACCTCAGAAAAAAAACTGTAGACCTCCACAAGTCTGGTTCATCCTTGGGAGCAATTTCCAAATGCCTGAAGGTACCACGTTCATCTGTACAAACAATAGTACGCAAGTATAAACACCATGGGACCACGCAGCCGTCATACCGCTCAGGAAGGAGACCCGTTCTGTCTCGTAGAGATGAACATACTTTGGTGCGAAACGTGCAAATAAATCACAGAACAACAGCAAAGGACCTTGTGAAGATGCTGGAGGAAACAGGTACAAAATTATCTATATCCACAGTAAAACGAGTCCTATATCGACATAACCTGAAAGGCCGCTCAGCAAGGAGAAGCCACTGCTCCAAAACCGCCATAAAAAAGCCAGACTACGGTTTGCAACTGCACATGGGAACAAAGATTGTACTTTTTGGAGAAATGTCCTCTGGTCTGATGAAACACAAAATAGAACTGTTTGGTCATAATGACCTTTGTTATGTTTGGAGGAAAAAGGGGGAGGCTTGCAAGCCGAAGAACACCATCCCAACCGTGAAGCACGGGGGTGGCAGCATTATGTTGTGGGGTGCTTTGCTGCAGGAGGGACTGGTGCACTTCACAAAATAGATGGCATCGTGAGGAAGGAAAATTATGTGGATATATTGAAGCAACATCTCAAGACATCAGTCAGGAAGCTTGGTCGCAAATGGGTCTTCCAAATGGGCAATGACCCCAAGCATACTTCCTAAGTTGTGGCAAAATGGCTTAAGGACAACAAAGTCAAGGTATTGGAGTGGCCATCCAACTTATTGTGGGAAGCTTGTGGAAGGCTACCCAAAACGTTTGACCCAAGTTAAACAGTTTAAAGGCAATGCTACCAAATACTAATTGAGTGTATGTAAACTTCTGACCCACTGGGAATGCGATGAAATAAATAAAAGCTGAAATAAGTCATTCTCTATATTATCATTCTGACATTTCACATTCTTAAAATAAAGTGGTGATCCTAACTGACCTAAGGTAGGGAATAGTTACTAGGATTAAATGTAATTGTGAAAAACTGAGTATAAATATATTTGGCTAAGGTGTATGTAAACTTCCGACTTCATCTGTACAATAAGGTCACATTAAATCTGTATTTACTGTGTGTCCATAAGGCCAAGTACCATTCATACTCGTGTTCAGACGTGTTTATAATCCTGTAGAGTTTATTCTCCTCTTGGTCTTTTGTTCCTTTCCAGAGGCATCTCTATGGATCTCAGCCCCACAAGGGAAGGAGCATTGTGTTTGTACCCGGTGAGGAGTCAGACACTTTCCCTGGGCAAGGAGGCTTTGAGTTACCCCTTCTATGATCCTAAGTCCCTTCTTTATCAACCATTCCTATCCATTCTATATGGTTTCTCTATATCTTCTGAGAGAACTCTAGTTTCACACTGTACTATGGCTTCTGACACGTTGGACTATGGCCGGCTCATAATAGAGGACCTCTGACAAGTTAAGTGTGTGTGTGTGTGTGTGTGTGTGTGTATGTGTGTGTACATGTTTTACTATACTTGTGAGTACTAGAAGTCTAAGAATAGTAAACTAACAAAAATTCAGCTAAGTAAGGACATTTTTCTCGTCCTCACTTTTAGGATTTGGTTTAGGGTTTGGTTTAGGGTTTGAGTTAGGGGTTAGGGTTAGGGTTAAGGTTAGGGTTGGTGTTAAGGGTTAGGGTTAGGGGTTAGGATTTTGAATGGGAATCAATTGTAGGTCCCAAAAAGTCCTCACAAGTATGTTAAGACATAGATGTGTGTGTGTGTGTGTGTGTGTGTGTGTGTGTGTGTGTGTGTGTGTGTGTGTGTGTGTGTGTGTGTGTGTGTGTGTGTGTGTGTGTGTGTGTGTGTGTGTGTGTGTGTGTGTGCGTGCGTGTGTGTGTGTGTATGTGTGCTCTGTATATATGTGACACCACAGAGACCTGAGGAGTGACAGACTGCAGGGAGTACGTCACTCCTCAGATGATGCCCATGCGGCCCGGAGACAGATCATGGCATTTTATGAATTATACACACTCTGGAAGCCGTCTCCACTCAGGGTCGTGTGAGAGAGGAGAGGAGGGCAGCAGCCTAGGGGGACTGAGAAGCAGCTCTCACTGCATTGATCCTGCCAGAGCAGCAGCGTCGGTCTCAAGAGCGAGGCGGAGAACTAGCACTTTTCCATTTAGTGCCTGACAATATCCAAGCTTTCTATTCATTTCCTGTCTTTCAGGCCAAAGGAAATGAATCAAAGGGCTGTCAAGGATAGGCTCAGGAGTGCTCCTGCAATATGAGGTGTTGAGGAAGAGAAAGTAACTTTGATATTTAAGGTTTATTAATTCTTTATGGACTCTAGGGCTCTGATATGGGACCACATTGCTACACTGTGGGTACTAAAGCTAACAGAGCTGGAGGTGTAATTCCTTCTGCCCATCTCTTTCTTTCACTCTCACGCTCTCACTCTCTCTCTTTGTCTCTCTCTCTCCCTTTGTGTCACTCCCATTTAATCACAAGCGTCAGGCTATTGATTCTTGGTTCAGGCTTCTTCAGAAAAGAACACATGACTAACATGGCTTCAATGACCAAACATCATTATCTCTGTGGATGTGCAAACACACGCACACACACACACAAACACACACACACGCACATGCTTAGTTCTACCAAAACAATGTGGACATGTGCAACATATACAGGTATACAGTGTAAATGCAAGTGCTGTCATGACATTGTATGTGTATGTTTACATAGGATGTATTCGGGTACGGTGCAATATGTACGCTGCAATATGAGGGATCTGTGTACAGATGGATTTATTAACTACAAAAACACGTGTTTTTATTTTAAATCTGGTGCCACTCTGCACACACAAGCTTGTTAGCCGATCCAACATTTTGACAACTCTCTAAAGTTCAAAGACATTCAATGTCCCTTCATCGAAGCCGCTCCTCCTGTGGGCCTAATTCAGATAATGCATGTCATAACAACAAGATGCCCAGTGCTTCAAGCCAAGCCTCCTCCTACACCCTCTCTCGCTCTCTCCCCACCAGCAACATTTCAGTCACTATAAACCTTTATTTTGCTGGTTGGAAGGAAAACAATTATGGTTCTGTTCAGAACGAAACGATTGGAAAATAATTTTGGTTCCAACCCCTGCTTGTTAGGGTATATAGAGGAAAGGAGACAACATTGTTCTGAGGGAGAAGAGGGTTAACAAGACCGAGAGAGACCAAAAAATTAAATAAAAACTCACACAATTGTGATTAATTAGCTGCCCATCACAAGAGCTGGAGATAGTGGGGATGGATGGATTGCCTATTAGGCCTGAAGAGAGGAGATGGGGTTGCAGCCAGGTAGCCCGTCTGGAGTTGACACCTGAAGACAATTCACAGAGAGTGCATCCTTCCCCAGTCAGCCACGGCAGAGCAGAGGAGAGGCCCCACTCCTATCTGTATCCTCCATCCGTCTTATCTTCACAACTCTCACCTGGCAGCCCATTAATTGAAGGAGAGTGAATGGACTGGGCCATGCAGCTCTGACTCCCTATCTCACTCCCCATCTCACATTCAGACTCACTGGAAGACTTCTGCGAGGGGCATTCTGTGATTTCTACATCCATTTTTGGACTTTTAAATTAATGGTATACATTATACCCACTGATTCTTGAAAAAGATCTTATAAATGCCTTATGAGCTTAGTTCAACTGTCGTACCCCATCAGAACCGAAAATATGAGCTTGTTTTACCCCAATATTTGTAAACAATGTAAATGTAAACAAATACTGTATAGCCTCAAAAAACGTTGATACCAATGATGGTCAGTTCTTGCATCCAGAGCTCTGTCTTTGAATTTGACAGTGTTTACATTTCTTCAGCCCCATCCCTCAGCTGGTTTAAGAGCATGGGCTTTCTCTATACTGGTCATGGTGCTGGCAGTGATGATGATTGAATATTTGAGAAGTGCATTCTCATATTTTTTTGCTTTGGCATTGGTTCATTACTGCCTAATGTGCAATTCACATTACTGAACTATTAATGGCAAAGTCATATTTTGTTTTGACTATTTTGAATGGAGACAATAACACTGTCAAAACCGAAGGTGTCCATCAATGTCAAGCTGTCAGAATCTAAGCGCCAAATAACACATAATCTCTCTCTCTCTCTCTCTCTCTCTGTCTCTCTCTCTCTCTCTCTCTCTC
>QNTS01001655.1:116092-141560 GCA_003317085.1 Hucho hucho
TCAATCTGATTATTCCCCAGGTTCCTCTCACTGGCAAGACAGCCCATCCACCCCCAACACAGAAACAGGCTGAAAGTTCCTCTGTCTCCAGATCAATCTGATTATTCCCCAGGTTCCTCTCACTGGCAAGACAGCCCCATCCACCCCCACATACACACTTACTGATTCTCCCCCCAACGTAACCAAAACAATTACACAGCCAAAGTCATTCGGTTAAAGCAGAGGGCCTTTGGGGAAGTTCGGCAGAGATTAAAGCTAACGGGGGAAATAAGTAAATCAAAGGTAGTGTTTATTTTCCAGTCACAGGCATTGACTCGGTTTTTCTTATTCAGTAAAGACAAATCTAAAGTACCCTCACTTGGCCCATTCAAAGGCAATATAGGTATCATGTTCCCATTTCAATAAATTTTATATTGATAAATGTTATTGTTTCTCTCCTGAATGTCAAGAGATTCCTTTGATGCTACTTAATAATGCTGGATCAATCAATCATCTCATTTAGACACAACAGTAACTGTATCATTATGGTTTGGGCGACATAACATTTGGCTGATATATTTCTTGCTCAGTGGTGATGACCTCTTCAACAGAATGAAACCATCTTCCCCCTCTTGGCCTTTCAGTACAGTCACAGCTATTTTCTCAAAGCCAGACTGAATGTGACTTTGGCTGGGTCATCAAACTTATTTCGTGTGTAGATAGATCCAGACAGATCTACCATTATCCTCAGCTGACCCATCACTAACGACAAAGCCTTAATGGTCTCTGTGTTTCCCACCATCCATATCTCATCCTCACAATCTCCCTCCATCTCTCTTTCCCTCTGGAAAGAACAAGCATCCATGATTCACATATCCTAGCATCTTTCTGTATGTTGCATGGAAATTATGAATGATCTCCTTAACAAATTGTCTTTTTTTTTCTTCTCTCGAAGCTCAGTTATCAGAAAGAAACTAATTGACCTTTATTAACTTCCCAACGCCTTCCCTTTCTCAGAGAATTCCCTTGAAAGTCAACTATGTCATCTGTCTCTTAATTGCTGGCGGATGCTTATTCACTGCTTTTCTCTCTCTCTCTCTCTCTCTCTCTCTCTCTCTCTCTCTCTCTCTCTCTCTCTCTCTCTCTCTCTCTCTCTCTCTCTCTCTCTCTCTCTCACACACTCACTCACTGTCTTTCTCTCTCCCTCTCCAGAGAAATTCTCTCACTGTCTCCGTGTGCTGTTAGGTCACAGTACTAATGAAAAAGAATGCTTGTAGAGTTAAGAGACTATGTAAGGATCAATAGTCTGGTATCCTCTGGGCTAAAGAGCGGGTTGATTATTGCTGATTAGGAGCCTTAGTGGATCAATGCTCCTGATTGGTCCTGTCGTTGTCTGATGGATGCTTTGTCCCGCCGTTATTGGGCAATCAAGCCAATAAAGAAGGGAAACCGATGTTGACCAACATTGAGTGTTCATGTAGTCTAACATTCATATTACATGCTAGAGCTTCAAGTTCCTCTGTGTCCACATCACTAAGGATCTATCATGGTCCACACACACTAACGCAGCCATGAAGAGGGCATGACAACACCTCTTCCCCCTCAGGAGGCTGAAAAGATTTGGGTCCTCATATCCTCAAAAAGTCCTCAGCTGCACCACTGAGAGCATCTTGACTGGCTGCATCACCACCTGGTATGGCAACTGCTTGACATCTGACCGCAAGGTGCTACAGAGGGCAGTATGTACAGCCTAATACTGTACATCACTGGCTCCCTGCCATCCAGGACCTCTATACCAGACAGTGGCAGACAGGCCCTACAAATTGTCAAAGACTTCAGCCACTCAAGTCATAGACTGTTCTCTCTGCTACTGCACGGGAAGCGGTATTGATGGACCAAGTATGGAACCAACAGGACTCTGAACAGCTTCTACCCCCAAGACATAAGACTGCTAAGTCATTAGTTGAATAGTTAACCAAATACTGTAGCTACCCAGACAATCTGCACTGACCCTTTTTGCACTAACTTTTTTGGACTCATCACATACACTGCTGCTACTGTTTATTATCTGTCACTTTATTCCTATATCTACCTTAATTATCTCGTACTCCTGCACATCGACTCGGTACTGGTACCTTGTGTAAATAGCCAAGTTATCGTTATTCATTGTGTATTTATTATTACTTTTATTATTACGTGTTTTACTTTCTATTATTTCTCTATTTTCTTTCTCTCTGCATTGTTGACAAGGGCCTATGAGGAAGTGTTTCACTGTTAGTCTGCTCCTGCTGTTTACGAAGCATGTGACAAATAAATAAAAAGACATTTGATTTTAGTAGGGTATGCCAGTGTGACGGCTGTGGCCACATCACAATGTCACTCAGACAGACAAATGACTCAGACAAACCCCAGACTTTATTGAGTCACTAGCTACATATTGAGAAGCTCCACCAGGGATAGAGCCAGTATCTAACCTACAAATGCTTGAAAGAGGAAATAAACAATGGAATTAAATTGCTCCGTGGATAAACACACATGAAAGAAGCACTCAAGGGCCTCTCTGTGTCTCTGAGCAGGTTGAGTGTCATTGCGCTCTCTAAACGCAGCATGTTTGGAGCACGCTTGACATTCTGTGAACTGGCAAGCTGAGCTAGGGAGCTACAGAGAGACAGAGGAGCTCAGTGCACCTGCCTGTCTCTGTGTCTCTGTTTGGCCAATGTCTGGCTCTGATGTTTATACCCACTAATTTGGTTCTACCTCATCCTCCTCCAATGGAGAGTGAGAGAGATAGAGAGGGAGAGAGAGATGTATTATGGTCAAAACACGGTAGAGCAGAATTATTTATCATTTATCGCTGTCTCCCTTTGTTGTATAAAACCCACCTTAATGAATCAGGTACTCAAGGGCCCTCTCCAAGTAGCTCAATCACCATGGATGGCAATCATGGCAGGCAGCTCTATAAACGTTTTAGCACCCATACTACAATGTTCACAGGCTGCCTCAAAATGAGCTTGTTTCTGTTGGAGTGGGATCATACTCATCCCTCTTTACTCAAGTTCTCTTGAGTGGAGAGATGTTTTTTCTTTCTAGAAACATGCACCTGATGCACCTGGCATTGTTTTTGTTTTTTTGGGGGAGCAGGCTTCATTGAAGCTGAGCAGCTGTGACAATATTGATGATGGATTTCTCAAGTTTGAGGGGTAGTTGGCGAGAAGGTGAAGGCAGGAACTTTGACCTTCAGCCTCTGCGGATGCCAGGTCATCAGCAATCAATAAACAATAGATGGTGTTAGTGGTTGTGGTAGGGAGCAGGCTTCATTGAAGCTGAGCAGCTGTGACAATATTGATGATGGATTTCTCAAGTTTGAGGGGTAGTTGGCGAGAAGGTGAAGGCAGGAACTTTGACCTTCAGCCTCTGCGGATGCCAGGTCATCAGCAATCAATAAACAATAGATGGTGTTAGTGGTTGTGGTAGAGAACAATTCAATGTCCCTGTCTTCAGATATACTCTGGTACATTTCTCTTACCATCTCAATCATGTCTACAATTTCACGCAACTGATACTTTTGCAATTACTATAAGTGAAAAACAAGAATAGACATACTGTGGCAACTATAGAGAGCAATGTCTTAAAACAAATGTTAATTTCACTCGATAAATGATAATTAGGCAAGTGAATTAGTTATTTTACTGTATTAGAAAAGTCTGATTATTTTCCCCTTACTGACAGGTAACCAAGAACTGAAGAAGACAAAAATCACATTGATGGAATGATCACCACTCGCCAGTCCCAATTACATGAAAATCACATTTATATCAAATGATAGCAGTTTGCATAGCCCATGAAGGTTATTAATGTGCTCTATTAAATTAGATTTGACAAATTTATTACTGAATGTGCCTAGAATTTCAACATGCCTTAAAGGTTTGCCATTTTAATGTGCATAGGCTCATACTGCATGTATCTTCTGTGCTCATATTCCAAAGTATGACATTTAAATATCACTGAAACAATTTTAAGAATAATCATGTCATTAACCTCTCCTTCCAGTGATTCAAAAGCAGGTCTTGAGAGTTGAGGACCATTTCTACTTCAGTGTGAAGCAAAGTTTACCCAAAATCAAGAAACTCCCAAGTGATTCCATGAGTTGAAACTAGTTCAGTGGAGTTTGCCCTTTTCCCTTCTCGCTCCCTGGATTGCAGAACTGAGACAGTTACTAAAACAGGTCATATGATACCTGACATTGCTGGATGCAGGCCTTGCTCTTCTCCGTTGTTAGTGAATGCATGATTCACAAATCTGCAAACTTGACAAATTCATTATTTTATTGGAAGCGGACAAATTAGCTATTTTTGTCAAAAGTAAAATGTGTACTTTCCCACCTAAAACATTTGTGATTATTTTATATTCTTATTTTATGTAGCAGATTGCCACAGCAGTGGAGATGGGTGACAACTGTGTGCAACCTATGCGCAACTATGTGCGCCCTCCTGGGGGAGCTTGATGTCACAATTTTACTTTTGGGAGAAGGAGCTGGTGCGAAGGTTCGTAGAGTTAGCCCAATGACAAGTAAAGTTAGTTATGCAAAGTGAAAAAAAGATGGTAGCAAGAGCAGGCTGGTGTTTGCTACCTGGAAGAAGACACAAAATGTCGCAGTTTTCCGGTAAAAGATACATAGAGATGCAGAAGATGGTTAGTAGCAATTAGATGTAGTAAATACGATGTACAAACTCCTGCAGCCAACTTTACATCACTGTGTGTGTGTGTAGCAAGCACTTCAGCGACGATGCAAATGAACGATATGCAATCTAAAATTATGGGGACAGAAAACTGAAGGATACTAAAAGATACAGCTGTTTCTACTGTATTCCATGGACTGGATCTGGCACAGTGCCAAAATACAAAGCTTTTGGGTGTATGTAGCCTGATCCTCGACATTTTGAGGTGTTCTTATTGTGTTATTACCATTACACCATATCATTTTTATTTTACCTTTATTTAACTAGGCAAGTCAGTTAAGAACAGATTCTTATTTTCAATGACAGCCTAAGAACAGTGCCTTGTTTAACTGCCAGATTTTTACCTTGTCAGCTCGGGGATTCGATCTTGCAACCTTTTACAAGTCCAACGCTCTAACCACTTGGCTACCTGCCACCCATGTAGACGTACCATACCCCTTCCAAAGGCACTTAAATCTCTTGTCTTGTGTATTCAACCACCAGACTGTGTTGATCCTGGGGAAGGGTTTCTAAAACAGTGGCTGCCATCTGAAGTTCAATTTGCCTAAATCTTTTGTCAGAATAGGCTACTCTGGCTCGAATACATAAGGTTTGACAACGTCAACGTCCCTCTAGTAGGCTACTCTTCCTCCTCACGTCGTCAGACATGTTCTTGGTTGTTTTTCTTAAGAGAACTATAATCCCACTGTACTGTCTTCCAGGTGAAAGGGAAAGCGTAGAAATAGTGCACGATCTACCGCTTCTTAGACTTGCTTTCAATGAGAATGACAGATCTATATCTCACATTTTTATTTGAATATGGTCGGGTCACCCAAACAGTTACATACTGCAGCTTTCAATATCCTCTCTGCTTCTACCCCCCAAAAAACATGTGACATTGACCTCCATATAAGGGCATATTATTGTGATGTTTCTAAGTAGCAGGGTGTCCCCCACGAGGGCGCTCATTCGCAGTTGTTACCCATCTCTGCTGCTGTGGCAATCTGCTACATAAAATAATGATATAAAATAATCTCTAATATTTTAGGTGGAAAAGTATACATTTCCTGACTCAAAACTGATAGTACTTTTAACAAAAATAGCTAATTCAGCTGTACACTTTCAATAAAACAAAGAATTTGTCCACAGTTTGCGGATGTGTGAGTCATACAATCACTGACTGCAGGGCAGTGAGGCCTGCATCCAGCAACATCATGAGTCACATGACCCATTTTTGCAGCTGTCTCAGTTCTGCACTCCAGAGAAAGAGCGAGAGGGAGAGAGGGGAAACTCCACTGAACTAGTTTCAATGTATGGAATCACTTGGGAGTTTCTGGATTTTGGGGAACTTTTCCTTTAACCTCTACAGGATCGGTGGGTCCCCCGCGGGATGGTTGAGCTAACGTAGGCTAATGTGATTAGCATGAGGTTGTAAGTTTAAAACAAATCCCAGGATATAGACATATCTGATATCGGCAGAAAGCTTAAATTCTTGTTAATCTAACTGCACTGTCCAATTTACAGTAGCTATTACAGTGAAAGAATACCCTGCTATTGTTTGAGGAGAGTGCATAGTTATGAACTTGAAAATGTATTAATAAACCAATTAGGCACATTTGGGCAGTCTTGATACAACATTTTGAACATAAATGCAATGGTTCATTGGATCAGTCTAACACTTTGCACAAACACTGCTGCCTTCTAGTGGCCAAAATCTAAATTGTGCCTGGGCTGGATTAATACATTATGGCCTTTCTCTTGCATTTCAAAGATGATGGTACAAAAAAATGCCTTTCTTCTTTGTATTATCTTTCACCAGATCTAATGTGTTATATTCTCCTACATTAATTTAACATTTCCACAAACGTCAAAGTGTTTCCTTTCAAATGGTATCAAGAATATGCATATCCTTGCTTCAGGTCCTGAGCTACAGGCAGTTAGATTTTGGGTATGTCATTTTAGGCAAAAATTTAAAAAAAGGGCTGGATCCTTAAGATTAAGGGGACCTAAGGAGAGGGTTGAGACTGAGTGTGAGCAAACATTAATTATTAGATGATTAAAGTGTTTGTTAGTGTTTGGGTGACACAATTAGGAAATATTGTCACCACTGATAAATCCACGATAATCGAGAATTTCAATAAGCATTTCTCTATGGCTGGCCATGCTTTCCACCTGGCTACCCCAACCCCGGCCAACAGCTCTGCACCCCCCCGCTTCTCCTTCACCCAAATCCAGACAACTGATGTTCTGAAAGAGCTGCAAAATCTGGATCCCTACAAAACAGCTGGGCTAGACAATCTGGACCCTCTCTTCCTAAAATTATCCGCCGCCATTGTTGCAACCCTATTACTAGTCTGTTCAACCTTTCTTTCGTATCGTCCGAGATTCCTGAAGATTGGAAAGCGGCCGCGGTCATCCCCCTCTTCAAAGGGGGAGACACACTAGACCCAAACTGTTACAGACCTATATCCATCCTGCCCTGCCTTTCTAAAGTCTTCGAAAGCCAAGTGAACAAACAGATCACCGACTACTTCGAATCCCACGGTACCTTCTCTGCTATGCAATCTGGTTTCCGAGCTGGTCACGGGTGCACCTCAGCCACGCTCAAGGTCCTAAATGATATCATAACCGCCATCAATAAAAGACAGTACTGTGCAGCCGTCTTCATCGACCTGGCCAAGGCTTTCGACTCCGTCAATCACTGTATTCTTATCGGCAGACTCAACAGCCTTGGTTTCTCTAATGACTGCCTCGCCTGGTTCACTAACTACTTCTCAGATAGAGTTCAGTGTGTTAAATCGGAGGGCCTGTTGTCCGGAACTCTGGCAGTCTCTGTGGGGGTGCCACAAGGTTAAATTCTCGGGCCGACTCTTTTCTCTGTATATATCAATGATGTCGCTCTTGCTGCGGGTGACTTATATCTCCCTCACTAACTTTAAGCGTGAGCTGTCAGAGCAGCTTACCGATCGCTGCAGCTGTACACAGCTACCTCATCCCCATATTTGTTTTTGTTTTTCTGCTCTTTTGCACACCAGTATTTCTACTTGCACATCCTCATCTGCACATATATCACTCCAGTGTAAATTGCTAAATTGTAATTACTTCGCCACTATTGGCCAATTCATTGCCTTACCTCCTTACTTCATTTGCACACACACTGTATACAGATTTTTCTATTGTGTTATTGACTGTATGTTTGTTTGTCCCATGTGTAACCCTGTGTTGTTTTTGTCACACTGCTTTGCTTCTTCTTGGCCAGGTCGCAGTTGTAAATGAGAACTTGTTCTCAACTGGCCTACCTGGTTAAATAAAGGTGAAATATATATATTTTTTAATTGGACTTGGGTTGAGTAGACTCTTTTTAGGGCCCACAGCCTTCATGCTGCCCTCCTCCATCTCAACCAATAGCATCTGTCCATCAATACAGCTCTCACACACACTCTGTGAATGACACTATAAAGACAGAAGGAACCATAACTAGGGGTGATTCAAGGAGGAGAGAGATACTCAACAACAAAAAACACACCCTTTTGAGAAACAGTAACACATATTCTCTCCACCAAATACACACACAGGTGCAAAAGACATAGCCCAGCTCATCCAGTGGGAAACATAACCACGGAGACAGAAAAAAAACCCATCCATTGCATCGTGCCCTTTTAAACTGTCAACTCATGATTTAGGATGAGTCTGAGGCACATGTCGCCCTTTCTTGAAGCCAGGCCCCATCATTTCAGAGAGCGGGAGTGAGGAAAGTGGGGTAGTGTGGGAACGCAGGGAAAATAAATCCATATTTACGCCTGGACACATCCGTCCGTTCCGTCGCTCCGAATTCATCTGCAGTCAAAAGCAAAATGTCACACCTTTCATCTACCCGCCCTCTGCCGCCGCTTAATTGCACAGGAGGAACCTGGAGTGATCGAATGGAACGTGGCGTAGGAACAGGGGTCACGGGTGCAGGAAGGGCAGTGGGGGTTGGGCAGGGATGGTGGCAGATAGCAACAAGACAGCAAAGCAATAAAATTGATAAATGATGCCAAACTTCTCAGATGCTAGATGTCCCCCCACACCCACACCTCTCCCGCCCCCTTCCACTACCTCCATCAGAAACACACCTATCCACTACAGCAGTCGTTCCCTCCCTGGGGTGCTCATCGCCTCCTATTGAGCACCAGTCTGTTTACAGAGCAACGCTTCCCATCGGCTTTTGGGTCAATGGGATTATATTTCTTATAAAGCAGGATGGAAGGAGGGGAGGGGACGGCATGTGTTTGTGGAGAGGACTTGAGTGGCAGGGCTGGGTTGGGGGGTTTAAGAGAAGGAAAAGCCAATGCACAGAACAGAGATGGGATGGGCAGTGGTTTGTATTGATCTCCTGTCTGTCTTGCTGTCAGAGGATCAGTCCCAGACAGAGAACTGGCGTTCATCATTTAGCCAATGTGAGGATGAGAGAGCACAGTCTGAGGATATGGAAATACACAGCAACTATTCAATAGAACCTTTGCGCTTACATGCAGATTGTGTGTCAATGTTTAAAGGTAATTCAGTAAATAGCCTACGCAAGCCGTGTAATGTCGTGTATTGGTCTTGCAACAAGGAAGAGGAGAGAGAGAGAGAGAGAGAGAGAGAGAGAGAGAGAGAGAGAGAGAGAGTTGTGTGTGCATTTTTGTTTTTGTTTTGGCATAGTTAATAATTAAGCAGAAAAGATCTGTGCCCAATTGAAAAAGATTAGCCATTAAATGAGGGTGAAAAACACATATGGGAGGGGGTAAGAAAAAAGGCATGCCAAACATTAGATGGAATAGGCTTACTTGAACAATGCTTGTTGAATATATTTGCATATTTAGACAAATCAAATGCAGGAGCTTCAAAAGTTCCTGATTCTTAAACTGCCAATTTGAATTTTCTCTTACTGAGTTCTAACAGATTGAAATCACATTGGGAGGGATGTGTACGTGAAATAGAGCTGTTAGTATTCAATTTGGATTACGTTATGTCTTGTTATGCCTGTCACTAAATGGACTGAAGACAGTTGGGCCTATGATTTTAAATTCCATATTGAACTGGTTTTGCCCCCAATGCCTTCTTACTTGCCCAGGCTTTCCTCCCTGGATCAGCACTGATCGTTTGGAAGTTGTGGGTTTTAGTCGTATTGATGTGTGTTGTCTAAACCCATTTCCTGAGCAAGGTTTCCTCTCCTTGTCCCCTCGGCAGGCAGTGACACAAATGTATTCATACAGCACAGCGCTATTGATTTCTCTTTGGAGGGTGAATTAATCCATGCTGAGCACAAATAATCTTTAAACCAGGCATTTATTCACACTCTCACTCCAAGTGCACCACCGTGGATGCTTTTAATCGCTCCGTAATTTGAGAAGGGGGATGCACTGGCATGCTCTGTCAAGCTAAAGCCTCCCTATCTTTAGTCCTCCTCTTCTCGCCCTCTTGAAAACACACGCAGGTCTGCAAACACACACACCCACACAGAATAAATGAGATTAATGTCAAGGACTTTTCCCCTCTGCTGAGAACTCTAACGTTTGTTAGAGGAGAATTACAAACACACAGGCTGCCATGCACCTGCACTGTTCAGGGTTATTTTCCTCCCCCCTTCCCCCTCGTCCTTTTATTATCCTCTTTTCAAAGTGGCACCAAGTGTAATCCCCCTTAATGGACGTTTAATATTTATACTTACAGCATAGTCGCTTAAACATTCATTTACGGGGCCATATTTGGTTGTTCGTGGGCCCTGACAGCCTATTCATCAAAAAGGTAACGTGCAGAACCTTGCGCCCCCTGCGGCAATCAATCAGCACGCTCCTCTCTCCTATCTCTCCTCCAGCCGCTTTACCGCCATCACCAGAGATAGGTCTCAGGCCAAAATTAATCAAACGCTGAAGTTTACATAATCCCCCTCTCCTCCCGCCTCACCCTCCACCCATTACCCCATGTTTGAGAAGCTTTACCTTTTACAGACTATTCCGATGGCTTGAAGGATTCATCAAAATAGTTCATTCACAGAGACCTATGCATTTATCCGACTTCTGCACAGCCATAATATGATATGTAAATGGTGAATTTGCATACAATCATTGGATCACAATCCTTGTTGATTGGACAATTTAGCATTTCTTCTTTACTGGAACGAATGCAAGTCAAGCATTCAATGTTTAACTGGCGGACCGTTAAACATGTAGGCCCATTGACTGACTGGAAAGTTACATTAAAGGGTAGTATAGATAGATAGGGTTTAGACAAAGGAAACATTTTACGTTTCCTGAAAGTTGAATGCTTAGTCATTGGTAAGTGCCAGGTAATGGCAGGCTGACTGAAACTGTTCGCACTAAGTTGAAATTCACAGGCAAAACAAAATACATGTCGTTTTTAAACTCTTGTTTCACATGAACTACATGTTCACTCATTACATGGTTCTCCAATAGAACATGTTCCCGCAAATGAATACTTAGGCATTTGGATTGATATGGATTTGACGTTTAAAAAACATATAGATGAGCCGGTTAAGAAGCTAAGATTTAAAGTTGGCTTTTTCTACAGAAACAGATCGTGCCTTTCTCTAAGCAGTAGGAAGCAGATTATTCAGTCAACCTTTTTATCTCTTCTTGATTATGGTGTTGTTATTTCTCAAAGTGCAGCTGATAATAGTCTTAAACCTTTGGATTCTCACCACCAAAGTGCCCTTCGTTTTGTTACAGGTGACAGTTTTTATACTCATCACTGCATCCTGTATCAAAAGGTTGTCTGGACTTCGCTAAAGACCCATAGATCTCTACATTACTCCCTTTTTGTGGGCCCGACATCATAAACTTCCGTCTTATCTAACTTTGCTGTTGAATTACAGACTCTTGAGTTGCCTAACCCATTCACAGGATTGGTTAACTCTTGAGGTTCCTAGGGTATTTTAGTCTTAATGCACCGTATTGCTTGAACAAAATTCCAAATACATTTAATCTTGATGTTCTGGTGCCTTTCGGGCAATTTAAAGTATTGACTGGAGACTTATTTGTCGAGGAATGTAACTGTTCTTCTGGGTGATGTTTTATTTGTGCTTCCCATGACTGTGTTTTTGTATTTTAATGTACAGTTGAAGTCGGAAGTTTACATACATTTAAACTCAGTTTTTCACAATTCATGACATTTAACCCTAGTAAAAAATCCCTGTCTTAGGTCAGTTAGGATCACCACTTTATTTTATGAATGTGAAATGCCAGAATAATAGTAGAGAGAATGATTTATTTCACCTTTTATTTCTTACATCACATTCCCAGTGGGTCAGACGTTTACATACACTCAATTAGTATTTGGTAAAATTGCCTTTAAATTGTTTAACTTGGGTCAAACGTTTCGGGTAGCCTTCCACAAGCTTCCTACAATAAGTTGGGTGAATTTTGGCCCATTCCTCCTGACAGAGCTGGTGTAACTGAGTCAGGTTTGTAGGCCTCCATGCTCGCACACGCTTTTTCAGTTCTGCCCAAAAATGTTTTATAGGATTGAGGTCAGGGCTTTGTGATGGCCACTCCAATACCTTGACTTTGTTGTCCTTAAGCCATTTTGCCACAACTTTGGAAGTATGCTTGGGGTCATTGTCCATTTGGAAGACCCATTTGCGACCAAGCTTTAACTTCCTGACTGATGTGTTGAGATGTTGCTTCAATATATCCACATACTTTTCTTACCTCATGATGCCATCTATTGATGCCATCTATCTCCTGATGCCACCCCCGTGCTTCATGGTTGGGATGGTGTTCTTCGGCTTGCAAGCCTCCCCCTTTTTCCTCCAAACATAACGATGGTCATTATGGCCAAACAGTTCTATTTTTGTTTCATCAGACCAGAGGACGTTTCTCCAAAAAGTACTATCTTTGTCCCCATGTGCAGTTGCAAACCGTAGTCTGGCTTTTTTATGGCGGTTTTGGAGCAGTGGCTTCTTCCTTGCTGAGCGGCCTTTCAGGTTATGTCAATATAGGACTTGTTTCACTGTGGATATAGATACTTTTGTACCTGTTTCCTCCAGTATCTCCACAAGGTCCTTTGCTGTTGTTCTGGGATTAATTTGCACTTTTCACACCAAAGTACATTCATCTCTAGGAGACAGAACGTGTCTCCTTCCTGAGCGGTATGACGGCTGCGTGGTCCCATGGTGTTTATACTTGCGTACTATTGTTTGTACAGATGAACGTGGTACCTTGTACAGATGAACGTGGTACCATTTGGAAATTGCTCCCAAGGATGAACCAGATTTGTGGAGGTCTACAATTGTTTTTCTGAGGTCTTGGCTGATTGATTTTGATTTTCCCATGATTTCAAGCAAAGAGGCACTGAGTTTGAAGGTAAGCCTTGAAATAAATTCACAGGTACACCTCCAATTGACTCAAATGATGCCAATTAGCCTATCAGAAACTTCTAAAGCCATGACATCATTTTCTGGAATTTTCCAAGCTGTTTAAAGGCACAGTCAACTTAGTGTTTGTAAACTTCTGACCCACTGGAATTGTGTTACAGTGAATTATAAGTGAAATAACTTGTCTGTAAACAATTGCTGTGAAAAAAATTGTATCATGAACAAAGTAGATGTTCTAACCGACTTGCCAAAACTATAGTTCTTTAACAAGAAATTTGTGGAGTGGTTGAAAAACGAGTTTTATTGACTCCAACCTAAGTCTATGTAAACTTCTGACTTTAACTGTAAATACAGAACAATGATATTCAGAAACTTTGAGCTTCTATGCTTGAGTATTAATGGTGTAATGTGCAGTTCTTCAGTCACGGATAAACCCCAGCGACAAAAGATAAAAGACAATCAAGGTATAAACTATAACAATTACTGTGACCGACTATTGGATTTTCACTGCATCTTGTCGAATGTTTATTGTGTCTTCAAGTCTTATCCGGTTGTGGTTTTTAGTTTTGGGTGTGTAAGTTTAAAGAGGACTTTGAATGTAAATAGTATGACTAATATGATTAGGTTGAGATTTTTTTATGAACATATCCCACTTACACAAACACAATTTGCAAGATGCATTTAACATTCTGACTCATTCACACAGAAAGAATGCCTTATTCTAGTCCTTATGGCCGAAGGTTGCTGTGTGTCCTGTGTTCACAGCAGTGGAGGCTGCTGAGGGGAAGACGGATAGTAATAATGGCTGGAATGGAGCAAATGGAATGGCATTAAACACATGGAAACCATGTGTTTGATGTATTTGACACCATTCCACCAATTCCACTGCAGCCTTTACCACGAGCCCGTCCTCCCCAGTTAAGGTGCCACCAACCTCCTGTGATTCACAGTTATTGTTATTGACCATAACATGAAATTCAGAGGAAATTTTCATAGTACTGTATAAAATCTGTGCAGGAATAAATGTTAATTTCTGATATTGAAAGGTCAAAGGGGTAGGTGTGGTTTATTGTCAAATTACAACACAGAAGCAGCAGTGCATTTCTGAAAGAAATGCGACCTTCGTAAAACAAGTTCCATTTGTTCATAAGGCTGACCGTTCAAACTGTAAGTGCATGTTTGGCGCCATCTGGTGAAGTCTGAAATCTGGCAGCACTATTACAGCAGTCAGCAATGGTCCAATTACACCAGCACATCTCACAGCATTTAGTATGTCCCAAATGGCACCTTATTCCATTTATAGTGCCCTACTTTTGACCAGAGCCCATAGGGATCTGGTCAAAAGTAGTTCACTATATAGGGAATAGGCTGCCATTTGGGATGCATCCTTAGACAATTACATGGGTTTCTAAAGCACACATTTGTAGCTCTTGTTCATTCAGTTGTCGTTCCCAGCCACCAACAACCTGCAGACGTTTTGGACATCAAATCAAATAGAATTTTATTTGTCACATACACATGGTTAGCAGATGTTAATGCGAGTGTAGCGAAATGCTTGTGCTTCTAGTTCCGACCATGCAGTAGTATCTAACAAGTAATCTAACAAATTCAAAACAACTACCTTATACACACAAGAGTAAAGGAATGAATACGAGTATGTGCATATAAATATATGGATGAGCGATGGCTGACCGGCGTAGGCAAGATGCAGTAGATGGTATGGAGTACATCCAGTATCCACTGAGTTTCTCAATTGATGCTGAGTAATTATTGCCCCACTCAGTTTTTACATTAAAAGAAGGGTGTGTTTCTTTTTCCATTGACAAGTGTGAGTGAGGGAGAGGTTTGTAAAGCTGGGGTGTGTCAAAGGATGTGTCGCAATGCATCGCTGTGATAGGTTGGCACCTGGCTGTGAGTAATTTGTTACAGGTCGGTACATGCACATGTACAGTTGCAGAACCCACATCTTTCCCAGACCTGCAGCAATAGCAGCAACAATGTTTCATTTGTTCTCCCTCATCATGTCAGAGCACAAAACACAGTACTACGGAATGTGCTATGAGTATTGTAGAGCTGGCTGTATGGATAGAATTTGTTACAACAGTCTCATTGGCACAAATCCCTAACAATTTTTTTTATCTAAAATATCTTCTCCCATAGTATTTGATGTAATAGAACTAGCAGTAGTCAGTAGAACACCAATAAATACAGGAAAAGTCAAAACTATTACATTGGTATGCAGTATTTCCTGTTCTTCATTCTTTTCTCGGCTGCTCTCGTTCAAAAGTATGCCTCATTTTCTATGTGTTCCGTGCCACACTGTGTTTGTGCACGAACACGCAAAAGTGTAATTAGGGTAGGCGTGACTTCAGCCAATTCCTCCTCTCCTCCACCGGTCTGGGGAAACACGAATCTACTCTGCCTGACACAACTGGAGTTTTCTGAACTTAGAAGGTGAATATCTTTACATTGTCTTCATCATAATTCACATCTTCTGCCTGCTACAATATTTAGCAAGTGATGCGTTGGGATCAGAACGGTTTGTTTGCTACCTGGACTTTAAGAAACATGCATCTGCCTGCAAACCGTTCTGAGGTTTGAGTTTGAAGGGAAGATTAAAGAGATTTTTAATGAATGTTATTTTGATTGTGTTGGCAAAGATACTCTCATGAGAGAAATATTATGTCTTCAGCTGTCATTATCTTTACACATCTAAATCCACTAGACAGCCTTTTCCCCCTCTAACTCGCTCAGACCAGCCAAGATGCCAGAGAACGCAGAGGCTGTTTCAGCCACTCTAACCACCAACAGGAACTGTACTATAGAGCTCACCAATGTCACCACCGGTTACTGTCTCATCAACCCCAAGTATGTTGGCATTCAATACTCTAATCTCCTTATATTACATACAGTAAAGCACTATGGAAATGAAATTACTTAACCAAATAACAAACCAGCTGACCAACCCCAGATTGTTATTTGTCTGTTACTTTTCGGTGGAATTTCTCAGAGTAAATATATTTTATGGCAGGCTTCTCTTGGATGGGTGGTTTTCATGTGTAACGTGGCTTTGAGTACATCCACCTATCCATCATGAAGTGACACAATGTGGCTCATTGCACACTGCATGCTGGCTCACTCTGTGTTGCTTACAAATCCATGGCAGCACTCACACCCCATCCATCAGCACAGAGTGGCTGGACAGAAAGAAAGGAAGAGTGAAATGACTAAAAGTAGAGGGACAGTGATTGAAAAAGTTAAAAAGTGTATTTTCACACAACCCCCCCCCCAGGGTGTATATGTCCAGTGGTTATTGCTACCACCCACCCCAGCCCACCGTCCACACCACCAAGACAGAGGTGTGCTCCTTCACCAAGGATGACGACAAAGCCACGGGCGCCGTGGGGGTCCTGACCTATGACCTTTTCCACATGCAGAGCTGCGTGTGCTCAGAACGCATGGCCATCATGTTCTCCGTGCCCTACGACTACAACTTCTACAAGAACTGGCTGGGGGTGGGCGTCTTCGAGGTGGCACGCGCCTGCGACAAGCAACTGTATAACCACATGTACAAGGAGAAGGACTTCAGCAAGTTTGTCCGATCAGAGGCCAGTGGGTCAGGGGTGGAGTACAAGGCTCAACACGTAGACCTGAGGGCCACCATGTCCAATGTTGGGAAGTCCATCATTAAGGTGGAGCTCTATGATAAAATGGGGCGCCAATAAGGGTAGACAAGCTGGTAGCTGAGCCATTTTACCAACTCACAGCAGGGAACGACTTTATATTGATACATAACCATGTACTAAATATAACAATGAACGAATCAACCAACTTAGGCGGTTAATGTTATCCAATTAATACATCTTTATCAACTGGAAGATATTACTGTCTAATTGTTCACAATACTTGATTCAGTGTTTTCTGCACCTGTACATGTTTGTTTTAATAAAACATTTAACATTGAATTGGTGTAAGATGTTTTAGTGATAACCTTTAACATGTACTTACACACCCGATCTACTGAACAGTTTCATGTATCATTCATGTTTACCATTAAGAATAAATGGTTATACATTGAATTCAGTTTCCTAGAACTGTCAGTTTTTAATGAATCATAAAGAGACGTTATACTGGCCATAATACAATAATCCCATGTGATTCAGTGACTATTGGCTCAGAATTTATCATTAGCCTGTCAGGATTTCTATGGTTCTTGGTCTCTTGCCTTGTCCATCTTCCTGTAGAACTGCACCATATAAGAGATGACCGTAGCTTCAGCGGTGCATGCATTTACTTGTTCAGCTTATTCAGTGCCTCTGTTGCACAATGCCATCGCAACGAATTACCAAATTCCTCTAAATCAGTCAAGCATCCAGTCACACATAATCTATCATGAGAAACAGAGCATACTGCAGAGTGACTGCTCCCTGCTTACATAATGGGCCTTTATCCACCAGGAACCATCTATTGTTCTGGTCTGCCAGCTCCAACCCAGATTAGGGTGTGGTACGGACTTGTTCCCACAGAGCTAGACAACATCATGTTGGCTATAAGACATTATACTGTACTTTAATATGAGCCCCAAGATGTAATGATGTCAGTGTGTGCCACACGGTTCCTGTGTGTGTGGGAGGAGGGTGCTTTTTTTGTTTGGGGGGGGGGTTCTGAGGGTGCTTGACAGAGTAGTGAAACTGTTTTCTGTTTTGAAAAAAAAATGGTCCCTCCTTTCAGGTGCGTTTTTACTAAACTAAACTCTAGAGCTGAGAGAACACTCTGAGAGAATCTTTTACAGGTAAGATATTACTCCCTTCATGACCACTATGAGTATTACTGGAATAAGTTGAACTAGAGGTTATATAGGAATTGTAAGGGTGACAGTATTCCACCTACATTTGATCCCTTCCCATTATAATTTTTTACTCAAATCTTATTTCCATTTGGTTCTCCCCCGGTAACCGTTGATATGATGACCATTTATAGATTCATTATTGGGCATATGTGAATCTATTAGTACAGTTTACATGTGAGACATCCGTTTGATTTGTATCTGTTTCCCTCCAAATGAAAGTGGAGATGATTTTCTCCTGGTTTCCCCTCTCTAAACTGGTTATTGCACGGTTACTTAGTAATGTCATTAAAGAGCCAGGCTTCCTAATGAGCCGAGCAGAGTGAGCAGCCGTTCAGTTATTGTTGAGAACTGCTTTGAAATATTCCTCATTGCACATAAGTTCTCAGGCTTTTCTTACATCTCCCACTCTAAACTGGCTGTTTAATACCTGTGCGTGTCGTGTGTCATGAGGCAAACGACCAACTGAGGAGAAGAAATTGCTTTTGAAATTTGAAAAGACTGTTCTCTACTGTATTTCATTCTGAGAAAAACCTCTTGACACTGAGCAGGGCATGTCGTAACGAAGAGTGAAGGTTTTCAGAGGGACACTTACTGTAACTGTATTCTACAGTACATTTTTGGAAGGAATTGGATCAGATATGGATACAGATCCTCTTGGCATTCCAGGGGGTCAACTACAAATGTATTTCTGCACAGCAGTCTAACTGAAAGGCTTAACCCTGCTAGTCTCTGTATTATAGAAATAAAGAGGTACATATCAGAACCACTCCAAAATGGCAGTCAGCCGAGAACGTGGTAGCTAACCTGAGCAGCAAGAGGAGTGTCACAATTGAGATCACCAATCTCACAAACAACTACTGTCTCATAAACCCAAGGTGAGTACACACTTTACCAAACTATTGTTATTGTCATACTGTACATTCAAGGACATTTTGAAAGCATAACATTGTGCGTGTGTCCTCACTAGGGTATTCCTGGAGAGTGGGGATACCTACAACCCTCCCCAGCCCACAGTGCGGCCCCTAAAGACCGAAGTCTGCACATTCAGCAAATCAAGCGCCAAGGCAACGGGCAGCTATGGCGTTCTGACCTATGACCTCTTTGAGAGGTCCCGGAACGACTACATCGAGACGGTGGCCCTCATGTTCGGTGTGCCCTGGGACTACAACATCTACAAGAACTGGTTCGCTGTGGGCATCTTCAACAAGGGCCGAGCCTGTGATGAGTCACTGTATAAAGAGATGTACTATGAAAAGAACCAGAAAGGTTTCATAAGAGAAGAAGCCATTGGCTCAGGGATCAGCTATGAAGGGAACTACCTGGACATCAAGGCCACCATGTCCCCCATGGGCAGGGCCATCATGAAGGTGGAGGTATGGGACAAGCTGTTCACTCCCAACCAGCAGGCCCACTAAGGGGAACCTCCAGCCTCCACCCTCTCCACCACCACTACAGTATACCTCTGCTGTGTTGTAACCCTGTGCCAAAACCAATCCATTCACCATTAGATAGTACTATCCTGCCACACTGCTACTGTCTGTTTGTATGTTTTGTTGCTGACATGTCTGAATTTCAAGACATTACCTTTCAGTAAATCTGCTTAAGATCACAGTTTAGTTTGTTTATGAATCCAGGCAGAAGCGATATCTGCTCTTTTATGTAGAAGTCACTGTTCATCTCTCAGTAGCATCCTCTTTCAACTGGCATCTTCTCTAGAAATGTAAATAAAACATTGACTCACCAGAGGATGGGGGTGCATAGTTTACTTAACAACACATGGCCAGGAGCTGTCTCTGTCTGTATCTACTTATGGCAATAATAGTCTATGGAATAAATGTTGTTGTTTTGCTAAAGCTATTTGTATATGATGAGTTTCTCTCTATTGATTGAGCCTGGAAATATTATGCAACACTGCCCCTGAAGGAAAATTATACTGGCCTTTAATGGATAGCTAATACTGATATAAAGTCTTCAACTTCTGAATAACATTATGCATTGCATAAATAATTTCAAATTCCTTATTTTAAGCAAACCAGATGGCAATTATCCTTGGTTTGACATTAAAATAATTCCATATACTGTAGCTTAGTAGAACCCCCCTGGCATAGACAGGGCTTAGTCTATAGAGGGTACCTGTGATCAGCTAAACTATAGTGTATCTGTAGCAAGATGAGTGACTCATCTTGGCTGGACGACCTAACTAAAGATGTACAAGACATTAAAACAAGCCTTCAGTTCACACAGAAGGATGTGGATGTATTGAAGACCACACAGGATACACTTTCCAGAAACTGTTCCTCTATGCAGAATGAAATCACCACAGTCAGGGAGGGCCTCCAGAACATGTCTGGGAAGGCTGATTACCTGGATGGACAATCGAGGAGAAATAATCTTGGAGTAGATGGTATCCAGGAGAGCCAAAGTGAGACATGGGCTGAATCAGAGGACAAAGTTCAAAAGCTATTTTATGAGGAGCTACAACTGGATCAACAGGTAGAGCTGGAACATGCTCACCGGTCTGGGAAACCGGGGGTCACTAGTGGTGAGAATGGAACCAGACCCAGGCCAATTGTAGTGAAATTCCTCAGGTTCAAGGATAAGCTTGCAGTCCTTGAAAAAGCCAAACGCCTCAAAGGGTCCTTCATCTTCATCAATGAGGATTTCTCAGATGCAGTCCGTCAAAGAAGAAAGGAACTAATACCAGCCATGAAGGCTGCAAGAGAACGAGGTGACATAGCATATCTGAGGTATGGCAAACTGATTGCTCACCCTCCCTCCCATTGAGTTAGGAGGAGCGACAGACACAAGTCATTTCAGCCCCACATACACACACTGAGTATCTCGCTCTCAGATTCCAACTACTGATTCATGTTTGGACATATAAATACTGTAAATTTACCAAAGAAAGGTATGTTAATAGCTCACTTGAATATATGCAGTTTAAGGAACAAAATTCATGAAATATGCTGTCAAGTGCAGTCAAACAATATTCATGTATTGGCAATATCAGAGACTCACTTGGATTCTTCTTTTGAGGATGCTGAGATCTCTATACATGGATACAATTTGTTCAGGAGGGACAAAAATAGATATGGGGGTGGAGTTGCAGTTTACATCCAGAACCATATTCCAGCAAAACAACATAAGGACTTAATGTTGAATGGATTAGAGGCGCTATGGGTACAGGTGCATTTACCACATTTGAAACCTATACTAGTTGGTTGCTGCTATAGGCCACCTAGTGCTGATGTGAAATATCTTGATGTCATTTGTGAAATGTTGGATAAGGTATCTGATGAAAATAGGGAAATATATTTTTTGGGAGATATCAATATCGATTTTTTGAATACAAACTGTCCAAAGAGAAAGAAAGTTATTTATGTTGCCAATGTATGTAACCTAACCCAAGTTATGACATTACCAACCAGAACCTTCACTAATAGGTCTGGTATTACATCATCAACACATTTTTACTAACATGCCTGAACATTGTTCTTAAGCTGTATCAGTGGCGCTAGGTTGCAGTGATCATAACTTGGTTGCACTCACTAGGAAAACTAAAATACCAAAGGCTGGCCCTAAAATAATCTACCACAGGTCCTACAGAGGGTTCAATAAGGACTCATTTGTGGATGAGATTAAGAATGTGCAATGGTTAGAAGTGTGTAGTAAGGATGATCCTGAAATGTCACTAAGTTTGTTTATGAAGTTATTCATGAGTATAGCTGATAAGCATGCCCCTTTAAGAAAATGCACTGTGAGGTCAAATGGTGCCCCATGGATTGATGATGAGCTGAGAAATTTAATGATTCAATGTTATGATGCCAAAAAAGTAGCAGATAAATCTGGTACTTTGTTTGATAAGCAAAGTTATTGTAAATTAAGAAATCTTGTGGCCAGGCTAAACACAGGAAAGAAGAAGGGATTCTATCAGCACAAAATGTATGAATCTAAGGGTGATGGGAAAAAGCTGTGGAGAACGTTGAACACTATAATGGGTAGGAATTCAAACATGTCTGCCTCTTTTGTTGAATCAGAGGGTATATTTATTACAAAACCACATGACACCGCAAACTACTTTAATGAATATTTTACAGGCAAAGTGGACAAGTTGAGGAGTGCTATGATTCCAACTGATGGCTCCATGTCATATACCCTTATAAAAGATTGTATCATAAAGGAGAGGCAATGCAGGTTCAAACTTCATCAAGTAGAAAGGGAAGAGGTAGAAAGGATGCTGTTGTCTCTTTCAGATGACAAGTCGCCTGGTACAGATAATCTAGACGCCAAATTGCTTAGAGTTACAGCTAACCAAATATCAACACCAATCTCAAATTTTTTTAATAAGTGCTTGATGTATGGGGTGTGCCCAGAAGCCTGGAAAGAGTCAAAGGTTATTCCACTACCTAAAGATAAATAATCGGCATTCACTGGTCCTAATTGTCGTCCTATAAGCTTGCTGCCTGTGTTAAGTAAATTATTGGGAAAAATTGTATCTGTACAAATCAAGGATTATTTGGAGCACCTTGCCATAAGGCAAAAGTGATAACTAAGTGGCTCGGGGAACAAAACATCGATATTTTGGGTCCATGGCCAGGAAACTCCCCAGACCTTAATCCCATTGAGAACTTGTGGTCAATCCTCAAGAGGCGGATGGACAAACAAAAACCCACAAATTCTGACAAACTCCAAGCATTGATTATGCAAGAATGGGCTGCCATCAGTAAGGATGTGGCCCTGAAGTTAATTGACAGCATGCCAGGGCGGATTGCAGAGGTCATAAAAAAGAAGGGTCAACACTGCAAATATTGACTCTTTGCATCAACTTAATGTAATTGTCAATAAAAGCGTTTGACACTTATGAAATGCTTGTAATTATACTTCAGTATTCCATAGTAACATCTGACAAAAATATCTAAAGACAAACTTTGTGGAAATTAATATTTGTGTCATTCTCAAAACGTTTGGCCACGACTGTACAAAGAAGGGCATTCTACGAGTACGGCCTTAGCACAAATGACAGATGATTGGTTAAAGAGTATGGATGATAGGAAGTTAGTTGGTGCAGTGTTGCTGGATTTCAGTGCTGCTTTTCATGTAATTGATCATGAACTGTTACTAGGAAAACTCAAATGTTATGGTTTTAAGGATGCAGCTCTATTCTGGATGGAAAGCTATCTATCCAGGAGAAGGCAAAAGGTGTTCTTTAATGGCAGCTGTTCAAATAGTAAAGATATGCATTGTGGTGTTCCTCAAGGAAGCTGTTTGGCCCACTGCTCTACTCTATCTTTACTAATGATTTACCTTGAGTAATGAACAAAGCAAGAGTGGTCATGTATGCTGATGACTCTACAATGTATAGTGCAGCATCAGAATGTAATGAGCTAACAGATGTACTGAGCAGTGAACTAAGAATGGTGTCTGAGTGGGTTGATATGAACAAATTGATGTTTAACATTTCTAAAAGTAAATATATTGTATTTGGTTCAAGATATATGCTTGCTGATGAATCCCAATTGAATTTGTCAATGAATAGAATACATGTAGAGCAAGTGAAAAAAACAAAACTACTAGGCGTCATGTTGGACGCAGCTTTATCATGGTCAGAACACATAGATAATATTGTTATTAAGGTGGGTAAGGGAATTGCTGTTACAAGAAAATGTGACATCTACCACTCTGAATCAGGTGATTCAATCCCTGGTCCTATCACACTTAGAGTACTGTCCGGTTATATGGTCAATCCCTGGTCCTATCACACTTAGAGTACTGTCCGGTTATATGGTCAATCCCTGGTCCTATCACACTTAGAGTACTGTCCGGTTATATGGTCATCTGCAGCAAAGAAAGATATAAAAATGGGGCTGCCAGATTATCTCTTCATTGCTCTAACAGAATGAATATTATTAAAATGCATCAGAATCTCTCAAGGCTTCACGTTAAAACAAGTTACTATCTAGTCTTCTGATTTTCTTTGGGAATGTTAGATTTTTACGAAAAACCACAGTATCTTTCAGTCCAATTAGTACATACTAGCAACACGCATAACACCAAACCAGACAGGCAAAATCAGGGCAGCTAAAACAACTCAAGCCAAGGACAAGTCGCCTTAAATCTACAGTTTTATATGGAGCTATAGTTGAATGGAACTTTTTAACAATCCATATTTCTCAGGCAAAAAGTAAATCCACCTTCAAGAAAGAAATTAAAGAACATCTAATGTGATAGACCATATGACTGGACAGGAAATAGAAAGTGTCAACTGAATGTTTAATGTGTTTCCTGTCAGGTGTTGTCTACATGTTGAATGTTTGTGAAGTCTTGATTGTGGTTGTTTGTAATGTCTTGTTAATTGGTGTTGGACCCCAGGAAGATTAGCTAGCATTATGGCGTTAGCTAATGGGGATCCTAATAAAAATTACAAAAGAATAACTCCCAGAGTTGTAGTGAGTCAATGGCCATGCCTGGCACACCCAATTCCACCACAATATGTTTTCCTAAAATGTTTCAAGGCATAATGCACAGTTTGCATTATAGTAACCCTTGAGAAGCACACCCATGGCAATATTAAACCTCTGTTGAAAGCAAATGTAGCATTTGAAAGGCTCTTCAGAGGAACAGTAGGCCTGCCGACTGCTTCGAGTGCCTGACGGAGGAGATGACAGCCAGTGAATAGGAAGTCTCTTCCCCCTAACAGCTATCATTCACTAAATACCAACACAGAGAATAAACCATTATCACTTCTACTTACAGTCTAATTCTAATTCCCTAAGCACTATAGGCAGAGACATGCGTATTTCTTGAAACGCTATCAGACCATCAACAATACTGCACCAGGCCCACAATGGGAGTGACTTACACACATAGAGTACACACTTATTATGCTAATAGTACTGCTACGATTGGAGGGATGCAATCATTAACCTTGTGAAAATGAGGGTACTGCTAGGAGAGAACGTTGCAGAAGCTCTTAAATCCCATCCCAGCCAGAAGTTATTGCGTTTCTAACAGCAAATCCATTTACAATTCCAACTCTGCATTTCTAACTCTGTTTCCCCCCGCGCAGTAGATTCATTCTGCTTTAGCTGCGTTAACTGGTTACCGCCACAAAGAGGCCCTGATCAAAGGTTTCTCTTCCCGCTGTAGCATTTACATAACATAGAAGCCTAAACTAGATCTATTTAGGCTCAATCTCAGAAGCATTGTTGAGTGGTGCATTGAAACAGCGACAGGCACAGCCGCCTATAACAGATGAGGCCACTCAGCGCGCTAAACAGGGCTTTTTGTCTGTTACATCTTTGAAAGAGGATAAACTCCCTCACTCCTTTCACATTCTCCCTCTTTCAATCTCCCACATGTATTCACTCATACACCTGCATATACTTATGCATGCTTTCATCTATTGTGTTGTATGTGATTGTGTGGGTGCGTGCGTGACTGCATTCGTGAGTCTGTTCGTTTGTGTGTGTGTGTGTGTGTGTGTGTGTGTGTGTGTGTGTGTGTGTGTGTGTGTGTGTGTGTGTGTGTGTGTGTGTGTGTGTGTGTGTGTGTGTGTGTGTGTGT
>QNTS01001655.1:147017-189942 GCA_003317085.1 Hucho hucho
TCTCACCCCCTCCTCCAAATCTTGTATGTCCAGACGTGCAAACAAGAATGATAGGGTCATAGGCCTACACTACTTAGTGGAGGCTGCTGAGGGGAGGACGGCTCATAATAATGGCTGGAATGGAGCCAATGGAATGGTATCAACCACATGGAAACCACATTGTTGATGTGTTTGGTACCATTCCATTGACATCATTCCAGCCATTATTATGAGACGTCCTCCCCCCAGCAACCTCCCCTGACACTACTGTACAACTGCAAACCGCAGT
Organism: Hucho hucho; assembly: GCA_003317085.1. NCBI lineage: Eukaryota > Metazoa > Chordata > Actinopteri > Salmoniformes > Salmonidae > Hucho > Hucho hucho. Next base: position 147,286 of record QNTS01001655.1, read on the forward strand.
AACTGAACATTTGGTCAAAATTGAGTTATGACCGAAATCAGGTTTTGTTGAATCTGTTTTATCTTGTGTCCTGGTTCAACTATCTTCAGTTTCAGAGAAAATACTGTAGAGTGTCAAATTTCCAGTAACTACAAAATCCAAGTAAAAACCAAGGCAAACAGCAGTAACTAAGTTACTAAGTGAAGTTACTGCACTCTGGGTTTGTTCCACTGTGTTTTGACTGCAGTTACTGCAGTTTGCCTATTCTATCGAGTTCAGGCCATCCCGATCATGACCCACACACACACCATGAGACAGCCACTGATCCAGTTATTACCAGAATAAACAGGGCACAATCCCACAGACTAATTATGGTTGAACTCGCATTGAAATGCAAATACCCAGATAATGTATACATCGTTTGTGATCTTGTACCTACCTATTTAGTCACAGATTTAGTTCCCTACTGCAATTGGTAACCTTAATGTCATAATTTGCATATTGCATCAAAACACATTTTTGGATCTGTTTGGATATGTTTACAGACTAAGCTTCTTCTGCCTTTAGGTTATCCCACCAATGTGAAATGAAAGGATTTAAAAAGCATAAATGAATCCAAGTATATGTCAGATAGGACTGGTGTTACGTAAGTGAACGGGTCCATAGAGGGGTGTGTACACCATATGGATGAGATGACTAATGACTCGAGCCAGCTAGCTTGACAAAATGTTCCGAAGTAAGAAAGATGCGCTTCGAATGGGCGTGGTCTAATTGAATCCACAATCAAATACACATATCTGAGTTGAGCTTTCTTAATGAAACATCAAATCTATTGTTGCTTTGGGTTGTTTATCAAAGTCAGCTGGCTAACTTATTGATCCTGCTTTGTAGCATAACCCTCTGCTCCTTTCCCAGGGAGGGAAGCTTGGAGAAGAGAAGAGAACAGCCGCCAGCGACATGTCAGCCTATGTCAGCAGTAGATCTAGGAAACGATGAGGCCGGGGGAAGTCTCTTCTATATCAATTGACTTGAATCGCTTCACTTTTTAAATCACTTTTGAGACATATTTTAACAATGTTGTTGATTTTCAAAACAGTATACACAAGGCACGGCACTCTGTGGTCTTTTGCATAACAGTAAATGCATTTTCAAAATGTAGTTGCCTTCTCAAAACAGCAAATACATTCATCAAAACTATAATGATAATACATTATCAAAAGAACACGACTGCCTGCAAAAATAATAACACAACCATACCTCTTGAGTCAAGCTGAAAAAAAAGAAAGTTAGTCTACATCCGATGTAATCAATAGATCTTAATTGCAGACACATCATGATGATCAAAATACGTAATGATGATCAAAATAGGAAAAACAACTATTAAAAGGTGCAACTACTCTCCTTATGCATATTTCACCAAACAATTTCATGCACATCAAATCAAATGTTGTTTCTGATCAAAAAGGAAATAAGCACACTGTGTGCATGGATTAATTCATTGGTATCTTCAGAATCTAATTCCATGTATTCAATACATAGGCTGGTCTGTTGACAGGCTTGTAGACTTTCCTTCACCAAGCAGGAAGACAATCCCCAATTGAAATAAGGGCAATGTAATTAGTGATGACCCACTGACTGGGCACACCAAGTCATTTCAAAGTGGACAATTGGGTAATATTTGTTTCAGACCTTGATCAATGAGATTACAACCTACACTCACCGGACCCCACTTCGCATCCAGAACAGCCTGAATTCTTCGGGGCATGGATTCTACAAGGTGTCGGAAACATTTGTTGCTAAATTGGTATCAAGGGACCTAATGTGTTCCAGGAAAATATTCCCCACACCAGTACACCACCGCCAGCAGGCAGGATGAGTCCACGGACTCATGTTGCTTACGCCAAATCCTGACTCCGCCATCAGCATGACGCAACTAGAACCAGGATTCATCAGACCAGGCAATGTTTTTCCACTCCCAATTGTCCAGTGTTGGTAATCGCTTGCCCAATCAAGTTGCTTCTTCTTGTTTTTAGCTGATAGGTGTGGAAATCGGTGTGGTCATCTGCTGCAATAGCCCATCCGGGACAAGGATTGTCGAGTTGTGTGTTCAGAGATGTCGTTCTGCACACCTCCGTTCTGTTGTACTGCTCCGTTATTTGTCTGTTTGTGGCCTGTTAGTTTGCATGATTATTGCCATTCTCCTTCAACCTCTCTCATCAACGAGTTGTTTTGAGCCACAGGACTGCAGCTGAGTAGATGTTTTTGGTTTGTTGCGGCGGTTTCTGAGATACTGGATCCGGCGCGCCTGACACCGACGATCATACCACGCTCAAAGTCGCTTAGGCACTCGTTTTGCCCATTATAGCATTCAATCGAACTGAATGCTTTAAGCCTGTCTGCCTGCTTAATATAGCAAGCCATGGCCATTTGATTCACTGTCTGTAGGAGCGATCCATTTTCGTGAGCTCAAAAAGCTATATATATAAAAAAAGCTATAAATATATATAGGCCTAAATAGCATCATTGATGTTATGAGTGATAAAGTATGGTCATATTTCATTTGCTATGTTAAACCTACCCTTTGGAGTGACTTCAATAGCAAGAGTGAATATATTTAGTCTTTATGTGGAGATCTCTCAAGAATCATTCTCAAGATACCACAATGGAAATAGTCAGTGGTGAATATCAAAGCTTAGAAGGGTTGGGCTTGGTTAAAAACCTGGATGGGAGACCAAAGGTATAGAAGTATATCATGGCAGACCAAACTGGGGCCCGTGGGCCAGCCCGTGACAATGCTTTGTTTGGTCAGAAGTCAGAAGTTTACATACACTTAGGTTGGAGTCATTATAACTCGTTTTTCAAACACTCCACAAATTTCTTGTTAACAAACTATAGTTTTGGTAAGTCGGTTAGGACATCTACTTTGTGCACGACACAAGTAATTGTTCCAACAATTGTTTACAGACAGATAATTTCACTTATAATTCACTGTATCACAATTCCAGTGGGTCAGAAGTTTACAAACACTAAATTGACTGTGCCTTTAAACAGCTTGGACAATTGCAGAAAATTATGTCATGGCTTTAGAAGCTTCTGATAGGCTAATTGACATCATTTGAGTCAATTGGTGGTGTACCTGTGGATGTATTTCAAGGCCTACCTTCAAAGTCAGTGCCTCTTTGCTTGACATCATGGGAAAATCAAAAGAAATCAGCCAAGACCTCAGAAAAAAATGGTAGACCTCCACAAGTCTGGTTCATCCTTGGGAGCAATTTCCAAGCGCCTGAAGGTACCACGTGCATCTGTACAAACAATAGTACGCAAGTATAAACACCATGGGACCACGCAGCCATCATACCGCTCAGGAAGGACAAACGTTCTGTCTCCTAGAGATTAACGTACTTTGGTGCGAAAAGTGCAAATCAATCCCAGAACAACAGCAAATGACCTTGTGAAGATGCTGGAGGAAACAGGTACAAAAGTATCCATATCCACAGTAAAACGAGTCCAGTATCGACATAACCTGAAAGGCCGCTCAGCAAGGAAGAAGCCACTGCTCCAAAACCGTCATAAAAAAGCCAGACTACGGTTTGCCACTGCACATGGGGACAAAGATTGTACTTTTTGGAGAAATGTCCTTTGGTCTGATGAAACAAAAATAGAACTGTTTGGCCATAATGACCATCGTTATGTTTGGAGGAAAAATGGGGAGGCTTGCAAGCCGAAGAACACCATCCCAACCGTGAAGCAGAGAGGTGGCAGCATCATGTTGTGGGGGTGCTTTGCTGCAGGAGGGACTGGTGCACTTCACAAAATAGATTGGCATCATGAGGTAGGAAAATTAAGTGGATATATTGAAGAAACATCTCAAGACATCTTTCAGGAAGTTAAAGCTTGGTCGCAAATGGGTCTTCCAAATGGACAATGACCACAAGCATACTTCCAAAGTTGTGGCAAAATGGCTTAAGGACAACAAAGTCAAGGTATTGGAGTGGCCATCACAAAGCCCTGACCTCAAACCTATAGAAAATGTGTGGGCAGAACTGAAAAAGCATGTGCGAGCAAGGAGGCCTACAAACCCGACTCCAGCTCTGTCAGGAGGAATGGGCCAAAATTCATCCAACTTATTGTGGGAAGCTTGTGGAAGGCTACCCAAAACATTTGACCCAAGTTAAACCACTTAAAGGCAATGCTACCAAATACTAATTGAGTGTATGTCAACTTCTGACCCACTGGGAATGTGATGTAAGAAATAAAAGCTGAAATAAATCATTCTCTCTACTATTATTCTGACATTTCACATTCTTAAAATAAAGTGGTGATCCTAACTGACCTAAGACAGGGAATTTGTACTAGAATTAAATGTCAGGAAATGTGAAAAACTGAGTTTAAATGTATTTGGTTAAGGTGTATGTAAACTTCCGACTTCAACTGTATTTGGCTAAGGGGTATGTAAAACTTCCGACTTCAACTGTATATATACAGTACCAGTCAAAAGTTTGGACACACCTACTAATTCAAGGGTTTTTCTTTATTTTTACTATTTTCTACATTGTAGAATAATAGTGAAGACATCAAAACTATGAAACAACAGATATGAATCATGTAGTAACCAAAAAAGTGTTAAACAAATCTAAATATATTTTATTTATGATGTTCAAAGTAGCCACCCTTTGCTTTGATGACAGCTTTGCACACTCTTGGCATTCTCTCAACCAGCTTCACCTGGAAGGCTTTTCCAACAGTTTTGAAGGAGTTACCACATATGCTTAGCACTTGTTGGCTGCTTTTCCTTCACTCTGCGGTCCAACTCATCACAAACCATCTCAATTGGGTTGAGGTCGGGTGATTTTGGAGGCCAGGCCATCTGATGCAGCACTCCATCACTGTCCTTCTTGGTCAAATAGCCCTTACACAGCCTGGAGGTGTGTTGGGTCATTGTCCTGTTGAAAAGCAAATGATTGTCCCAAGTGCAAACCAGATGGGATGGCGTAACACTGCGGAATGCTGTGGTGGCCATGCTGGTTAAGTGTGCCTTGAATTCTAAATAAATCACAGACAGTGTCAACAGCAAAGCACCCCCACACCATCACACCTCCTACTCCATTCTTCACGGTGGGAACCATACATGCAGAGATCATCCGCTCACCTACTCTGCGTCTCACAAAGACACAGCGGTTGAAACCAAAATTCTCAAATTTGGAATCATCAGACCAATGGACAGATTTCCACCGGTCTAATGTTGATTGCTTGTGTTTCATGGCCCAAGCAAGTCTCGTCTTCTTATTGGTGTCCTTTAGTAGTGGTTTCTTTGCAATAATTTGATCATGAAGGCCTGACTCACACAGTCTCCTCTGAACAGTTGATGTTGAGATGTGTTTGTTACTTGAACTCTGTGAAGCATTTATTTGGGCTGTTTTTTTTATTTTTATTTATTGAATATTCGAAACATACAATATACTTGCAGTTAAGCCGCTCAATAACTACATCATTCCAGCCATCCAACAGATTCCCATTCAGGTTCGACACACAGAAGCATCCATGTTCAATGCCCTGCTCAAGGGCATGTTGACCGATCTACCACCAGGCCAAAAAACGTGAACCTGAACCCTCCATGATCCTCCCACAGTTCCCCAATAGCTGTTTCTCAACCATTCGAGACCCATCCCACAGCCACCCCCCCCACCCCCCAGCAAGAAAATAAAAAATACAATTAATTCCATTCCCCAGCCCCAAGAACCACCTAATGCACCAACAACCAAGAGAATGAACTGAAGAGAAAAAAGGAAAAGACAGAAGAAAACAGCAAACAACAACGCAAAAAAATATATCATTATAATAATAATAAAACAAAGTACATAAAGGACAACTAAAATCATAACAGCAATGCCAACTGTATATGTTTGTGTGCATGTTTAACGTACAATTTCAATCTATCTAATCAAATAGAATCCACAGATTGCGAGTTGAAGATAAATACTTTTACTAAGAGTGTTAGTATATTAGTAATTGACTGACCCGGTCTCTCCAGATCTCCTAACAGTACTATTTCTAGGGTCAATTTTAGATCAATGCTATGAATTTTCAGCCATTCCTGAACCTGAGACCAGAAACAGGCTACCTGAGGGCAATACCAAAATAAATGGTCTATTGATTCTGTATCCTCACAAAAAAATCTGCAGAGCTTCGATGATTTTATGCCCAAAATATTCAACATTTTGTTGGTGGCAAGAATTCTATATAATAATTTTAGCTGAAAAGCACGAAGTCTTGAATTTTGCGTTGTTTTATATATCAACTCATACACCATGTACCATGGAATCAGTACATCAAAAATCTCTCCCCAACTATTTGCAATCTGTATGGCACAGTTGTCAACATCCGGTTCCTCTAATAAAACTGGTATACTTTCCTATTTATGCTATTTTTATTCCTCCGCCAGTTTTGATCCTTTATATTGGGCAGACAGACCAGTTCCCTACCTCCTCCCGCTGCAACCTGCCTCCTCCATTTCTGTGGTAATGCTGTAGTCAATTGGTTGTACTTTTGGATTGAGCAGACCTTCCTGTACAATTCTGATAACTCCATGAAGGACATAACTCTACAATTCCAATTTACAATATCATTTAAGAACAAAATACCCTTTTCAAACATCTTTCCCATAAATACAGGTATTTTATCAACCAGCACATTTGAGTTCAGCCATAATATTTGTTCTATCTTTTCAGGGGGATGAAATTGAAATTGTAGCCAGCTCTGCAATACTTGTTTGAAAAAGAGAGATACTTTGAAAAAAGTATCATTTTCAGTTAATCGAAAATGAGACATGGCAATCTGCACAAAGGCAAAAAGGCCATTTTTAAACAATGGATGAGCTTTTCTTAGTAAAACTTTTGAATGAGTGAAGCTTTTAGAGAGAGGTTTAGTGCTTTTATATTTAATAATCTCAACCCACCCAATTCATATTCATTATATAGATAGGCACATTTTATTTTGTCTGGTTTAGCGTCCCAGATAAAGCGAAAAATTTGTCGCTCATATGATTTGAAAAACAAATCATCAGGAGTAGGCAGCGCCATAAGTCAGTCACTATTATTAGTCAGTTGTACAACCGAATGCCTTCAACTGAAATGTGTCTTCCCGCATTTAACCCAACCCCTCTGAATCAGAGAGGTGCGGCAGGCTGCCTTAATCGACATCCACGGCGCCCGGGGAACAGTGGGTTAACTGCCTTGTTCAGGGGAAGAAGTCCGGTTACAAGTCCAACGCTCTAACCACTAGGCTACCTGTAAGTGAGTAAACTGAGATATGACTAAGGAGTTAATCAGGGCAATTTTTCCATAAATAGACAGGTATTTACCTCTCCATGGTTGCAGGATCTTGTCTATTTTTACATGTTTTCTATTGAAATTCATTGTGGAGAGCTTATTTATATATTTTGTGATATGAATACCGAGTATGTCTACTTCACCATCAGCCCATTTTATAGGTAAACTGCAGGGTAATGTAAAAGGTATTTTTTAAGGATCCAATACGTAATATTGTACATAGGTTTTAGTCCAGAGAGTACAGAAAAGTTATCTAGATCTTCAATGAGACATTGCAGGGATCTAGCTTGCGGACTTAATATAAAACTTGAGTCATCGGCATACATGGACACATTTGTTTTTAAGCCTTGGATTTCTAATCCTCTAATGTTGTTATTGGATCTGATTTTAATAGCTAGCATTTCGATGGCCATAATGAATAGATATGGTGACAGTGGACACCCTTGTTTAACTCCTCTTGACATTTCAAAACTCTCTGAGAAGTAGCCGTTATTTACTATTTTACACCTGCGGTTGCTATACATAATTTTTACCCATTTTATAAGAGAATTACCTAAATTGAAAACATCCAGGCATTTATAAATAAAATCGAGTCTTACTTTATCAAATGCCTTTTCAAAATCTGGTGTAAATACCATTCCTGGCTTCTTATATGTTTCATGATGTTCTATTATTTCTAGTAGTTGTCGTATATTATCTCCAATGTATTGTCCATGTAAAAAAACCTGTCTGATCAGGATGAACAATACCTGGTAAAACCCTTTTAATTCTGAGTGTTATGCATTTTGCTAGTATTTTTGCATCACAACATTGAAGTGTTAGGGGCCTCCAGTTTTTTAGATGGACTGGGTCTTTATATTTGCCATCTGGGTCTTGTTTAATTAATAGAGAAATCAGACCTTCCTGCTGAGTCCTTGACAGACTACCATTTCTATAGGAGTAGCTAAAACAATCTAACAATGGAGCTTTTAGTATATAAAAAAATACTTGATATACCTCTACCATCAAGCCCTGGAGTTTTTCCAGACTGAAAGGATTTAATAGCCTCAAAAAGGTATTCCTCTGTAATTTGGCCTTCGCACTGATCTTTCTGTACATTTGTTCATTTTCAATTTTTAATATTATTTGGAAATAATTCCTTGCCGTAATCTTCATTCAGTGGGAAAGGATGAGACAGAAAAAAGAACATCTGCCTAAAATAATTAGCTTCCTCTTTTAAAATATAATTCGGAGAATCATAGATGACTCCGTCTTCAGTAACGAGTTTCTGCAAATTCTTTTTGTTAGCGTTCCTGTATTGGAGATTCAGGAATAATTTTGTTCATTTTTCTGCATATTCCATCCATTTTGCTTTATTTTTGTAATAGATTACATTAGATCATTCTTGAATAAGTTCCTCAAGTTCTTTTTGTTTTTCCTCTAACTTTTTTTCTATCTCTGTAGTATCGTTTTTATTGCTATCTACCTGTACTATTAGTTCATGGATTTCCCTTGTTAGTCTTGTCTCTTTAGCCAGAAACTGCTTTTTCATTATTGATGAATATTGCATTGAATGACCCCTGAAGGTACATTTAAAGGTATCCCAAACAATAAGGTGATTTGCTGAACCTATATTATACTGGAAAAATTCAGTTATAAATTATTTTGTCTTAGTTAAAAATACGTTGTCCTCCAGTAAACTTTGATTAAATTTCCAATATCCCTGTCCACGTGGAAAATCAATAAGAGTTATGTGAATGCCAATTTGATGATGCATTCTGTCTCATATTAAAACTTTTTAAACTTTTGATGCAAGAGAGAAAGAGACAAGAAAGTAGTCAAGATGACTAGCGTGATTAAGTCTCCTCCATCTATATCTCACTAGGTCTGGGTTTTTTAGTCTCCAAATATCCACTATGTCTAATGTGTCCATAATATTTGTGATTTCCTTAACTTCTTAGGGAGCGGCTGCATAGGTGACGGTTTTGGAGTACCTAAGGATACCTAAGGATACATTAAAAATGATGTTTGATTTGTTTGTAGAAAATGTATAGGTATAATTTGAACGTGTTCTCTTCACGGTTCAATGGGCGACTCAAAGGTGGATTTTATAATCATAACGCGCCAACCAAACAGAGATTTATGGATATAATAAATGACTTTTTCTAACAAAAGAACCATTGGATGTCTTCGTTGGACACTTGGGAAGCCCTCAGCAGAAGTTCTTCGAAAGGTAAGGGATTTGTTTTAGCTGTGATATGTGTTTTGTGTGACCCGCGCTGGTTTATGAATTTATGCTAATGCATAAATATTAGAGGTGCTATCCTCAAACAATCAAATGTTGTGCTTTCGCCGTAAAGCCTTTTTGAAATCTGACAACGCTGTGATATTGCCAAGAAGCAGAGCTTTTGATGGCTATGCAACACTTGTATATTGATGAATGTTTAATAATTCTACTTTTGGATTTTGAATTTGGCGCCTTACATTTCACCGGGTAGTGTCGGGAGTGGCCCGCTAGCGCCCCGCTGCTCCCTAAGTAGTTTTAAGGGCACAATCTGAGGTGCAGTTAACTCTAATGAACTTATCCTCTGCAGCATACAGTAGGTAACTCTGGGTCTTCCTTTTCTGTGGCAGATCTCATGAGAGCCAGTTTCATCATTGCGCTTGATGGTTTTTGAGACTGCATTTGAAGAAACTTTCAGTTGTTGAAATTTTCCGGATTGACTGACCTTCATGTCTTAAAGTAATGATGGACTGTCGTTTCTCTATGTTTATTTGAGCTGTTCTTGCCATAATATGGACTTGGTCTTTAGCCAAATAGGGCTATCTTCTCTATTTCATCCCTACCTTGTCATAACACAACTGATTGGCTCAAACGCATTAAGAAGGAAAGAAATTACACAAATTAACAAGGCACACCTGTTAATTGAAATGCATTCCAGGTAACTACTTCATGAAGCTTCCAGTGGCTTACCATGAAGTGGTAGGCCACATTGGGACCGCCGAGTGCTGTCTGTCCTCTGTTGCAACACTCACTACCGAGTTCCAAACTGCCTTTGGAAGCAACATCTGCACATGAAATGGGTTTCCATGGCCAAGCAGCCGCACACAAGCCTAAGATCACCATGTGCAATGCAAAGTCTCGGCTGGAGTGGTGTAAGCCACTGGAGCAGTGGAAACACGTCCTCTGGAGTGATGAATGACGCTTCACCATCTGGCAGTCTGACGAACAAATCTGGGTTTTGCGGATACCGGGAGAACTCTACCTGCCTGAATGCATAGCACCAACTGTAAATTTTGGTGGAGGAATAATGGTCTGGGGCTGTTTTTCATGGTTCGGGCTAGTTCCAGTGAGTTATCTAGATCTTCAATGAGACATTGCAGGGATCTAGCTTGCGGACTTAATATAAAACTTGAGTCATCGGCATACATGGACACCTTTGTTTTTAAGCCTTGGATTTCTAATCCTCTAATGTTGTCATTGGATCTGATTTTAATAGCTAGCATTTCGATGGCCATAATGAATAGATATGGTGACAGTGGACACCCTTGTTTAACTCCTCTTGACATTTCAAAACTCTCTGAGAAGTAGCCGTTATTTACTATTTTACTTACATTGGAGGAGGAATAATGGTCTGGGGCTGTTTTTCATGGTTCGGGCTAGTTCCAGTGAAGCATACAATGCCATTCTAGACGATTCTGTGCTTCCAACTTTGTGGCAACAGTTTGGGGAAGGCTCTTTCCTTTTTCAGCATGACAACGCCCCTGTGCACAAAGCAAGGTCGAGATCGGTGTGGAGGAACTTGACTGGCCTGCACAGAGCCCTACCTCAACCCCATCGAACACCTTTGGAATGAATTGGAACCTCCGACTAACCTAATTACCCAACATCAGTGCCCGACCTCACTAATGCTCTTAATGGAAGCAAGTCCTCGCAGCAATGTTTCAACATCTAGTGGATACCCTTCCCCCCTTTGCTGTTCTAGCAGCAAAGGGAGGACAACTCTATATTCATGCCCAGGATTTTGGAATGAGATGTTCGACAAGCAGGTGTCCACATACATTTGGTCATGTAGTGTATGTAGACACTGGTTCAGTGCTGGAGATGATGAAAATTAGGTTGAAAAGAGGAGGAATTGCCCTTTAACATCATCCTGTTGTTGTTTATGCATGTAGATTCATCTTATACCAAGTGTTTGTTTTTGCTGTTATACGATCAACAAATACACAATAAGATCTGTATGAAGAGCACTGTGTTAAGGGTACAGTTGGTTTGATTATGTGGTTTTGAAGAATAAAGAAACAAAAGGTTTTAGAAAAGGTTGTCCTCACTCCCTCTATCTAGCAGATGAGTTGCTCCCAGAGACACTGAATCCACAAACACAAGCTCTGTTATGATATAAGGCATCTTCACTGGAGTGTTGACAACTCAACTGTTTGGATTGGTTATTTTGGAGTATTGTTATTGATTGATCTGTGACGCTATGATGGAGCAGGTCAAATGTATTTGGGTGCCTGGGCTGCTGGAAGTGCAACGATTAGCGGCCATCCAGAAGATCTCATCTACGCTTGAGGCAGCATCCACATTAGGGGCTCTGATAGGGGCAGTTTGGGCAGCTGGGGTGTCTGGTGTTGCAGCAGGAATGGCTGGAAGAAGGTTTGGAGTAAGAGCAGCAGGAGCAACTGGGATAGCAGTATGGGCAGCACTTATTACTTTTCTGTCTATTGGAGGACAGATGAGAATGTACAAGATGTTACTAAAGTTGGTCTGCCGCTGGGATTCCACTCATTACGGCCTATTATGTCAGAGTGAACTGAGTACTTTGTGAAAGAAAGATGTGCTCAGAGAACTATCTCAAATTGCTTACATTATTGGTATCGAATTAGTTTGGGATTCAGATTAATCATGTATGTTTAATGACATAATAGTTAACTATACTAACCAGGAATTTAGATATATCTGGTATATGTATCAAAATGTATCTAATATTTTGTAATAATCTCGAATCGAATGAATGAGGGACTGAACACAGACCCAAAGTGTCTTTGCATTTCAATGGGTTTCAGTCTTTCATGTTAAATGACATATGAAACTTTTTTTTCTTATTTATTTTTTAAGAAAATTGCAAGTTAAAACTAAATCAGATTCATTTAAGTGTCAATAAGTCTCAATCATTTTTAACGTCTGGATTGAATAGCTTTGAAATCTTATTTGAGAGACTAACCTCTAGAGGGCAATGTTTTGCAAGAAGAAAGAAATCACTTTTTCAAGTAGTCTAACCAAGCAAGCCTCTTAAAAAACTCCTTACTTACTTTGCTTAAGGTAGTCCATCGCTTTTGATGATGACATCCACTACTGCTAGTGGGTTTGCTGATGACTGTATAATCTGATGTGGTATGCACTGTCTGCCACAGTCAGAGCACACAATGGCCTGTTCAGTCCTTTTTTCCTCAGCCAACTGCACACCTTGATGGCAGAGCCCACGCCATGTGGAATGGTCCGTGGCAACAGTCTCAAGGAAGGCAGAGTTTACCCCACAGTTCTTTAGTGAGGTCTTCAATGGATCCTTTAGAGTGCTTTTTCTGCCCAGTGCGACGGCCCAGTTGTAGCTGTCTGAACAGCATCTTTCCCGGAAGGCGGTCCTCCAGCATCCGGATGGCATGGCAGAGTTACCCAAGCTGCTGGTGGGTGATGGACGCCTCAATGCTCCTGCTTTGCAGGATGTCTAAATGTGAAACACGGTTCTGCCAGGTCTCTTTCAAAACGCGTTGGAGGCATTTTATGTGAAAGGATTCCAGTTGTTTTAAGTGTCGACTGAAGACTGTCCGTGTTTCACATCCATTAAGGACTGTAGATACACACACTGCCTGGTAGACTACAACATTGGTGTCTAGGTGCAGGTTGCTGTTGTTAAAAACTGCTTCCAAGGTATTTAAAGTGTGGTACAATGGCAAGTGAGGAGTCTGAGAAGGAGAATGCGGGTGGTGCAGGTGGAGGATCAGATAACCTGACATAGGACCTCTGTTTTTGGGATGTTAACAGACAGCCCCATTCTGCCGTATTCTCTCACAGCTGCTGTGAGTGTGGCTTGTAGAGCTTCTAGGCTATGAGCGCAATCGTTCTCCAATCATCCGCCTACTGAAGCTCATGTCTCTTTAATGACCCCTACAACCACTGACACAAACACACACCTCACAATGGCTTGGTGTTAGAGCAAAAACCTTAGCAAAGGCAAAAGGAGGAGAGATGGGAAGCCAGCCGCTGATGTAGATATCTGCATGTATTATAAGATCTCTGCATATTGGGTCCTTGCAGAAACATGGGCAGCTCTAACTGGCTGGTCCTGCATGGTAAGGTGTGCTATGACCATACACATATAGCTCACAGAATGGACATACAGTATGCCCTCTGGCCATGGGAATGTCCATTCTAGAAATTCTAATTCTATGATTCTGACCCACTGGGACCTGAAAAGTGACACTGGAAGTGGGTGAGGTCACTAGGAGGGCGGGGGTGAGGATGACCTGACTTCTAGAGAGGAAGAGGGTCATCAAACACACTTTCCCACCCCACCCAGCTAGACAGACACAGAGGTCCACCCAACAGTCTTGTCTATGCCAGATAAGGGCGGGGATTACACAGCTGCTGTCACTTCTTCCTTAGAGAGGAGACCTCACACAGAAACACACAAGCTATGTTCTGTGAGTAAAACAGCTTCAATGGACTCTTGTAGGACTACAATAAAGAATGGTGAAAATGCCACCCATGCAGTCACAAAACAGGGCAAATACTTTTTTATTTTGTATCTACAAGAGTGTCCTATAAGGTGAAGGGGCTTAGGGTCTATTTGGAATTCACAATTAAACCCATCTCTGCACTGGGTCTGAATAAGTAAAAACTTGATGAATCATCCATGGCGTTATCAGCTGTGCATTCCATTAAGGCAAGAGGTTTAAACCAATTAGATCCAGTTAGGATATTGGACCTTCTGCGAACTTCACAAAAATACAATATCTATTTCTGCAATCCCTTTCCGTAGTGTACAAAACAAAGTCAAGTGATTAGGCATTTGGCTTTAACATGTTTAATTGCAAAATATAATTATATACAGTACATTGTGTAAGGAAAGAGGCTATACTTTGACTAAGACCCACACCCCTCTCACAGACAGTACAAAGTCCAGCAAGTCTTATGACCAGAGTAAGAGCAGAAATACAATACATAAGCATACATATTTCTTTGTTTCTGAAACTGAATGCAATTCAATGCTTTCAGTGTCATTCACAACAGCATAATAACAAACAGTTCTTACACCGTTTAAGTAGAGGAAAGATAGACATTTGTTTTTCCTTCTGTCTTCAGTCAGTGCTCGTTGCTACACTGAGCTGGGGGGAAGACCAAACGTTTGTAGTCTTTTGATCTAATCCTTGATTCATCTCTCAGGCATGCGTCGACTGGCTCATCATGGGCGACAGTGGGGACCGTCATTATCAAGAGGGAGAGAGAGAGAGACGTTGAGGCGCTGGACCCTTAATGCTAGGAAATAGAAAATTCCTGGAAACAGATCTCAGGCTACTCACCCATTGTGTCTAGTTCCTGACCCCAACCTTCCTCACAGACTAATGCTTGGCCAAACCCCTTCATCATGGCCTTCCTACGCCCACCCCATACTGCATACATTCTAAACCCTACACTCGGGGGCAAAGAAGGCTCTCCAGAAGCCTCATACAATTGCAATATACACAAAACACATTCAAGGACAGGAAAGCTACCAGGTGAGAGGGTACAGAAATACAGAAATAAACATAATGGAGATCCTATACGGATAACTACACTCTTAGAAAAAAGGGTTCCAAAAGGGTTCTTCGGCAGTCCCCATAGGAAACCCTTTTTGGTTCTAAGCACAACTCTTTTGGGTTCCATGTAGAGCCCTCTGTGGAAAGGGTTCTACTTTGAACCCAAAGGGGTTCTATTTAAAGGGTTCTACCTGGAACCAAAAAGGGTTCTTCCATGGGTTCTATGAGGACAGCCGAAGAACCCTTTTAGGTTCTAGTTAGCACTTTTTTTTCTGAGTGTACAGTAAATGGAGAGTGGGAATTCCTCAAACAGAATGCCTTTG
The DNA here is from genome assembly GCA_003317085.1 of Hucho hucho. Taxonomy (NCBI): domain Eukaryota; kingdom Metazoa; phylum Chordata; class Actinopteri; order Salmoniformes; family Salmonidae; genus Hucho; species Hucho hucho. The sequence goes on from QNTS01001655.1 coordinate 162,692, forward strand.
TCATTGGTTATCAACTCAATTGGAATGTCCAACAATGCGAGACTCACGTTTTCCCAGCCAGGGGGTAGGAATTCCAGTAACAAAATCGCTTTTTTCTTAGAAAGCTTTACAGCTTCTAACCACAATAATTCCACAAATGCTGAAGAATATCCAGACTTTTGCTATAAAACATGTAACCATTTTAGCATAGTCGCTGTCAGGGTTCACATCTGGGACAGGATGGAGATGGTCATGGAATGGATTGTCAAGAATGACATAAGTCCATAAACCCTGCTATCTTAAATACTTTCCTAAGGTGTGTAGGGAGTCGAAACGTTTACATGGCTGTCACCACTTTTCGTTAGAGGAGCATGGAGGAATGAGGAGAAGAGGAGTTTTCAAGAAGCAACCCTGAGGATGTTGACCTGACATGCTACACAGACTGACCTTTTCTTGAACCCCTGTATCCTTGGACGATGCCCATGTGGCACTACTCATTCTGTATCAGTGCATCCAAAAAGGTCATGTGTCAGGTGTTTGGGCTTTGTTTTGATAGGACTCCACAGAGCTAAGCCAATCATCAGTGGGTGGAAGATTCTCTGTAAAAAATTGTTGAGTCAATGGCCCTAACCTTGAATCCTCAGGGGATGGAGAGAGTGAGTCTGAACATGGAGAGTCTATCAGGAGCTGTGAGTCTATCAGGAGCTGCCATCTCCGTTCTTGGTCTTGAGCACCACCAGGACCACCATGATGGGGATGAGGCAGATGGGGGTCATCACCAGGGCAAACACAATGCTGGGCGGGGGGTCGCTCAGCGCCTCGTTGGGACAGTCCAGGAAGAACCTGGAGTGGATGTTTACAAACTCATTCTCCACCATCCTGTTGGGCCAGTGGATCAGCAGACACTCTGCTAACTCCTCCGTGCACACGGTGAAGGTGTTATACATCCTACAGGGAGGGATAGGAGGGGTACTATTAGTACAAGAGAGGGCAACGTTACGTGCTCTGAAAGACGTTATTAAGAGTTTCATGGTATTGATTTATCATTAATGAGTGAGTTAACTCTGACTTCACTTGACTATGTGTGTGGTTTATCAAAACTACTGTTTGAACTAAGCATGTGATAATGCAAGACCAACAGCATGATAAGTTGGATCAGAAACAAATTCAACAGAATAATAAGTGGATTAAAATAAGCATTTAGACCTACCTCTTCACATTGTTCCAGTTGCACCAGTCTGTGTTGTTTAATGACTCCATGGCACCTACAAAAGGACTGTAGCAGGTTGCCTTAAGTAAGACCGAGTAGCACTCGGTCCTTGTGGGTAAATACTTACAAATGTTACAGAAATCTTCACAGTTAACAGAATTATTCCCACAACCTGTACAATAAGAGAGAGAGAGAATACTGTAACATTAGAAAATCAGTTCTTTAAAATGATTCAATCATCTAAAATGAATCTATAAAACGAAGGATTAGAAGAATGTCTAGAAGATTCATGGTTACACATTATTACTAACAAGTCCCAGTCTAATTGTATGTTGATTAACAGCAAGCAGAAACAGCAGGGTCACCTCTGATTCAACACTATTAAATAGCCTACATGTAGAGTCAGAAATGTAACAATGGCCCACCTAATCCACTGGAAACTCCTCTCTCCGCGAGGAGATCATCTAAGAAGAGAAAATGACAATACATTTGTATACATTTGACTGATCAATGGTTATAATCACAACAGAAATGTCTGTTAAAAACAGCCTCTCAAACAGACAGACTGAACAGCTGTGTCATTCAACATCGTTTTTAAAGAATGATCAAATCTTCTGAAAATTTTTTCAAATGATCAATGTAACATTTAAGATCCCAATCAAAACGAAGCATGCAATAAATGTTATCTTTACTGCCGCACATCGTGTCAGCAACTCAATCTGAATGTCCAGCAACGCGAGACGTGCATTCGCTGCCGCCCGGGCCGAGCCCACACACTCACCAGAAAGAACAGAGAGGAGCACCCCAAAAAAAACAAGCGCTCCCTTCATGTCAGAGAAAGTGAACATAGGAGAGTTTCCCCCACTGACTGACGACCATCTAGACTGAGCCTGAACTTCTAACACCGAGCCCTGCAAGGCATAACAGGAAACTAGACAGGGGTGGAAGCAGCTAGACGCGGCATTACCCTCGGTTACCAGATGTCAGATCGGTGTTACCCGCGGTTAGGTTACCAGATGTTCCTCGAGGATCTGTCTGTCTGCCCTGCGCCTTGGCAGCAAGCTCTTCCCCTCTCCAGTGCATTTCTTTAGGATTGTCTTGTCTTTTAAAGGGGTGGAGGCTCAAAATACTGTCCTCTCTCTCAAATTAAAGGGAGCACACCCAAGTTGGGCTGGACTCACATCTGAAAACCCTTTACTCTTTAACTCTAGTTCTGCTTTTTAGTCTCCATTTCTCACAGTCAAAGGCCTGGCCGACCTTCAGCTTGTGATTTATTTGCCTTGAGGGCTGCCTCTGCCAAATGGGTAACATAAGTAAACATTTAGGACTAGGGCGTTTAGGGTGGACGTAATCATGACTACGCACGGTGTGCTGTGCAGACGGCTGTGGATTCATATCTGGGTTAATTTGATCATATCTGGAAGATGTCATTAGAGTCAGCCAGCTGTTTGCAAAGACCTACTCTCTATCTACCCCACAGCCACAGTCAAGTAATGCAAATCTTCAACTCAATAGGACTTTCAGCGTTCACACAATAGGATAAGCCTGGGAATATGGGTGGCCTCGTCCTGGATCTTAACGTAGTACCTTGAGGAATGTGCAGCTGCATGACTGTTACCTCAGCAGACTACTGTCTCCGTATCATACTGCTTCTCAAAGACAATGCATTAGACCACTTCTTCATCATCACTAAAACTATTATTCATATCTCAAGCTCCTTATCAAAAAGGACGTTTTTCAATTTTGTTGATTACTGGGATGAAATAAAAACATTTAAAGTGACTTTAAAAAGTATTCTGAGGACAATTTATGCTACACAATATGGTTGGGCCCCTGAACACATCTGTTTGCTGAGCAACAGTTTTGATTTAGTAATGACATCAGGAATTGTGTCTTTTCAGCAGAGGAGGAGCTCAGAGTTGGGTGAGTTGGAGGGGAGCGGAGAGAGAGAAAAAGGAAATCGTAGGGTGAGGAACAGTGAAGGGGGGCTAGCTGCTCCAAAGTTCCAGTTGTTTCACAACTCTAGAGTTCATGTGTTGAACACAGCCGTCACATGGGGCGAATGGTGAACAAATACAGGAAGTACAGCCCATTTGGGGGGGCTGCCTGTAACAAGGTTTCAGTTAACCTTTGACCCCAGACAATTATGGGCCTTGTGTCAGCTGCTGCTGACCCACCACTGGAGGGGACCTCCCCACAGGTTTGTCTTGGCTTCACGTTATGCTAGAAGCCTAGGACTCTTGGCAGAGAGCTGCATCTCGGTTGTCTTTTTTTTGTTGAAGAGGTTGGCCAGTTTTGTTCTGAACCCATGTGTTTACAGTGCTTGTCCAACAGAGTCCCCAATGGATTCAAATATAATTTCACATCAAAGTGTTGCACGATAGCGATGACGAAGGACAATCCTCGACGGTAATGTTTGTTTAGAACATTAATGGGGTGTTTCACCTTTACAAACATTTCAAACATAATCCATCTATGATCATTATGTTGTGTAATATCAATATTGTGAAATGGGTATTAAAACTTTGCCCAAAAGGTTTTAAATGAATCTGGTAACTTACTTTGGTGGTCATTTGCATTTGTTGTTGAGTCATGTCGTGAAGTGAAACCTAATTGATGAGAATAACATACTGTTTAATCAAAGCATTGATATAAATGTAGTTATCATTACATGTACATTTTAGTCATTTAGCAGACGCTCTTATCCAGAGCGACTTGCAGTAGTGAGTGCATACATTTTCATACTTTTTTGTATCGTCCCCCTGTTGGAATCAATCCTACAACCCTGTCGTTGCAAGCGCCATGCTCTGCAAACTGAGCCACACGGGACCCCAACAGGACCCCAACGGGACCCCAACGGGACCCCCATCAAAGTGAAGACAGTCTAACAAAAAACATTTGTTGTTGTTCCCTTGGTCTTTAACACTAGTTGACATTGATGACTTGTGTTAGTTGATGTAGAGACCACGAGAAGAGGACAACAGTCAGTTACCTGGTGTGGTAGCTTGTGGCGCCTCGTAATGTCCTATCAGACCAGCTGCTATAGAGCTCAGTGCTACAGGGACAGACACGAAACAGGGCCAATGTCACCGGAGAGTTCGTTACAGAAAAGTGTGCACTCACATTATCACACGTGCACTGTCAGAGAAATAGACAAAGACAAACACAAGCAAGTAGAAATACAGAAATGAGTCGACAGATGTGTATTTTTTACATATAGAAGACTGATGAACATATAGGACAGACGGAAAGAAAGGAGTGTGGGAAAGAGAAACAAATGAAGAGAGAGAGCTGGTCAGTGGCAGGGATTGTGTCCTCCCTTTGTTCTCTGAATAAAGTCTGAAACAGTTCAGCCATTTCCTCTAACACAAACTATTTAATGTAGTCTTTGGATAACTTGGTTTTTTTTGTTTTTTTTGAAGGAGAGTGATCTGCTCTGGGAAATTGAGTCTAAAGTTGAGGTGTTCCTTATTAAACCGTTACTGTGACATTGTGTTCTGTGAAGACCGTGATTATCTCAAATACATTATCTTATGTATTTGTTGGTAGAAATCATCTAAATTAGAACAGCAATCTGCTTAAAATCTTCAAGAAAGACACCAGATCCATTACATCATTATACCTATATTTAACCTCTGTTTCTTCACCATTGGAGCATGAAAATGTTTTAAACAAATCAAAATCACTTAGTTAAGGCTACTTAAAACAAGAATTGAATATTAGATCTGCTACAATCCCTTACTTCACTGTGCGCTTCTAAGCATTCCACTTACTGTAAGATGTGAAATCTAGGGCAATATTTTACATACTTTTTCTCTCAGTAATTCAACATACTTCTCCATGCCCCTGGCCCTCTTTATATACATATAGTACTCTGTAAATCATCTACTTACCCCAGAGAAGAAGAGGCAGAAAGCAGCAAGAAAAAGACATGGGAGACGGATTAGGGGCTTTCATTTCTGCCTGACACTGCTCTGTTCCTCTTTCCTGGTGGACCCAGATTACATATCTAAACCTTTCTGCAGGAAAGCTCTATAAAACAACAGGAAGCTCTCGTTTCCTAGGATGGGCGGCTTGGGCGGGTTCCCACAATAGGGCAGACAGCCCCAGATAAGGGGACTGCAGCCCACTACCACTTACAATACAATTAATCTCTCTCCTACTCGCTCTCTCTCCTTCTCACTCGACTACTCTCTCTTTTTCTTTCTCTCGCTCTCTCCCTCACACTATTTTTCCTAGTTTCTCTATTTCTGTCTCTCTCTCTTCTATTCCTCCTCACACTAAACGTTCAGTTTGAAAGGAACAGACATCTGTACAGTAGTCACTAAAGGTCTTCGTTTTGAAAATAGAATACTGACAAGCTGATGACCTTGTAGCCTTTCTCACTTGCTCAAATCCTGTGAGTAAACTGATTTGCAGACTAATATGTGTTCCAATACGCTGTAAAAGCATTTTTTTTATAAAAGTGTTGATTCAACTTAAAATACTCACAGCAACCAGCTGCAATACGATTTCCAATTTGCTCAACATTTGGGCATATTATCGACGACGTTGAAATGTCAGTTGGAGCATAACTAGAGTGTGCGACTTTCTTTATTTTTACATATTAGCTAAACCAACATAAATTCTCAAGTGGAATTGTATGTTCACTCAACTTAAAATTTTAGGTTGAGGGAACATACATTTCAACTTGAGAATTGATTTTGGTTCAGCTACAATAATATGTCCAAATGTTGAGCAAACTAGAAATCCCATTGCAGCTGAACTATTTAAGCTGAACCAGTGTAGCGAATTCAGGCATAGCACCAACCAGGACACAAACCCTGGTCCGACGACTGTCAACCCAACACCTTAGCAGTTACGCCAAGAGATCCGAAGTTGGGTGAACTATAATATAGATGATTGTTCAACTATGGAAATGATTTTGTTATTGACAGATGGCAGTTATATTTCTTATTTTGATTGAGTAAAGTATGTTAATGACATGGAGTCCCCTTTGACTCCGTTCCAGTTTCAGTCATGTTTCAGTTAATGGGCCAGACAGTGGATTCTTTTAAATCACCACAGACCAGATAAACAGGTAAAACAATCTCAATAATGGTTTGAACAAATAGACTAACTTTTTTTGCTGTATGTGGTTTAATGCATCATATTTCAGCCTCTGAAGTAAATGGTTTAGTTGTAAACTGGTCCCTCAAATTCAACTGACATTGACCTAAAATCATTGGGTTGGAGAAGTATCATGTCAGCTCAACAATTTACCAATTCCAAGTCCAGCCAGAATGGATATGTACGCTCCGGGGACATCTTTCTCTGAAACACAAAAATACAGCCTGCTAGCCTTCAGCTGTCAAAAGGGTGTGGGTGTCTAATCATACAAACTGGATATACACTGAGTGTACAAAACATTAGGAACACCTACTCTTTCCATGACATAGACTGACCAGGTGAATCCAGGTGAAAGCTATGATCTCTTATTGATGCCACTTGTTAAATCCACTTCAACCAGTGTAGATGAACGGGGTATGAGCAGGGTATGGTAGTAGGTGCCAGGTGCACCGGTTTGAGTGTGTCAAGAACTGCAACGCTGCTGGGTTTTTCATGCTCAACAGTTTCCTGTGTGCATCAAGAACGGTCCACCAGAAGAAGAACATCCAGCCAACCAGCCAACTGTAGCATGCATTGGAGTCAACATGGTCCAGCATCCCTGTGGAACACTTTCAACAACTTGCAGAGTCAATGCCTCAACAAATTGAGGCTGTTCTGAGGGCAGAAGGGGTTGCAACTCATTATTAGGAAGGTGTTCCTAATGTTTTGTACACTCAGTGTAGCTTGCTTGAAGTGGAAAACTATTTTTATTATGTATCCTCAGTGTTGATTCACAGTAATTGAGATCACAAAGGCTGAAATGAATAGCTTCAACATGCTCTTTGACAACACAAACTGTCAACAAAACAATGTGATACTGTTTTGTTATGTCTCAAGGCTAGAGCTCCTTGTGAGAAACAGACGGAGCTGAATTGAGTTTGTAAGGAAACTTATATAAACTTCACTTTGTTTGAGGAGAAACTTTTATTAACTCAACACTAACAGTGAAGTGTACATAGGTCAAATATGATTTGGGTTTTCTGTCACTGTCAGCACAAGGAGTGTGGGGGATGTCCCAGCTGGTGATGAGAGGAGATATGTTTTTGTGTTTCTGTATTTATTATGTGAGGTAATGGCTGATGACAAATCTCTCCCCCCACCAGTAGTTCCGTGGAATGTCTCACCCCCTGCAAGGCTGTCATTGGTGTGTCCACAGAGCTGCTGTAGTACATTGAGACAATGCTGGGCCCTCCAGTACACACAAAGAATGACGCATTCGTGATGCATTCATCCACGTCACTGATGTACTGCCTGCCTCAGCTGGGACTGAGCTTGCTAGGACTCTGGGCCAAAATGACTTCCACATTTCAACACAGATCAATGATTCGTTTTTCTTTATACAACTGATTGAATAAACCTCCAACGTTTAAGGACTTGAGTACATTAGCTAATCTGAATCTGCGCAGAGCCATCAAGGGATAATGCAACACATGTCATCTGTACTATTGGTGCCACCATAGAATTTTCACCATAAACTCAGCTACACTTCTCTCTCTAGCTCATCAGCTTCTACCAAACAATTCAATTTGGGAGGCTCAAATAAATGTTCAATGGGCTACAAGACACAAGCACATTTTGAGGAATGTCGCTTAGCTCAGTACCTCAATTAGAGATTTCTTTGAGATGATTAATAACTGTGTAATGTATTTCACCAGCTGCACCGATAGGCCTCTGAACTGATCTCCACTCTCACATCTGACGATATCAAACCCCCTTTCCAGGTGCCAAGAATGACACACGCCGTTTACATAGAGCACAATTAAAAACTTTCCACTGATAAGGGCCTCCCTCTCAAGCATATCTTCCTGCTTTCTCATGTTGGCTTTTGTTTTACAGTCTAGTATAAACTCGCCACGGCCCAGATCAAGCACCAATGTGGATGTGCCAGGAAAGAGAGAGAGCGGGCAAAGAAAAACGCACTGTAGAAAAGCACTGTAAGTGACACACGGAAACAGCCTTACTGTCTGCAGTGTCAGAATTACGGATCAGGGGCTGTATGTATCAAGCTTCTCAGAGTAGGGGTGCTGATCTAGGATCTAAAAGGCAGGTTAGCAAGTCAGTGCTCCTACTCTAAGATGCTTAATGGCCCCAGGAATACACAGTCTGTAACTATGCGTGAGAATCAGAACTAATTGTACACAAAAATGATTCCATTGTAGGTGAACAGGCCATACTGTGCTAAATGTGAATCAATGATCAATAAATGATCAATAAGGCCCGATTATACACAGTAAAGACTGAGCATATGGTTTACGTCAAAAGGCAGCAGCTAGACACGTTTTGAAGATTATTTCATTACTTAACCACTCTTTCATTCTGGTTGGGCCTGGTGTTTTGAAGTTATCCTTCTCCATCCTGTTGCTTGTCATTCGGCCCACCCCTGTTCTATCACTTACACTATCACCCAATGGCCCGATCATAAACCAGCCGTAGACTTGTCATTCTACACCCTGGAAGAAATGTAGGCCTAATATAGTGATATTGGTGCAACTGTAATATAATGGAGAACTTTAATAAAAGTAGCCCTACAGTGCCATCTTGTGTATGGAAAAAAAAGTGCAGGGTTCACTTTCACCAGCAGTTTTGTTCGTTTTCACCCCTACCTGCACAGTACATCATTTATAAAGCATTTACATTGCCATCATGATTAAATATGTATATATTAACTGTTTCTACGGTATTTATGAACACTCTATAATAGACTATGCTTTGCATAGAGTATTTTCATTCTCATTTTCATCTTCCAGACAGCTATTTGCCATTTAATTTAAACAGACATAGTGTATCATAAAAAGCAGTACGTCTCTAATGGTAGGCCAGGCTACTGTTCAATGAGCACTGACTGTTGAACACAGCTAACATGGGCCTGGCTGGGCCGCTGGGTTGTCTGTTACTGGACCAGGCGAGTTCTCCTTCCTCTGAGAATCACGTGACTATGAGTAGCGTGCCACAGCCCCAGCTCGCGCTGCGCACCCGCCCCTCGAGAGAAGGAAAACAACATGCGCTAGACTAGAGGCTGGAGGCTTCCTCTTCCATGATCAGCATGGTCTTCCTCTTCCATGACTGATTGAGGAACAATACTCATTGATAATATATGTTTATTATTACCCCTGTATAAATGTTAATGACATTTATACATGAATTATGGAAAAAGACAACAGGGTACCTTACCAATATACAGTATGAGAGCAAATGTTGTTGGTGATGAACCAATGATGTTACTATAACCTTCCCAAATATCATCCCCTGACCCTCATATTAAAATACATTACATCCATATAGGTATAGGCATTTGTTCTATTTTACTTTTTTAAAATTTAATTCTATCTCTTTATTATATTAACAAATAATCAACATATTAAACATCATTATTATGACTACCTATCAACTGTAGCATTTTGATAAATGTGTATTATCCACTAGTTATTAGTAGCCTATAGTAGCTTAGTCGCCTATGTAATAGTTGACTAATAGTAATAGTATTCTGTTAGTAGTAACAACGTTAGCCGTATAGTAGGCGTGTAGCCCTTGTGAGTAGAATCATTCATAAGCTACATCCATATACTTTCAAGTCGCACGCTTTTTTACCCCAGTCCAGCTACCAAGCACAGTGTGATCATAATAAAGACGTCACTCTAACTGAGCCAGTTAAGTGCGCAGCTTTTAACTGTACAACTTCAATTTCAGCATGCTTGTGGACGACATAGGAATCTTCGGATCCCATCGGCGTGTGAACACAAATACCCGGACCCTATTATTTACTTCGCGTCCGTAGCGAAGAAATCCGTATTTTATGGTGGATTTCAAACGGGGAGTTCAATGCTTTAGTGGCGAGCTCAAGTCGCTACAAATAAGAGGACACGAGGATCCTTAAAGGTATTTCTAACTGCGACACTGTATCAAAACTGGACATGTGTGCGCGCTTCCCAGAGAAGCGCATTAGAAATATCACATTATAATGTTATTGGTTGGGCGTGAAAGCTGTCCATTGCGTAAAACTAACATCATTGAAATGGATAGGCTATGCATCAACGTATGTGACTTCTGTTATCGACTGTTGGTGTAGGATTCTAAGGGTGTAGGATTCTAAGGAAGGCTAATGCCTGGTACGGTTAATACGACTCATTTGCCCTGAAAACGAAAAGCCTTTACGCAGCGCGACACTTATTTTGCTTCTCACCAATCCCACAACATTTTGTGAGATAGGATTATATAATTCTGCAGAAGAGGTTATGAAATCCTGGAAAAGTGTACTACGCACTTAGCTGCTCTGTTTTCATATTGGCTTTCAGAAGAGAAACGCCCACTTTTACTAATGTTGTATGTGCAGGGGGAAACGTGTTTTTCACACTGCCATTTGGTCTAGGTATACTTTATTGTAGGCCCGTTATTGTATGATTCCGTTGTTCTAGTCCCACATGATAAGACTACGAATGGCACATTATAGCACTGACCAGGATGCACTGGAAGGTGTTTTTTTTAAGCCTTTTTAATGCAGTCCTTGGTGCTTTTGCTAACAGAAGGGGGCGGTGGTTCGCACACGCATGCAGACGTTTGAGTCATGCGTTTCGTTTGGCTGTGTGTGTGTGTGTTTGTGTGTGTGTGTGTGGGGGGGGGTCACTTCTCTTACGGGAAGCTCTTGGATTTTTTTTTATCACATCCCAGATCCAAGTAAAACGTGTTTTTGGAGTTAGGCACAACCAATTCACACAACACATTCACACAAACAGTGATATCCTCCTTTAATACTACTTCTAACAACATAAAAATTGACCCTTAAGAATTTGTGAAATAGAAAAGTGTTTTTTAGCATGATTGACCAGGACACTTCCATGTGTTTTGTCTTTGTGTCAGTGCCAGTAACTCCAGTCATTTCTATGATTGTGCAGGACCATGGAGGAGGCCCCTGTCTCAGACCCAGTCCCGAACCCGGGCCTGATCCCGACCCCAACACCTTGTCCTGCCTCCAACATACCCTCCCGTAGCCTGTTGGAGTGGAGGAAGAGGGTGAAGTCTGAGTACATGCGCCTCCGTCAGCTGAAACGCTTTAAAAACGCAGAGGAGGTCAAGGTAAGGATAGAGAGAGAGAGATTGTGTGTATAGGTATTACAAACTCTTCTTACATTTCCTGTCTTTTCCAGGCCTTGTTCATGTCCAACCGGCAGAAGATAGAGGAACGTACCAACCTTCTGAATGAGGAGTGGTCCAAGCTGAGGATCCAGTCAGTTCCCCTGTCTACCCCAGGTGGAGCGCTACCTGGCAAAAAGGTGAGAGAGAGAAAGAGAGAGACAAAAGGATAGAGAGACATACAGTAGGAGGCAAGCATCACATTTTCTGGCCTATCCAGACAAAGCAACAATTTAATGTGCCAGTGAACCTCGTAGCTGCGCTTGCAATAGCTCTTATGAAACGGGAGAGTCTAGCGGATGCAACAATATCAGTTTCATCTCGCATTGATATTCTCAGATGGATTTATAGCTCTCAACAGGAAAAAATCCAAAATAATTTTGTAGAATTGAAACAAGACAACTTTCTCCTGGTCACAGATGGGCAAAATCACTTAGTGCTTAAATATGAGGTTGTAACGAGTCTGCACCAAATACTTAAATACATGTAATTTTGTCTTTGAAACATTTAATTGAAATACTTCAGAATTCCTTTCATTCCTATGGAGGACTGCTCCTACTGCAGAGTGCCAATATGGCCAATACATAGCATCAGTAATCCAGGGTTTGTAGACATTGTTGGTCTGCACACATTTGAATGGTGTCTCTGGATCACATTTATTTGACAGTTATAAGAAAGGTGAAATCTTACAGTAAGTCGTTTATCATTTGATTGTTACTACATTTAGAAAGCATTTCAGTAAATTCAAGCCCTAGTGTGCCACTTTTGTTGAATAGGAAAAAAATTATATCACATTTTTCATAATATTTGTCCTCAAAGGGGAGTACACCTCAGCAATTTATAAGAAAGGTTAGTTCTAGACCTTTCAAAAATGTTGCAGCACTACCAGTTATTGTTAATGGCCATCTCATGAAGAATATTTACTTTTGTGTATGTGTATTTAAAGGGGAAATCTACATTTTGCCCATTAACTAGCCCTTTCAAGCACATTCTGACTCCTGCCTCCTCATTAACCAGGCCAGGGTCTGTTCTCCCATCAGGCCGACAGAGGACTGTGATGTTTCATCCCTTTTCAGGGAGATGCTGAGCTGCAAAACGGGTTCATGAGGCTGCCTTACTGAGGTCAATAACTAAACTCTCTCAGAACCTATGATGAAAACAGCCTGGAGGCAGACAGAGCAGCATCTTGTGTTCCTGAAATTCTCACTATGCTCTTCTCTAGTGTCTTGGTATTTGTTTCCTAGTTCATTTCAGAGTAGGGTCAGTGGATATAGCATTGTCTTTATCCATTTTGGTAATAGTAGCCTACCTGTTGGTTATAATCCAGTGCTGTTCTGTCCTCCTTTGTCATACTCACCCATCTGTCTCTGGTCCAATCACAGTTGTGCATGGTGGAGTTTGGCTTCCCAGCATTTAAAGCTCAGGCGGTTGCCATGCGGCCCCTGACGACCGTGGCAGGAATCCCCTTCATGTACTCCTGGTCCCCTCTGCAGCAGAACTTCATGGTATGGGTCTTTCCCGACAACACACACACAGAGAAACACACACACACATTCAGTATACACTACCGGTCCAAAGTTTTAGAACACCTACTCATTCAAGGGTTTTTCTTTATTTTTACTATTTTCTACATTGTAGAATAATAGTGAAGGCATCAAAACTATGAAATAACACATATGGAATCATATAGTAACCAAAAAAGTGTTAAACAAATCAAAATCTATGTTATATTTGAGATTCTTCAAATACCCACCCTTTGCCTTGATGACAGCTGTGCACATTCTTGGCATTCTCTCAAACAGCTTCATGAGGTAGTCACCTGGAATGCGTTTCAATTAACAGGTGTGCCTTCTTAAAAGTTATTTTTTGAATTTCTTTCCTTAATGCATTTGAGCCAATCAGTTGTGTTGTGACAAGGTAGGTGGGGTATACAGAAGATAGCCCTGTTTGGTAAAAGACCAAGTCCATATTATGGCAAGAACAGCTCAAATAAGAAACGAGAAACATCAGTCCATCATTACTTTAAGACATGAAGGTCAGTCAATACGGAACATTTTCAAGAACTTTGAAAGATCCTTCAAGTGCAGTTGCAAAAACCATCAAGCGCTATGACGAAACTGGCTCTCATGAGGATCGCCACAGGAAAGGAAGACCCAGAGTTACCTCTGCTGCAGAGGAGAAGTTCATTAAAGTTACCAACCTCAGAAATTTCTGCCCAAATAAATGCTTCACAGAGTTCGAATAACAGACACATCTCAACATCAACTATTCAGAGGAGACTGTGTGAATCAGGCCTTTCAAATTGCTGCAGAGAAACCACTACTAAAGGACACCAATAAGAAGAAGAGACTTGCTTGGGCCAAGAAACACGAGCAATGGACATTGGACTGCTGGAAATGTGTCCTTTGGTATAGAGTCCAAATTTGAGATTTTTGGTTCCAACCACCGTGTCTTTGTGAGACGCGGTGTGGGTGAACGGATGATTTCCGCATGTGTATTTCCCACCTTAAAGCATGGAGGAGGAGGTGTTATTTAACCAGCAAGGTACAGTCCCATTCTGCAGTGTTACGCATCCCATCTGGTTTGGGCTTAGTTGGACTATTATTTGTTTTTCAACAGGACAATGACCCAACACACCTCCAGGCTATGTAAGGGCTATTTTACCAAGAAGGAGAGTGATGGAGTGCTGCATCAGATGACCTGGCCTCCACAATCACCCAACCTTAACCAAATTGAGATGGTTTGGGATGAGTCGGACCACAGAGTGAAGGAAAAGCAGCCAACAAGTGCTCAGCATATGTGGGAACTCCTTCAAGACTGTTGGAAAAGCATTCCAGGTGAAGCTGTTTGAGAGAATGCCAAGAGTGTGCAAAGCTCTTATCAAAGCAAAGGGTGGCTATTTGAAGAATCTCAAATATAAAATATATTTTGATTTGTGTAACACTTCTTTTGGATACTATATGATTCCATATGCGTTTTTTTATAGTTTTGATGTCTTCACTGTAGAATAATAATGTAGAAAATAGTACAAATATAGAAAAACCTGTGAATGTGTAGGTGTTCTAGAACTTTTGACCGGTAGTGTACATACACACCAGGAAAAACACACGTCCTTATTCCACTTGTGCAATAACAATAAACGCTCAACTCCATCTCGATGCAAAATAACAAAGTAATTTCTCAATTACTGTGCAACAACATGATAGGTCGCTTCTAATGTTACAACTTTGTTTTTTACACAGGTATAAACCCCCTAATATGAACAAATGCACACAGATTTATTCATGTACCACATTAACACATACACAGCTAGATGTGAGTATGTGTTTGTTCACGGCCGGCTGCATCACATCCGGCTGTGATTTGGAGTCCTGTAGGGCGGGGCACAATTGGCCCAGCGTCGTCCGGGTTTGGCCGGGGTAGCCCGTCATTGTAAATAAGAATTTGTTCTTAACTGACTTGCCTAGTAAAATAAAATAAAACATTTAAAAAATGGTTTCCTAGGTGGAGGATGAGACGTTCCTCCATAACATCCCCTACATGGGAGACGAGGTGTTGGAGCAGGACGAGGCCTTCCTGGAAGAGCTCATTGACAACTATGATGGTGTCCATGGAGACAGAGGTGACCTGCCTACCTAGGCTATGGATATCATCCTTTCTGTCCTGTTTCGATTACGCACACTGTCAGTCTGATCTATCACAGAGTTGTATTATTGGAGACGTGGGGTTAGGCGTGCTCTAGGATGTCATCGATACAGTACGTGCGTTGCTTTGTGCTGCTGAGGTAATCTTAATTGTTTATGGGATATGTGCTGATGTATATTGCATGTCGGTGCTGACATGTTGACTGTGTGGTTTGTCTCCCAGAGGGAGGGTTCATCAACGATGAGATCTTTAAAGAGTTGGTGGAGGCCTTGAGTCAGTACTCAGACCAGGAGGAGGAAGAGGAGGAGGTGGCGGAGGAGGAGAAAGGGGGGAAAGAGGAGGAGGAGAAAGGGGTGAGGAAGAGCGCTGGGGAAGGGACTGAAGAGGCCAAGGTGGGGCCCACAGCCGCCTTCAGGAGGAAGAGGAGGAGTGTCATAGAGGGTAAGTGTCCTCGAGAGTCTTTTGACTGAAAGATGTAACCACAACTAACATACAGTAGTTCATGTCTCCAAGATGTGATTGGATACTTATCTAACAAAAGGCAATACGTGCTGTTTTCTATATGAGAGTCACTGGTTTTACTATGCTGGACTATCTGAAGTGAAATGTGCATGCTTATTTGTATTTGCTATAGACTTGTCCTCCTACTCTTAGCAGTGGCATGAGAGAACAGAGGGTACAGGTCAGGTTGATCACTGGGACTGTACTGTACCCCATGTTGTACAGGAGCCAGCAGGTCACTCTGTCCCAGCACGGTGGCACTGCCTGGCATTGTTTACATAGAGACTGTCCCAGTCCCAGGGACAGACTGGGTGGATGGGGAACATGTTTGGTCATAACACCAATACAATATGACCAGGTTCTGGTTACAAGGCCCTTTGACCTCTGGCACATAGAGAGCACCAGAGATTATGGGAACTGGTTGGGGGGGGGGATGACACTCACATAGAGAGATACTGTGGCATCAGACACTGTCACTCAGTGTCAGAACATATCAGTATGACAAACACCCATTGGTACTCTCTTAATACACAGAGCACATGGACAAACAGTCCTTCTCAATAGGCTCGGGACTTTGCTATCGTTCCAATATGATTGCTTACATGGCAAAAAGTGAAAATACAATTACATCTCAATGGGAATTTGGAACTAGAAAAGGGGTGGTTGAGTTGCTAATTATCTGCTCTTTGCCTTTCTTCTCACTACCTTCCTTAGTGAGGGATTTGCCTGCCAATAAGAAGATCCCGCATGATAAGATATTCACGGCCATCGCCTCGATGTTCCCCTACAAGGGTACGACGGAGGAGCTGAAGGAAAAGTAAGAAAAGTGCCCAACAACTGTGCTGTGCTTAGCCGAGCGTTGCTTAGTGTTCACCATGGAGATGGGAGCTCTCAGGGAGATGCTAATAATGCTCTCTGCCCTCTCTTCTCACACTCAAAAGAAAAGTTGTTGCATCCCCATCTGAAAGGCCTTTTTCTTAGAAAATACAGCAAACAACACTCTCATCCAAATCCACCTGAAAATGAGCATAGGCCAGGGGTCGGCAACAGGGCCCCCCAAAGTTTTTAGTAAAACAAAGAATAATAATGTTTTGTTTTTCGTAAAAAAGAAAAGGACTGTAAAATCACCAGGAATTCAGCAAAATATTTGTTTCATTTAGGAAATCTGTTCCCAAGTATTCCCACAATTTTTTTTATCTATGATCGTGTCTCAATGTAGTCAAGGTATGACATTTTTGTCATTTACAAATGCAATCTGTTTTTGGGCTTAGTTGTGGTCTATTTGCAATGTACAAATAATTATAATTATGTTACGGCCCCCCAACCATCCTCTCCGACAAAAATCATCCCGTGGCTGAATCTACCCCTGGCATAGGCCTACTTGAGTCAGAATACAGCTACTTACTGTAGTTTCCCACTTCTACTGTATGTCATGCCATATACCATGCTCATACAAAGTACAATCCTATTACAAAGTTATATTTTGCATGGTAAGGCTATGTTTTGTTTTATCCCCTTCTTCCCCAAATGACACCTCCCTAGGTACAAGGACCTCCTGGAGCCCCCCAGCCCGGTAAAGCTGCCCCCCCTGTGCACCCCTAACATAGACGGGCCGTTCGCCAAGTCTGTCCAGCGGGAGCAGTCCCTACACTCCTTCCATACGCTGTTCTGCAGGCGCTGCTTCAAATACGACTGCTTCCTCCACCGTAATGTGTCCTATGGGTTTACTCTTTTCTCTCACTTTCTGTATCTCTCTCTAACTCTCTCTCTCTCTCTAACTCTCTCTGTGTTTTTAACCTATTGACATCTGTCAACATGTGGCTTTTCCTCTAGATTTCTGTTTTTCTTTTTTCTCTCTGTCTCACTCGGACTCTCGTGGAATCAACACATTTCTCGTGTTATAATAAATGCATTATTACTAGCCAGGACAAACATATTTTCACGATTTCACTAATATCATCAAAATTAATGAATCGTAGCACATTTTTAGGCTCATTCAGTAGTTTTTACCTGATGAAGTAGAATTCAGTTTAAAAAAAAAATATTAAGTACCGTTTGTATTCCTTAAAAAACTTTGAAAATGACACTGTTGCTGCTTCCTGTTGTCATGGCTTTTTGAATTATGGCCGGGTGTGAAAACACCAGTTTTAAATGTCCAAATTCATAATTAATATGCTGAAATACTTGTGATATTTTGAAGACCAATACATAAAAGTTACACCCTACACACAAGTGTCACACATGTTCAGAATACTTGTATTTTGTTAAATGGTTAGTGCGTTGGGCCAGTAACGAAAGGTTGCTGGATCGAATCCCCGAGCTGACAAGGTAAAAATCTGTCATTCTGTCCCTGAGCAAGGCAGTTAACCCACTGTTCCCTGGGCACTGAAGACGTGGATGTCGGTTAAGGCAGCCCCCCGCACCTCTGTGATTCAGAGGGGTTGGGTTAAATGCAGAAGACACATTTCAGTTGAATACATTCAGTTGGACAACTGACTAGGTATCCCCCTTTCCCTAAATTAGCACCTTACAAACTGCACACGCACCAATATTTACCAAGCGGTCACTCAAGAATGGAATTGATTAGCTTGTTCTACTGTAATCAACAGCGCACACATATTAATCACTCACATCGATATCATATTGAAATCAATAGAACTGAGACAATAACCGTGGCGATCTGTACCATTAGCACTCTTCTACCAGACAAACCTCAATGAACTTGGGTATACTACATATATATGTCGAATGATGACAACCTGTCGTAGCCATTTATCAACTTATTTCTCTGTGAGAAAATTATTTTGGAAAAGGAAACACTTTTTGGACTGGATCATTTCAACAAATCACCACCTCATCATCTGTTTCTAATAGCAATAGGGGTTGGCTTTCATTTGAATGATCGCTTAACCCTCAAATCCATGAATTCATGTAATGCCAGAGCGCCCAATGTTTTTCTAGCCACCGTGGTCTGAAAATGACAGCTACGTTCTAAGTCCCACTAAGGACTGGCGTGTATGACAAAAACAGTGGCAGTGTCCAAAATATCTGATTATCAGCTGTTGTAAAATCAAATCAACTTTTATTTGTCACATGCACATGGTTAGCAGATGTTACTGCGAGTGTAGCGAAATGCTTGTGCTTCTAGTTCCGACCATGCAGTAGTATCTAACAAGTAATCTAACAAATTCACAACAACTACCTTATACACACAAGAGTAAAGGAATGATTACGAGTATGTACATATAAATATATGGATGAGCGATGGCTGACCGGCGTAGTTAAGATGCAGTAGATGGTATGGAGTACAGTATATACATATGAGATGAGTAATGTAGGATATGTAAACATTATATAAATGGCATTGTTTAAAGTGGCTAGTGATACATTTGTTACATCCAATTCCTATTATTTAAAGTGGCTAGAGATTTGCGTCAGTATGTTTGCAGCAGCCACTCAGTGTTAGTGATGGCTGTTTAACAGTTTGATGGCCTTGAGATAGAAGCTGTTTTTCAGTCTCTCGGTCCCAGCTTTGATGCACCTGTACTGACCTCGCCTTCTGGTTGTTGTCCTTGATGATCTTTTTGGCCTTCCTGTGACATCGGGTGGTGTAGGTGTCCTGGAGGGCAGGTAGTTTACCCCAGGTGATGCGTTGTGCAGTCCTCACTACCCTCTGGAGAGCCTTACGGTTGTGGGCGGAGCAGATGCCGTAACAGGCTGTGATACGTTGGTCTCAAAATTATTATCTTCCTCAATAGTGTGCAGCGAATTCTACTAGATGAAAACCCAAAATTAGTATGACATCCTGGCATTTTAAAAACTCTAAAACGTTCTGTTTTTGCATACCCAAAATGCCTACTATTTAGAACGCATGTACGGAGTATTCGGACACGGCCACTGGTACTAAACCAAAGATATTGGTCTGTTTTAAACAATTGATTTTGTGAGATCATGATGACTATGCACTGTAATACTAACATCACCAATCTGAGGTAAAAAGGATGTGTATTTCCTGCAATTCTTGTGTGGTAAAAACGTTAGTATGTGTAATGTAGTAACACGTTCTGTCCACCATTGGGAAATTACCATAATGTAACCCTATTAAATATGTCAAAGTAATTCAATATTTTAATATAGGATAATAGTAAATGTAGCAGACACACATTTTTACAACAATGGCATATATTTCTTCCTACTTTAACCATGGAGAGAATTGATATGCTCCTAAGCACAATTTAACCAGGCGCTCTAGACTAGAGTGTCCATGGGGTCTGTGCAGCAGGCGGAATGTTTTACGTCCCTAGTATTACTGTTCTACTAACATAAAGTATATTGTTACTATCAGTATACTAAAAGTATGTGTCTTTCCAGCTTTTCACGCTACGCCCAATGTTTACAAGAGGAAGAGCAAGGAGATTCGTATGGAGACAGAGCCCTGTGGTCTGGACTGCTTTCTGCTACAGGTGTGCTCAGATCCTCTACATGTCCTCTGTGTTTAACTGCCCGACAACAGACAAGCCAATGATGACGCTCTGATCCATTTATCCCTTCTTTAACACGCTTCTATCTCTTAATTTCTGTCCCACTCTTCCTCTCTCCCTCCTCTAAAGAAAGGGGCCAAAGAGTTTGCGGATCAGGAGATACTGCGCTCCCAGAAGTCCCGGCGGCGGCGGCGACAGCCACGCCCTCCCAGCTCCAGCTGCCCTGGCCCGTCAGGCACCACTGAGGAGGCCAAGGAGGTGGATAGTGACCACGAGACCACCAGCTCTTCAGGTAGCTTGGAGAAACACTAGCATTTTAAGGTACAAGACAGACCAACACGAACGTCAGCGGTGCGCAGTAGAGCACCTGCTGGGTGTCGACAAACGGTGGCGATTCAACATGTAGAATCGTTGGGAAATGAACAGAAAATGACGACCGATGTTCTGTGGTCAGAGGCGATAGGACGGCCATCCACTGCGCACAGCCAATGTTCATGTTCGTCTGTCTGGTCCGTAAGTACTTTAAGAGACAATTATGGGAAAGACTGGCTTCTAAAGTACTATTCATAGGTTGCACCTCCGTCACTCGGTCGCGTTATGCCATTGTTATGAACTTTCTCAAGGTGTTCTCTACCGGGCGGTGCCATAGTGGGGCCCTAAAGTCGTGATAAGCCCAGTCATTCTGGACAGAGGCTAATGACTGTTCAGTCTAAATTACACCATTGTGCCTGGAAATACAACAATTTACTTTAGACAGATGGCAATGTTGTCATTAGCTAGCAAAGTTTTTTAAACATAGCTCTCAATGCTAGCGGTAGCTAGCTAAAATCCGGTGTCCTCCCCTCAATCTTAGCTAAATAGCTAACGTTATACTGCATCTAAAGTCAATCTGGCGACATCAAAATGATGACAAAAGGTTTTTATTTATTTGCCTTCTTTTTTAATTGCATTGTATTTCTAAGCCACTGTAATTCCCCAGCTAGCAATGAGGAATCGGCCCAGAAGCGGTCCTCTTCCGGGCGGCCGGAACTGATTGAATCGGCCCGGAATCGGGTGTCAGACTCGGCCCGGAATCAAAATGAATGACTGCCCAGAATTGGCCCAAGTACATCGGGCCGTTTCCGTCTACCAGAATTCAGCCGGACTTTGCAGGCATCTTACCAGAATCCACCCAGAAGCAGCCTGATGCAAATGTAAATAAATGTATACAAAATTACCTGATTTAGTAATTTTAAATATTACTATTATACATTTTATACATACAAATTATACCCATCCACAAAAAAACATTTTGTGTCAGAGGAAAAACAATACACCTGGTGACCGTGCCAGCGTGCATGCGCCTGGGACAAGGACATCCCGGCCGGCCAAACCCTCCCCTAACTCGGACGACGCTGGGCCAATTGTGCATCGCCTCATGGGTCTCCCGGTCGCGGCCGGCACGGGTCTCGGACCAGCATCTGTAGAAACGCAGTTTTGCACTATGATGCAGTGTCTTAGACCGCTGCACTCCTCGGGAAGCTCCATCCACAAAGTTTTTAATGCTTATCAATTGTCTTGCACAAAGTATCAAAATACTAAAATACTACACAGGACTCTTAAAGAATTTAATTTAAATTTTAATTGTGTTTTTTGATCACAGAAACGATGAGAAAATATGAAAACAGTTCATTATATAAAGCAGCCCGTGTAATCATCTGCCAGAGAGTAGCCTCAATAGGCCTGAGCCCCAGGTAATACATTTGGCCCAGATAACTCTCACCGGAATCGGACCGAGCCCCAAGTAATACATTTGGGCCAGATAACTCACGCCGGAATCGGCCCGAGCTCAATCCCCGCATCCTAACCACAAGTAATACTGCCGAACCACAAGTAATACATACATTGAGTAGGATGCTCAGTGGGCATCAGTCCAAAACGAACATTCAAAACAATATTGTGACGAAACATGCAACCCATGAATAGGATTCTACCAGCTTCCTATCTTCTTAGGTATGAGAACACTAATGCCTCAACTGCTACGGTACTACAGTATATCTGTCATACCTCAGTGTATTAATGACAGAATGGATCAACTAAGTTCCCCATAATGCTCTGCCAGAATGGATAATGTGTGCTGAATGCAGTACATCAGAAAAGAGAACCTTGGCTGAAGATTATTATTATTCTTTTTTAAACCTTTCACTCTCACTCGCTCTCCAAACACAAGAATCTAACCATCGGTTTCAGCCCAAAAACCAATAGATTCTTCACTCAGCCTCTCCCCCTGGTTTCCTCTTTCTGTTGACAGACTCATGTGGAGAACAGTGGGAGGGAGAAAGAGCGCTCTCCTCAGGTTCTCATTTTCTCTGTCTTAATCATTCACTCACTCTCTCTACTGTCTCTCTCTTGCATTCAGTTTGTAAGGAACTAATATCTGTACTGTGATGTCACTGCAGCTTTTCATTTTGAAGATAGACTACTGACTTAAGCTGGTGCCCCCAGTCATAGCATGTGGTCACAGTAACACAGCCTTGAACCTGTTGCCAAGCAACATGTCGCTCTCTGCCTTTGGCAGTGGGTGAATGTGCATGAGTCTCAAATGCCCCCCCCCCCCCTCTCTGTGCGTGTGTCTTTGTGCGTGCGCATGTGTGTGTTTTTGCGTACGGTCAGAGAGCAACTCGCGTTGTCAGACCCCCACCAAGCTGTGCCCGGGGGAGGAGCACGTGGAGCAGGTGGAAACTCCTGTCCAGTGGAGTGGGGCTGAGGAGTCTCTGTTCAGAGTTCTGCACGGAACCTACTACAACAATTTCTGCTCCATCGCTCGCCTCATCAGCACCAAGTCCTGCAAACAGGTGAACCACCAAGAACCTACACCCACCAGATGTTCATATACTTACTCTATTGATACACCAATTAAAGCAAGTCTCCGGGCCAACACACAAATGACCAAAACACATTACAGACTAGTACAGACAGACAAGATAACGAAGTTGTGCTGTGACTGTGTTGTAGTGTGTTGGCATTGATACAAGTGTCGTAACACATAATACTGTGTGGAAAATTGGGATTATTACAAATGGAATGTAAACAACACGCAGAGTCATAAATTAGGACTTTTACGACATGTACATGACATCTTTGTTATTCTCCGAGACTCCGTCACGGTCTCCGGGCTCAGAAGGCTTATAGCAAATGGATCCCTTCCTAGCTGAGGTATTGTGGGGATGTTATGTGTCTCTAATATGGGGGAGTTATGGGAGTATTGTATGGGGAACATATTAGGCCCTATGATCAGATTTACAAAACTATTGAGAGACACGTTCCAATCCTCCAAAACAAAACAGAGACAAAGACCGAGAAACAAAGAGGGCGAAGCGCGACGACAGAGATCCGCCACAGACATTACAAAGTAGCTTTGCCCCCTGCAGCAGCATCCCGGCCCCCAACACAACGCCAGTGTGACTCTATAGCATGGCTCTGTTATCCCTAAGAGAGCCTGTGGTTTGGCTGGATGGAAACACCGCTGCTACGAGCTTCCCAGTCCCTCCCTCTGCGTAATATGTGTCTGTCTGTCTGTTTTAGGGAGGAAGCCAAATCTGTGTTTTTGGCAGGCAGAAATGGTTTGGGGCTTTGCGGGTGTGTGGGGAGTGGGATGGCGGGGAGGTGTGTGTGTGTGTATTACGCTGAGATGGTGGTGGGTTCTGATAGGGGAGGAGAGGGCTGTGTGTTTTATGTAGTAATCACATGCAGCGATGCGCTTCCCAGCTTAATTTGAGAGACACTCAACTACACTATGGGACCAAGTCCAGAACCACACAAGATTCTGCATAGTTGTGTATAGTTGCGTCATATCTGTGTGTATGAGTGTAGTGTATGCGTGGACAAATATGCCTGCATGTGTGTTTAATGTGTGTGTTCACTCTCTTCTTCAGGTGTATGAGTTTGCTGTGAAAGAGGTCCTGATCCATCGCGTTCCGTTGGAGGATGGTGGCAACTCCCCTCAGAAGAAGAAGAGGAAGCACAGGCAAGATGGCCGCCGACTTTTACACTCATTCACTCCCAGTCCCTGTTGCAGCACGACCTCATAGGAATGTAGTGAGAATGGACCATGATACACAGATCAGTGAGAGAAATAGATAAAACCTTGCAGAAAATGAAAGTAACTGCTCTTTTTCAAAGACGTTTGTACAGAAATAGACATGATTATTGAAAGTGTTTTTAATTTTTTCTGTAGGTTATGGGCAAAGATACAGCTCAAGAAAGGTGAGTTCTTCACTTGACTGAAGTATTGAAATAGTCAAATTAACATTGTCAAATGCATTTCTTATACACTAATTCAGAATGATATATCTGCTCATTGTATAATTAAAGCCTTTGTCCTCTCTAGATAACTCGTCCAATCAGGTGTACAACTACCAGCCATGTGACCACCCGGACCACCCATGTGACAGCTCCTGTCCCTGTGTGATGACCCAGAATTTCTGTGAGAAGTTCTGCCAGTGTGAGCACGAGTGTGAGTGTCACCTTACCCAAACACACTTCCACTGCTACCACCACGTCCTACCACACACACACACCACCTCCCAACTCGGAGAGACCCTTTGCAGAAGTCCAAGACATATCAGTGTAGAAAAAGCCATATTTCAACACATACTGAACATTCTGTCCGCTAAACTGGCTGTGGTAAATGTGTACTACAATTACCTGTACGGACAGCGAGAGGTTTCACAGCTCAACTCTGTAATGGGAATAGGAATGTGTTCACAGGACAATTCTGCTGAAGACTAGCTCTCTTTCACTCGGTGGATAAAAAGGCCCTTTTGACAGGCCATAATAGACAGTGGAACAGAGTGTAAGGCGATCCTCCTCCTCGCTGTGTGTTCGCAGGATAAGCTGTCCTCTGGCAGGCATGGTTTGGTTAGCTGCATGGGCAATGGTTCAGCATGGGGCTGTCTTCACAATGCTCTGACACATTCATCCCAGGAGAAATGAGCCAGAACCGCTGGGCCCACGCACTTCCACAAATGGCCACAGGGCGGAAGGAAGGAATGTTGAGAGAGAGAGAGAGAGAGCTTGGCTCTGAATTCACAGCTTTGGCTCATTTTGTGTTCTAATAGAAATACAGTTCCCCCTCCCTGGTTCTGACAGGAAGCAGCGTTTTATGTGTGAGCTCCACAGCCCTGGAGACGAATCAAAGAGATGTGACAGGCACAGTGCCTGAGCTACAACATCCATCCCTCCATTTATACAAGACAGACAGCTATGACGGAACACTGCTCGATGATGCACACACACAGCCACACAAACTGTAAGGAAGAAGACTTAGGAAGGAGGAGAGACAAGATTAATGGTACTGCTCTGGTAATGGAGTGTTGTCCTCCAGCTAAACCTGTTGGAGAGGAGAGGGACATTTAAGTTGTCTGCTGCTCGTTTTCCTTCTTTCTCTGCCCCGAAGGCTTTCCATTACTCTCAGCACAGCTGTATTTCAGCATAGCTGCCAGCAGAGGTCAGTGATTGATGAGTCACATTACAGCTTTTTTACCGTTGAGGCAGCATTCATTAATGAAAATGCGGTTGCCGTTCTCCACACAGCCACAGAGAATTTTGTTCCAAAATAGTTTTCTAGTCCACTGAGGCATATAACTCATATGGCCTCTCTGTTACCGCAGTATGTTTCTATGCTGTTTCTAAAAGCGACTATAAACCTCTCTGTTGAACGTTCCCCTGTCTTGACTCTGAACACTACCCTGGGGTGTTATGTTGTTCTCCAGGCCAGAACCGTTTCCCGGGCTGCCGCTGTAAGACCCAGTGCAACACCAAGCAGTGTCCCTGCTACCTGGCGGTGAGGGAATGTGACCCAGATCTGTGTATGACCTGTGGATCCGCAGACCACTGGGACAGCAAGGTAGTCTCCTGCAAGAACTGCAGCATCCAAAGGGGGCTCAAGAAGGTAGGCCAGTGGGTCATGTTCCAGTCCAAAGGAATAGAAAATAGAAGATGGTTTTACAGGTAGCTTGATAGCTGATGATGTGCTGTATCTGAATTCAGGTCAGAGTCAGAACCCATATTAACATGCGTATGACTTGCTGAGGAATAAAAGGCACAGTTGTATTATTCCAGTGTTGTCTTGTCATTTTGTGTAAATGTCAGCCAACTATAACCTCTGACCTCTCCCAGCACCTCCTGCTGGCCCCCTCAAACGTGGCAGGGTGGGGCACCTTCATCAAAGAGTCAGTTCAGAAGAATGAGTTCATCTCAGAGTACTGTGGAGAGGTGAGGCGACATAAAACTGTTGAACGTAGCTTTCTTTATCATGTAATGGGGTATAGCTGGGTGTGGGGTTTATACGGTATCAGTATGCGTTTGTATGAATGTCTTTGTGTTAATGTATACAACATTTAGTCTGACCATCACACTCTGAAACTGTCTGTGTCTGCAGCTAATCTCGCAGGATGAGGCGGACCGACGGGGGAGGATCTACGACAAATACATGTCCAGCTTCCTCTTCAACCTGAACAATGGTAAGAATGACTCCTCAACACTGTTGATGCACAGTTAACCCTTTAAAGGACATCACAGTCGCTGTGTTCTGTGATCGCTGAGCTGACACTGTTCCTGTTATGTCTCAACAGACTTTGTCGTGGACGCCACAAGGAAAGGGAATAAAATCCGATTTGCGAATCACTCGGTGAACCCAAACTGCTACGCTAAGGGTAGGATCACATAGAAAAATACGGATCCTGTTTTGTGGGATGATTTGGTTTGGTGACGTGTACAAATCAGTGATGTGATGGCTGTTGTTGTTGCAGTGGTCATGGTGAATGGAGACCACCGCATCGGGATCTTTGCCAAACGGGCTATCCTACAGGGGGAAGAGCTCTTCTTCGACTATAGGTAGAGCCTTGTGGCCATGGGAACACTGGAGCCTTCGATACAATACGGTATCGCAGTCCTTCTTTGGTTGTCTCTGATATTTGTGGGATGACTTGCATTTTTTTACACTGATGCTTCACACTGTCCTGACTCTCTCTCCTGCCCCTTACAGGTACAGCCAGGATGATGCCCTGAAGTATGTGGGCATAGAGAGAGAGATCGACGTGGCCTAGCATTAACCTGCTGCATTTCAACCACCCGCACGGACCCCTTGCTGACTGACCCCCCCCCCCCCCCCCCCCCCC